>CAWUFW010011818.1:0-586776 GCA_963921515.1 Calotriton arnoldi
AAAACCAGACAATGGATTCCTATGGAAGAAAATATAAGTTACTGGTAAGTACGGTTAAAATTACTTTTCAGGACCAGTACTGGGCTGAAAGATACAGCACTGAGGTCTCTCCTTATAACAGGTGAGTAAATCGGAATTCGTATTTCGGCTGATTTTAGAGGAATATTTTAAAGTTCCAAAACTCCACACTTAGAAGAATTTCCAAGTGAAACCAGTCAATGTTAGCCTATGGAAGGAAATTCAAGTTACTGGTAAGTACGGTTAAAATTACTTTTCAGGACCAGTACTGGGCTGAAAGATGCAGCACTGAGGTCTCTCCTGATAACAGGTGAGTAAATCGGAATTCGTATTTCGGCTGATTTTAGAGGAATATTTTAAAGTTCCAAAACTCCACACTTAGAAGAATTTCCAAGTGAAACCAGTCAATGTTAGCCTATGAAGGAAATTCAAGTTACCGGTAAGTACGGTTAAAATTACTTTTGAGGATCAGTACTGGGCTGAAAGATGCAGCACTGAGGTCTCTCCTGATAACAGGTGAGTAAATCGGAATTCGTATTTCGGCTGATTTTAGAGGAATATTTTAAAGTTCCAAAACTCCACACTTAGAAGAATTTCCAAGTGAAACCAGTCAATGTTAGCCTATGGAAGGAAATTCAAGTTACTGGTAAGTACGGTTAAAATTACTTTTCAGGACCAGTACTGGGCTGAAAGATGCAGCACTGAGGTCTCTCCTGATAACAGGTGAGTAAATCAGAATTCGGATTTCGGCTGATTTTAGAGGAATATTTGTATGTTTCAAAAATCAACACTTAGAAACTTTTTCAGCAAAAAGCAGGCAATGATATCCTATGGAAGGAAATTCAAGTTACTGGTAAGTACGGTTAAAATTACTTTTGAGGATCAGTACTGGGCTGAAAGATGCAGCACTGAGGTCTCTCCTGATAACAGGTGAGTAAATCGGAATTCGTATTTCGGCTGATTTTAGAGGAATATTTTAAAGTTCCAAAACTCCACACTTAGAAGAATTTCCAAGTGAAACCAGTCAATGTTAGCCTATGAAGGAAATTCAAGTTACCGGTAAGTACGGTTAAAATTACTTTTGAGGATCAGTACTGGGCTGAAAGATGCAGCACTGAGGTCTCTCCTGATAACAGGTGAGTAAATCGGAATTCGTATTTCGGCTGATTTTAGAGGAATATTTTAAAGTTCCAAAACTCCACACTTAGAAGAATTTCCAAGTGAAACCAGTCAATGTTAGCCTATGGAAGGAAATTCAAGTTACTGGTAAGTACGGTTAAAATTACTTTTCAGGACCAGTACTGGGCTGAAAGATGCAGCACTGAGGTCTCTCCTGATAACAGGTGAGTAAATCAGAATTCGGATTTCGGCTGATTTTAGAGGAATATTTGTATGTTTCAAAAATCAACACTTAGAAACTTTTTCAGCAAAAAGCAGGCAATGATATCCTATGGAAGGAAATTCAAGTTACTGGTAAGTACGGTTAAAATTACTTTTGAGGATCAGTACTGGGCTGAAAGATGCAGCACTGAGGTCTCTCCTGATAACAGGTGAGTAAATCGGAATTCGTATTTCGGCTGATTTTAGAGGAATATTTTAAAGTTCCAAAACTCCACACTTAGAAGAATTTCCAAGTGAAACCAGTCAATGTTAGCCTATGAAGGAAATTCAAGTTACCGGTAAGTACGGTTAAAATTACTTTTGAGGATCAGTACTGGGCTGAAAGATGCAGCACTGAGGTCTCTCCTGATAACAGGTGAGTAAATCGGAATTCGTATTTCGGCTGATTTTAGAGGAATATTTTAAAGTTCCAAAACTCCACACTTAGAAGAATTTCCAAGTGAAACCAGTCAATGTTAGCCTATGGAAGGAAATTCAAGTTACTGGTAAGTACGGTTAAAATTACTTTTCAGGACCAGTACTGGGCTGAAAGATACAGCACTGAGGTCTCTCCTGATAACAGGTGAGTAAATCGGAATTCGTATTTCGGCTGATTTTAGAGGAATATTTTAAAGTTCCAAAACTCCACACTTAGAAGAATTTCCAAGTGAAACCAGTCAATGTTAGCCTATGGAAGGAAATTCAAGTTACTGGTAAGTACGGTTAAAATTACTTTTCAGGACCAGTACTGGGCTGAAAGATGCAGCACTGAGGTCTCTCCTGATAACAGGTGAGTAAATCAGAATTCGGATTTCGGCTGATTTTAGAGGAATATTTGTATGTTTCAAAAATCAACACTTAGAAACTTTTTCAGCAAAAAGCAGGCAATGATATCCTATGGAAGGAAATTCAAGTTACTGGTAAGTACGGTTAAAATTACTTTTGAGGATCAGTACTGGGCTGAAAGATGCAGCACTGAGGTCTCTCCTGATAACAGGTGAGTAAATCGGAATTCGTATTTCGGCTGATTTTAGAGGAATATTTTAAAGTTCCAAAACTCCACACTTAGAAGAATTTCCAAGTGAAACCAGTCAATGTTAGCCTATGAAGGAAATTCAAGTTACCGGTAAGTACGGTTAAAATTACTTTTGAGGATCAGTACTGGGCTGAAAGATGCAGCACTGAGGTCTCTCCTGATAACAGGTGAGTAAATCGGAATTCGTATTTCGGCTGATTTTAGAGGAATATTTTAAAGTTCCAAAACTCCACACTTAGAAGAATTTCCAAGTGAAACCAGTCAATGTTAGCCTATGGAAGGAAATTCAAGTTACTGGTAAGTACGGTTAAAATTACTTTTCAGGACCAGTACTGGGCTGAAAGATACAGCACTGAGGTCTCTCCTGATAACAGGTGAGTAAATCGGAATTCGTATTTCGGCTGATTTTAGAGGAATATTTTAAAGTTCCAAAACTCCACACTTAGAAGAATTTCCAAGTGAAACCAGTCAATGTTAGCCTATGGAAGGAAATTCAAGTTACTGGTAAGTACGGTTAAAATTACTTTTCAGGATTAGTACTGGGCTGAAAGATGCAGCACTGAGGTCTCTCCTGATAACAGGTGAGTAAATCAGAATTCGTATTTCGGCTGATTTTAGAGGAATATTTGCACAACGGTGAAGGGAGGGGGCGGGGCCTGAGGTGACATCTGTGCAAACGCGCCCGTGGCGCGTTTTAAGTTGGGGGATTAAGTCCCCTTGAATCATGAGGGTCCCTACGGGCCAACTAGCCCACCAGGAACCTCCAGTATGCGCCAGGGGCTGCGTTGCAGAGACAAGTACAGAGGCCACACCCCTTTTACACCTCTCTGCAACGCAGCTCTGTGGCGCTTTCTGGACGTACCTGTTGGGCTAGTTGGCCCCCAGGGACCCTCAGGATTGAAGAGGATTTAATTCCCCATCTTAAAACGCGCCACGGGGCCTGTTTGCACACATGTCACCTGAAGCCCCGCCCCTCCCTTCACTACTGTGCAAACGCGCCCCGTGGCGCGTTTTAAGTCGGGGGATTAACTCCCTTGAATCCTGAGGGTCCCTGGGGTGCAACTAGCCCACCATATACCTCCAAAAAGCGCCATAGAGCTGCGTTGCAGAGAGGTGTAAAAAGGGGCGTGGCCTCTGTACACCTCTCTGCAAGGCAGCTCCCTGGCGCATACTGGAGGTTCCTGGTGGGCTAGTTGGCCCCCAGGGACCCCCAGTATTCAAGGGGAATTCGTCCTCTCTGCAAACGCGCCAGGGGGCGCGTTTGCAGAGTGGTGAAGGAAGGGGCGGGGCCTACGGGCCCGATAATTTTATTTTTTTCTTTTCTTTTTTCCTCTGAAGGGGGCTGTGTGGCCCCCTTCCTTTTTCCTATTTTTAGGCCCTGGGGACCCCATCCCCCAGGGCCTTACCCCTTTTTAAAATTAAAATAAAAATAAAAAAACGGGAAGGGGGCCGCGTGGCCCCCCTTCCCTGGGCCTGTATTGGCCCCGGGGACCCCATCCACTGGGGCATGGCCTCTTTTTTTTTTATTTGGAGGGGGGCTGCGTGGCCCCCACCTTAGGCCATTTAAGGCTTTGCACTTTTTTTTAATTTTTTTTACTTTGGGGAGGGGGGCTGCGTGGCCCCCCTCCGTGGCCACTTATGGCCCCGGGGACCCCATCCCCCGGGGCCTGGCCTTCGTTGGGGACTGTGGGGGTCCCCAAGCCCCCCACAGTCCCGCCGGCTCCCCGTGTCCTACGGGAGCCGGCATTGCTAGCACATGGGGAGCTGCTAAGATGCAGCTCCCCATGTGGAAAGCTATCGGCTTTGGATATTGGAAGAGAGAGCAGGTTTCCCTGCTCTCTCTTCCAATATCCAAGCAAGTTTGCAATGACAGGACGGGAGCCGCGAGGCTCCCGTCCTGTCATTGCAAACAGCAGTGTCCCGGGGTAGGCACCCCGGGACACTGCAGGAGCTGGCTCCTGGGGGTGGCGGTCCCCAGGGCCACCACAGGCTCCAGGAGTGGGGCCGCGCGGCCCCCTCCCTACATTTTGAAAGCCCCGGGAGGTGGTGGTCCTCGGGGCTTGGGAGTCCAAAACGGACCCCCATTGTAATTTTTCTTAGTGCCCCGGGGAGGTGGTGGTCCCGGGCGTGTGGGGGCTGGAGCCCCCCACACAGGTTTTTGTTAAATAAAAAAGAAGCCCCGGGAGGTGGCGGTCCCGGGGGCTGCGGGAGGGCTCAGAGCCCTCCCGCACCATTATACATAAAGCCCCGGGGGGTGGTGGTCCCCGGGCTTAGGGGCCCTTAGAGGCCCCCACACATAAAATTAACCCCCCAGCATGCCCCCGGAACTTGGCCCACCCGGCGGCCAATTAACATCAAAGCGTGGGAGACCGCGCTTCGATTTTTATTTTCGGCAGGATTCGTGCACCCTGAGCGCATCCTGCCGATTTATTTATTTTTTTAAATTTTTTTGCCCAGGGGGTCCTTGTGGGACCCCTGAGCAAACCCAGGGGTCAGGGTGTTTCTACCCTGCCCCCTTTGTGCGCTTTGCGCACTTGTTTCTGTCCCTCGGTTCTACCGAGGGACAAAATGGCTGCCAACATTTCCTGAATCGGAATGTTGACAGCCAGCTGACAGCCAATTAACATGCAGCTCGTGATCGGGACGGTGCGCACAGGGTGCGCTCAGGGTGCGCGAATCCTCCGTGCCCATAGATATCACTATCTTTTTACTTTTGATTTTCTCAGCAACTACTGAACGGATTTACACCATTTAACAAAAGGGTTCTTTCTGAACCAAGAACTACCTCTTTGCCAAATTTGGTGTAATTCCGTTCAGCAGTTCGGGCTGTAGCCGTGTCTAAAGTTTCCTATGGAAAATTGCATGGGGAAAACGCATTTTGGGACCCCCTTTTTCTCGGACCCCGCTGGACGAATCCCCCGAGACTTTCAGGGTAGGAGCGGACCGGAGCGGGCCACAAAGTTTGAAAATTTTGCGAAGATACGTCAACCGGCAAGAGAGTTATTTCAAATAGAATGTCGCGGATTTCCTATGGATAATAGGTTGTAACTATAACTATCTACTGGCGACCGCCAGTAGATAATATATATATATATATATATATATATATATATATATATATATATATATATATATATATATATATAAAGAAAAGGTTGCCCCAAGTTGAGCCGCACTCCCACCACAAGGTAAGTAAAGATTAGGGGAAGTCAAGTTGTGCCCATTGCGTCCAACAGTCCTGACGCGTTTCGAGCATGCACTCTTCATCAAAGGACCCCTGCAAAGAACCACGAGCATACTTTATTCCAGTGTCTTCCCTTTATTTTATTTCAAATTACAAGCACGCTCAGGTGAGCATATCGCTAAGCATTTTGGGACTGGAAGTTCATTCAAGTATTTACCCAAGTGGGCTGCTGGCAGGTTGCAGTTGTGGCGAAAACAATCCGGTGCACATACAAGCACTGCCCCCAGTGCTAACAATCACCTTCTGCTCCGTTTGGCACTGTACAGATTCACAGCACGGATCCGCCCTCTCAGCGGCGGTGTTGGCTCGCGACCAGGCGGGCCGCAAATATGAAAAGAAAAGGTTGCCCCAAGTTGAGCCGCACTTCCACAAGGTAAGTAAAGATTAGGGGAAGTCAAGTTGTGCCCATTGCGTCCAACAGTCCTGACGCGTTTCGAGCATGCGCTCTTCATCAAAGGACACCTGCAAAGAACCACCAGATTCTGCAGGAAACTGTTGGGCGCCCCAATCTCGACATCTCATTATGTTTGCCATAAAGAATTAAATTTAAACTATGTCACTGATTTTATACGTGCTCGCCCGGCTCTCTTTTGGCTGTCTGTTTGGAAGAATGAGGAAGCTATTCTGACTAGAGATATTATCATGGACTGTTTGAAGTGTGAGAAAGGGATGGATATCCCCTGGCTATCCGGAGTTTATCAGAGCTTATGCAGTATTAATCAGGGTTGTATTTTTAGAAACCCTTGTAAAGCTGAAACACTACGGAAAATAGATCTTAGGAATGCACTTTACCTATTTTACAGTACCGAGCGCATAGCTCAGGAATCACAGAAAACCCTTGTCTCTAGTTATATGTCACTAGTCCAATATTGTTATCCCCTACCAAACTACCTCACCTTACCTATGAGTCACTGGGAAAGAAGTCTGTTATTCCGTCTCAGAGCAGGGACACTCAAGTTTGTATTATGTTTTCCCCTTGGTTATCATCCCAAAATTGATTTGGTACCCTGCCCATGTGACGGAATTAGCGGACAGACAACCCTGCACTTTTTATTCTTTTGCAAATATTATATGAAATATAGCAAGGGGACACTCTATCCCTATTTTAAAAAAAGGAAACCTGTTAGCCTGGATCTGGCTTATACAAGCATGCTTGGTATGATCGATGAGGAGCTTGTATTCCGCCTAAGTACTTTTCTGAGAGCTGCGATCCGGGCACGTCAGTCCATGTCAGACCCTTGAATTCTTAACTGTGATTGGTTATGTTGTAAATAATGTATTTTATTTATCATATTCTAAGATGTGAAATTGTGTCTGATAATTTTAACAGTTTTTTTATGGTTGTACTTTTATGGATATACTGCCTATCCGAATAAAGATTATGAATTGAATTGAATTGATTAGGGGAAGTCAAGTTGTGCCCATTGCGTCCAACAGTCCTGACGCGTTTCGAGCATGCGCTCTTCATCAAAGGACACCTGCAAAGAACCACCAGCATACGTTATTCCAGTATCTTCCCTTTATTTTATTTCAAATTACAAGCACGCTCAGGTGAGCATATCGCTAAGCATTTTGGGACTGGAAGTTCATTCAAGTATTTACCCAAGTGGGCTGCTGGCAAGTTGCAGTTGTGGCGAAAACAATCTGGTGCACATGCAAGCACTGCCCCCAGTGCTAATAATCACCTTCTGCTCTGTTTGGCACTGTACAGATTCACAGCACGGATCCGCCCTCTCAGCGGCGGTGTCGGCTCTCGACCAGGCGGGCCGCAAATATGAAAAGAAAAGGTTGCCCCAAGTTGAGCCGCACTCCCACAAGGTAAGTAAAGATTAGGGGAAGTCAAGTTGTGCCCATTGCGTCCAACAGTCCTGACGCGTTTCGAGCATGCGCTCTTCATCAAAGGACACCTGCAAAGAACCACCAGCATACGTTATTCCAGTATCTTCCCTTTATTTTATTTCAAATTACAAGCACGCTCAGGTGAGCATATCGCTAAGCATTTTGGGACTGGAAGTTCATTCAACTATTTACCCAAGTGGGCTGCTGGCAGGTTGCAGTTGTGGCGAAAACAATCCGGTGCACATACAAGCACTGCCCCCAGTGCTAACAATCACCTTCTGCTCTGTTTGGCACTGTACAGATTCACAGCACGGATCCGCCCTCTCAGCGGCGGTGTCGGATCGTGACCAGGCGGGCCGCAAATATGAAAAGAAAAGGTTGCCCCAAGTTGAGCCGCACTCCCACAAGGTAAGTAAAGATTAGGGGAAGTCAAGTTGTGCCCATTGCATCCAACAGTCCTGACGCGTTTCGAGCATGCGCTCTTCATCAAAGGACACCTGCAAAGAACCACCAGCATACGTTATTCCAGTATCTTCCCTTTATTTTATTTCAAATTACAAGCACGCTCAGGTGAGCATATCGCTAAGCAATTCCTGATGTTGATATGCATCTATGAAGGGAACACTGGCCCTCTGCAATGATGACTTTCACGGACCATGTAACCTATTCAAGGATATATATTTTGTTTGGGACTACCGGGACCATAATGCTTCGCTCCACTGGGGGCGGGCCTAAAGAGGGCTTCAAATTCTAAGCAGGTGGGATAAACCGCGAAGTGCCCGATGTTAAAGCAGTTGATTCCCGTGATCAAGGCTCACACTGAAACGCGTAGGGAAAGTGCTTTTTGGTCCGTGCATCCAGTAATAAAGGGATTTGCCTATGTTCGAGTGCAACTCGCTTCCTGGGGCGTCGTGGGAAGGTGTGTTTGGACAATTATTCACGGCACTGCCCAGTGCCGGTAGGAGTTTGCACCACCAGTAAAACGGCACGGAGCAGCCTTGAGGATCACAGTACGGGCTGCCCGTGTCATCGCAGAATCACTGCGTTCTCTGGGCCCTTCTTGATGTTGATATGCGTCTATGAAGGGAACACTGGCCCTCTGCAATGATGCTTTCACGGACCATGTAACCTATTCAAGGATATATATTTTGTTTTGGGACTACCGGGACCATGATGCTTCGCTCCACTGGGGGCGGGCCTAAAGAGGGCTTCAAATTCTAAGCAGGTGGGATAGACCGGGAAGTGCCCGATGTTAAAGCAGTTGATTCCCGTGATCAAGGCTCACGCTGAAACGCGTAGGGAAAGTGCTTTTTGGTCCGTGCATCCAGTAATAAAGGGATTTGCCTATGTTCGAGTGCAACTCGCTTTCTGGGGCGTTGTGGGAAGGTGTGTTTGGATATATATATATATATATATATATATATATATAGAGAGAGAGAGAGAGAGAGAGAGAGAGAACCACACTTGTCTCAAAATGAAGACGCACTCCCCAGGCTGGTCAGTATTTAATCTTTTTTCAGGCAAGCAATACAGGTAGTATGACATTGAAAGTTCATTATCTGCCTCTGCCTTACGCGTTTCAGACTTTCATAGTCCTTGATCACAGGCAGCAGAGTGGCGATCCAAACAGAATACTTGAGCCCACTAATTAGCATTGCTTTAAATAGATGTTACATTCAGGTGAGTCTCCAAATTAATTTGCAGTCCCAATGCACGCTGGAATTCGTGGTTCCCAAAATCATAGTATTCCTCCATAATAGGTTTATGGCGTCAAAATACAATTCATAATTGTAACACCCCAGTGGGCTACTCAATGTTCATATGCCTCATATTGCAAAAATTAGCCAAACCTGCCGTTCCATTGTTTTGGCTGCAACAATTCCTTTAAGCCAAACGGACCCACCGTGTTTCCTTGGGTGTTACAATTATGAATTTTATTTTGGCGCCATAAACCTATTATGGAGGAATACTATGCAGCCATCTTGGAACTCGGCTTCAAGAGTCCCCAAAAAAAGTTAAAATAAAGAAAAGGGGGCAGGGTAGGACTATCCTGACCCCTAAGCCATTGTCTTGGGGTCCCCCTTGCACCCCGCCACGGCATAAAAGCATTTTTGTTTTTAAAAATGTTGCTGCGAAATAGCAATATTCGCGAATTTGCTGCAAAACATTTTTTAAAAAGCCCACGCATGCTTTTATATAACACCCGGGTGGCCCAGGTTCTGGGGGCCTATAATAAATATAGGAGGGGGCTCATGGGCACCCCCCTCCTCGGGCTATTCAAAGCCCTAGGATCGCCACCTCGCCCGCAGATCCGGGGTCCTCCACCTCCTTGGGGCTATTTCCAATTATGTGGGGGAGCCTCGCTGACCCACCCTTCCCCGGGGACCGCCAACTCCCCGGAGCTAGCTAAAACAATATGGGGGGGCCACGCAGAACCCGCCAGCCCGCCACCTCGCTGGTCCTAATTTTCAAAAATATGCGGGAGGCCTCGTGGACCCCCCCCACCCAAGGGACCGCCACCTCCCTGGGACTAATTTACACAAATGCAGAGGCCATGCGGCCCCCCGCAGCCCCAGGGACCGCCACCTCCCTGGGCACACTTACAACAATTAAGGGGGTTGTTGCAGACCCCCTGGTGACCACCAACTTCCCGGGGCAAATTTGAATAAAGGAGGGGGGCAGGGTGACCCCCCTCCAGGAGCCTTACATGGCCCTGCAGACCACCACCCCCCAGGGCCGACTCCAACAATGTCCCAGGGTGCCCACCACTGGGACATTACAGTTTGCTATGATTTGGCGGGCGCACCCCTCCCGCCAAGTCATAGCAAACACTGCTCCACAGAATTGCTTTTGGACATGTCAGCAGCAGCTCCCTCTGTCCAAAAGCAATGCCAGCTCCCGCAGGAAGCGGGGAGCCAGCAGGGACCACGGGGCCTTGAGGCTCCCCCGCAGTCCCCAATGAAGAGGCCTGGCCCCAGGGGATGGGGTCCCCGGGCTAATATTGGCATGGGGAGGGGGGCCACGCTGGCCCCCGCCCCATTTAAAAACAATTATGAAGTCCTGGCCCTGGGGATGGGGTTCCTGGGGCCAAAGTAGGCCTGGGGGGGAGGGCCACACAGCTCCCTTAAAAAAATATATATAAAGGCCTAGCCCAGGGGATGGGCTCCGTGGGGTCAAAATCGGCCTTGGAAGGATAGAGTCGTGGCCGACCTCCCTTTTTTATAAATAAAACCATTTTTTTTTAAATTGGCATGCCCCAAGGGATGGGGTACCTGGGGACGAAATTAACCCGGGAGGGAGGTCGCTCGGCCACCCTCCCTTTGAAATATAAAAAAACATAAATAAAGGCAGGGTCCCATTTTTTGGATAAAAAAATTCAAAAACAGATCGGGCCCCGGGTATGGGGTCCCCGGGGCCCTAAATGGTCCAGGGAAGAGGGGGCCACATAGACCCCCTTCCTAGAAAAGAAAAAAAAGCAACAAAAAGCAGCAACTTGCAGGAGGCCCGCCCCCTTTCTCCACTATTCTGCAAATGCACCTCCTGGCGTGCTCTTGGTTGGGGGATGAAGTCCTCTTGGCTGCTGAGGTTCCTTAGGGGCCAACAATTCCTCCTGTTATCTCCAGTATGCTCCCACACAATAGGATTGCTGAGAGGGGGTCGGATTCCATGCCCCCTTTCTCCTCCACTCTGCAAATGCACCTTTCGGCGCACTGCTGGTGGGGGGATGAGCTCCCTTGCCTCCTGAGGGCCTCATGACTAAAGTAGACTTAATCCCTGAAGCAGTAGTGTGCCAGGAGCTGCATTTGCAGAGTGCTGGAGAAAGGTGGCGTGGCCTCTGACGACCTCTCAGCAATGTAGCTGTGTGAGTCTTAGTCTTACTGGAGGTAACAGGAGGGCTAGTTGACCCCCAAGGCCCCTGAAGAGCCAAGGGGACTTCATCCCCCAACTAGTAGTGTGCCAGGAGGCATGTTTGCAGAGTGGTGGAGAGAGGGGGCATGGCCACCGAAAACCTCTCAGCAAACCCACTGTGTGGGACTTGCTGGAGGTAACAAGAGGGCTTTTTGGACCCCAAGGACCCTATGGAGCCAAGGGGACTTCATCTCCCAACTAGCAGTGGACCAGGAGCTATGTTTGAATAGTGGTGGAGAAAGGGAGCGTGGCCTCTGACAACTTCTCAGCAATCCTGCTGTGCAAGACTTACTGGAGGTAACAGGAGTGGTAGTTGCCCCTCAAAGACGTCCTTGGGGGCCAACTACCCCTCATGTTACCTTCAGTAAGTCCCACACAGCGGGATTGTTAAGAGGTGTTAGGAGGACACCCACCCTTTCTCCATCAAACTGCAAACACGGCTCCTGGCGCTCTACTGGTTGGGGGATGAAGCCCACTTTACTCCTGAGTGACCTTGGGGGCCAAGAAGCCCTCCTGGGACCTCCTGTAAGTCCAACACAGTGGAATTCCTGAGATCTGGTCGGAGGTCCCGCCCCCTTTCTCCACCACTCTGCAAGCGTGACTACTACTTTAAAAACCATAGAAATTCACTGAAAAAAAACAAAGTTTAGAGGGACTTTATAGTTAGGAATTAGCATTTAAAAAACCCTAGACGTTCACTGAAAAAAACCGGCCAGGATACTGCTCTCCCAGGCGCGCAGCTTCACCTGAGTGCCTCTGTTCCCCCGCTCCGTGCCGACCCCGGTTGAGGCCGGCGCCCGCCTGCTTCTACTTTTCTCCTGGTATTCCGTGTTGTAGGTTTTCTTGGCATTTATTTGTATTTTGGTACTTATTTGTATTTTGTACTTTGTTTCTCTTTTTGCCTTGCTTCTGCCCCCCTGCCCTGCCCGTTCTCTGTGCCCATCTATTTTCCCACTTCTTTCCCCACCGCTGTTGCCCCTGTGCTGCTCCCCCCGCCGGTCCCCGCTCCCGCCTCCCAGCTGCATCTCCTTCCCTCCCTCCTCCTCTATTTAATGGCAGCCGCTGAGCGCCCAAGTGAGCAAGTCCCCTGACCTCGGCCAGGATACTGCTCTACCAGGTGCACAGCTCCACCTGAGTGCCTCTGTTCCCCGCTCCGCGCCGACCCCAGCTCGAGGCCGGCACCCGCCTGCTTCTGCTTTTCTCCTGGTATTCCGCGTTGTAGGTTTTCTTGGCATTTATTTGTATTTTGGTATTTATTTGTATTTTGTACTTTGTTTCCCTCTTTGCCTTGCTTCTGCCCCCCTGTCCTGCCTGTTCTCTGCACCCATCTCTTTTCCCGTTCGTTTCCCACCGCTGTTGCCCCTGCAGCCCCTCCCCCCGCTGGTCCCAGCTCCCGCCTCCCAGCTGCGTCTCCCTCCCTCCTCCCCTGCTGCAAGGCCGCACAGCGGACGCGCCACCGGCACCCCAATGGCGCGCCAAACAAAGGCCCGACTGTGCCAGTCTGTGACCCAACCGCAACCAGCGCCAGGACCCCTGGCCCTCCGGCCCGCCAGCACTACAGCTCCTCGGTTCTCGACTAACTCAATGCCGGCAAAACCCTCAACTGTAAGCTCTCCTCACCTCTCGACACCCACGGACCCTTCACCTGCCATCACTGCCCCCACTCCTTCACCTTCGCCGAGACCCAGGACCCTCCATTGCCCTCTAGCAACAACTCCATTGCACCCCAAACCCTGAGATGCATCCTCCTCAACGTCCGCTCCCTCCACAGACACGCCACGGAAATCTGGGACCTCCTAGACAGCACCACCCCGGACATCGCCTTCCTCACCAAAACGTGGACGAATGCTGCCTCCGGCCCAGACATCACGACCGCCATCCCTGAAGGATACAAGTTCACCCGGAAAGATCACCCCAACCAACCCGGAGGAGGCATCGCCATTGCCCACAAGACCAATCTCCGGCTGAGCACCTACTCCGACGGGCCCACAGACCTGATGGAACGCCTCCATTTCAAGGTCCAGACCAACCCATCCTCCACCCTCCGAGGCACCCTCATCTACAGACCCCGCACTCCCTTCGCGGATTCCATCACCGACATCATCATGCCACATGCCATCACCTCCACCGATTTCACGCTGCTAGGAGACCTCAACTTCCACCTCAACAATTGCTGGGACTCCAACTCTGCCTCCCTCCTGGACAACCTCCACACCATCGGACTCAAGCAGATCATACCCGAACCAACGCACTCAGCTGGGCACATCCTCGATCCCGTGTTCTCAGCAGGTAACGCCATCACCTACAGCCACACCTCCGAACACCCATGGACAGACCACCGCTGTGTCCACTTCACCTTCAAATCCAACATCCCCCGCGGACGCCCGCATCAGCCCCAATGCAGGAATTGGAGCAAAATCTCCGATGACCAGCTCACCGCCACCCTCAGCAGCTCCGCTCCTACCACCACAAACGATGACCCCACCATCGCCGCCCACACTCTACACAACTGGATCACCAACTGCACTAACACCATCGCCCCCTCAAGAAAACCTCCAAGCCCCACGCCAAGAAAGCCAGCTGGTTTTCCAACGAACTCCGAGAGTCCAGACGCACCTGCAGACGACTCGAAAAACGGTGGAGAAGCTCTAAAACCCCGACTGACCTCGACAGCTTCAAAACAGCTTCCGCGGCCCACCACAAGACTCTCCAGGAAGAAAGCTCTACAGGACAGAATTTCCACCAACGCTCACAAGAGCAAGGAACTATTCGGCATCCTCAAAGAGTTCGCCCAACCCAACAGTGAGTCCACAGACATCACTCCCTCCCAGGACCTCTGCGACAGACTCAACGTTTTCTTCCATCACAAAATCAAGACCATCTACGACAACTTCGACGACAACAACCCTCATGAGGAACCCTCCCACTGCCCCCAGCAGCACGCAACCTACTCTTGACAGCTGGACCGCACTCAGCATCGAAGACACCCTGAGGATAATGAAAACCACCCACTGTGGGGCCCCCATGGACTCCTTCCCCCACAACATCTACCGCAAAGCCGCAGACATCATCGCCCCGAACACCAACGTATCATCAACCGCTCCTTCGAGACCACCTCTTTCCTAGAAACACGCCGAGATCAACCCTCTCCTGAAGAAACCTTCAGCGGACCCCACCGACCTCAAGAATTTCAGACCAATCTCTCTCCTCCCTTATCCAGCCAAAGTCATGGAAAAAGCAGTCAAAAGCCAACTGGCCGCCTTCATCGAAGAGCACAACATTCACGACTCATCCCAATCAGGATTCAGGAAGAACAACAGCACCGAAACCACACTCCTCACAGCAACAGACGACATCCGCGCCCGCCTCAACAGAGGAGAGACTGTGGCCCTTATCCTCCTCGACCTCTCCGTGGCCTTCGACGCGGTCTCCCACCGCACCCGAGCCCGCAGACTCCACGACGCAGGAATCTGGAACAAGGCCCTCGACTGGATCCTCTGCTTCCTCTCTGGAAGAACGCAACGAGTCAGACTCCCCCCATTCCTCTCAGAACTGACTCCGACCACCTGCAGAGTCCCACAAGGATCCTCCATCAGCCCGACCCTATTCAACATCTACATGGCCCCGCTCGCATACATCGTCAGAACACACGGACTCAACATCACATTGTACGCAGACAACATCCAACTCATCCTCTCCCTATCCAACGAACCCAACATCACCAAACGCAACTTTCAAGACGGAATGGAAGTCGTCGCCAGATGGATGAAGAACAGCTGCCTCCAACTCAACACGGACAAAACCGAGATACTCATCATGGGCCCTCACCCCAATGCCGGGCACAACACCTGGTGGCCCCCCGCCCGCTGGGACACCCCCGCCCCCACGGACCACGCACGCATCCTCGGAATCATTCTGGACTCCAAACTCAAAATGAACTGCCAGGTCAACGCCATCACCTCATCCTGCTACCACACCTTACGCCTTATCCGCAAGACCTTCAAGTGGATCCCCACCGAAGTCAGGAAAACTGTCACACACGCCCTCATCAGCAGCAGACTTGACTATGGCAACGCACTCCATGCCGGGAACAGCAAGAACCTCACCCGCAAACTCCAGAACGTCCAGAACACCGCTGCCAGACTAGTCCTCAACCTACCACGCCACTGCCACATCAGCCAGCACCTACAGACCCTACACTGGCTCTGCGTTGAAAAGAGAATCACCTTCAAGCTTCTCACCCATGCCCAGAAGGCCCTCCACAACACCGGACCTGCCAACCTGAACCACCACCTCATGTTTCACGCTCCCCAGCACTCTATACGCTCAGCCCAGCTCTCCCTCGCAGCAGTACCTCGGATCAAGAAAAACAGAACAGGAGGGCGCTCCTTCTCCCTCCTCGCGGCCGAGGCAAGGAACTCCCTCCCTCTTGACCTCCGACAGACTACACCGCTCCCCAAGTTCCTAAAGGACCTCAAGACCTGGCTCTTCGATGGAACTCAGTGAACCTCCAAGATCTGCGGACCCCCCACCCCTGCCCCCCCTTCCCTCAGCACCTTGAGACCCGTTCTGGGTGAGTAGCTAGCGCTTTACAAACTTCTGATTGATTGATTGAAGGTTACAGGGACGTTATAGATAGGAAATGGAATACAAAAAAACCTTAGAAATTCACTGAACAAAACCAAAGGTTACAGAGACGTTATAGTTAGGCTGACATTTCACTTGTACAATACCAGAGAAATTCAGCAGTTATAGTTAGCTGAGCTAACTATAACCCGCACCCCTGTAATGCACTGCTTATGACCTCACATATTACATCACTCATGACATGGTCAGTGACATAAATGATCACATCAAGGTGCTTGACTGAATCCTGCAGTTATCGAAAATCTGTTTTTACTGCTGCCGAATTCTGAGGATATGTTCTATGAAACGTTTTCGCTACACATGCACACAGGGGTTGGAATTAGAAGTTGAGTGGAATTTACCATATCCTGTAATTACCATGTAGGTTAAAAATCCCACACTTCAATACATTTCAGCAGGTTAAGGCTGCCAGAAATCAACACGGGGAAGTGTATGATATGTACCATACCATGTGGATGTTGGTGTGGTAAGCACCAAAATCTGCATGTAATTACACCCAATAAATAACGTGCCCGAGGGTATCCTTATTTATCTGATGCAATAAAAAGTACTTTGATTCTGACAAACTCAGAATCAGGGACAAAGGTGGCATTTAGAGTTGCAACAGTATGGCAACCCTCTCAACATTCAGCTTTGCTCCAAGTGCATCTGCCACACTGGCGAATGCACATTTAGCAAAAAAAAAGTCCCCGCTAGGCAAGCCAGTGGCATAAAGAAACTTGAGATGGCCCTCCCGGAAGGTACATGGAGGGGGCCTGCCTCCGGACTCAATCAGGAGCTCTCAGGCCAGGGTACTATGCTGAGAGGGCCCCATGGAGCTTGCCCCCCCGCACTGCAGGGGCTGCGAGGGCCTATGTTACGTCACTGAGGCAAGCATGATCTCTGAATGTAGCAGGCGATGCTCTGCTGGTGGATGGAGACATGGGTCTGCACGGACCATAAAGGCTAGAGAGTCACCTGCCAAGCTATGAGGGATACCCTAAATCCTTAGCATTGGATTCACTCACTTTTTACAAATATAGAAGTCTGTGTAATTCATCCAACAAAAATGAGCAAAGTGAATACAGCAGCCTTAAACTGATTGGACATCAACCATCCTGGGTAAAAAATGATGCAATAGCAAAACATAAAATGAGCCTGAAACGTTTTCATACAATATAACCGAGAACAGACCACTACCATGTGTCAATCACAGAAGTAGCTCATTATGCATTTTAAATATGATTTAAAAACTTTACTCTACAAAATGAATTAATTATAATAGCATATACTGTCAGACTCTTTGAACTGATTAAAGGATCATAAAGTACAGAGGTCAACAAGTGAATTGATTCCGTTTTAAGGGCAACATGTAATTTCACGGTTGACCACATTAAAAGACTTATATGGCCCTCACTATGAGTGGGTTGGTGTCTTTCCAGAAGGTTCAACCAATAACCAATAATGGGTCCGTGTTTTCTGCTCCCCCCATATACCCTTCCCTGTACTCCCCCCCCCCATAATGACCTTTATTGGTAACCCTGGTGGCTCGAATGGTTTTCTTCCGCTTGTAATGAAAATTCTCATATGATGTTTCTACACTGTTACAAAGCCATTCTCACAATGTGTGGCACAGATATTTGCGACACAGGTACAGGAAGCTAAAACCAAGTCTATTTTTCTTCAAAACATTTACAATCCTCCAAACTTTTTTCCTGTAAATTATGAAACCATATTAAAAGAGAGCGCTTTCATGTTCTTTCTCTGCCTAGACATTGATTACGTTTTTGTATAGTTCAGGAGGTTCATCCTTTGAAAATGCATGTTAGTTATGAAGAGATATCTTAAAAGCTTCAATCACAATGGAATTCACTTTAATTCGACTTTTCTGATTTCTTAAATAGAATTCTGTACTTAAAGGACAAATTATATGAATCATTGCACACTTGCAGTTTTAGGGACTATCCGTTGAATATTATGGTCTTTATTGCAATAAATGTTCATTCTCTTTGGGGTATGAGCAAAGAAGCCCATGTGACACTTGATTTTCCATAAGCCAATAATGTCCTTCCTTTGCATCACCACTGCCATGCAGAGCTGTTGCTTTGTATTTTTACATTCTGAGCTGTGATTTCTATGATGAAACACTTCCCTGCAGCCTTCCTTCCTACTAGAACTATCAGATTCTAGCAACTCCCATATTTTCTATTTTTTAATAGTGAACTTTAAACCTGATGGCACCATGCAATGCTTATGTTGGCACAATCCTCTACGAATATTAAGATCTAAGCTGACAATCTTACCATGCAATATGTGGCTTTAGCCTTGAAGAAACCCACTGATATCCGGCAGCTGCAGTATTTCCCTATTTTTAAATTATGATTGGTTAGCTAAGCCAAAGAATTCATACTGCTTAGAATATATTGATACTGCCACAGTTATCATTTTCTTAGTTTGGTTTGTACTACCAACGCCTTGTAACTAACATATGTCATTTGGACCTTAATATTTGAGATAAACTTCCAAAATAAAAATAGCTACTACCATAATACACATAATAATAAATCTGTCGGATATATTAAATTAATCATCTCAAAACATATAAGATGTGAGAAGTTGGCCTAGGATATGCTGTCTACTGATAAAAGTGGGCACCTTGCAGCAGTCCAAACAACCCTTAAGGTCAAAGATAACCTTAGAAAGCTATCCAAGTGGTAGCTGTGGAGAGCAGCCTTCAGGCTTAGTCTTGCAGGAATGTTAAGCAGCTTGTTTTACCAGAATGCAACCTTATAGTATTGGTTAAATGAAAGGAGAACCACACAGTAGTTATAAAAATATGTCTTTATTAATATAACACTATCTAGTACAACACAGTATCTCCTAGATGGAGATAATCACAAAGCACACAATACTTAAGCACAGAAATGACAGTAAATAGCACTAATGCACAGTTGGCCCGGGGGGGGACCAAACCATATACTAAGTAAGTGGTATAAGAACCACGACTTGAGTCAGGACAATGTCGAGAAGACGTAGAATCGCTAGGTCCCCAAGGAACAACCCAAGGTGAGTGAGTAGGGACCCCATGGAGGACGGGTGCAGTGTGGGAACACTACCGCGTGCTCCGTACAACTCTATGGGAAAGTCACAGTTGAAGTCTTAGAGAATAAGGACCCTTCCCAGTGGACTTCGAAGAAATCCTGTGGAAGACAGAAGGTTAGAGAGACACTCCACCCGTGGATACTGAAGTACCCAAGCTACCTATCCTAGGGAAGCCGGGTGCAAAGGGATGAAGTGGCGTCGTAAACCGCCGTCGAACCCAATGCAGGACTTCGAGAAAGTGCCGCTGCTGGAAGGAAGAAGAATGTCCAGTGGAATCCAAATGTGGATTCTTGATGAAGAGTACCTGAAAGCAGATGGGTCAGAGTCTGGGTCACTTAGGAGTGACCAGGGGCTCGGTACACGAATGCCCACTGATGTTGGGTGCTTCAGGTTTGCTGACGGTGCAATTGACTCTGCAGCTGCGGTGACCAGGCGATGTTGAAGACAACCAGGAGCCAGATGCGAGCTGTCCCACAAAGGATGTCGAGTGCTGATGGGTCAGTGTCCGGCAGGAGCCCCAACAAACCTTGGCAACAGCAACCCAGGCAAAAAGTCAAGATAGTGTACGGTTCGGACCAGCAAGGTCCAGGAGACTCACCACAGCAAGAGGAGTCAGGGCAGGCCTGGAGCAACCAGGGGAGCCCAAGAAAAGCAAAGTTTACCCTCAAATAGACCCACAGGCCAGAGGCACAGGAGTCGCGAGAGGACCTCGAGCAGTTTCACCAAACAACAGGCCATGGAGTACTTGGTGCAAGGAGGTCAAAGATCTTGGTAGGAAATGGTGCCAGACGTTGGGGCTACACGGAGCCCAATGCACTTGTTAAAGAAATGCCAACAAGCACATGCACTTGCAAATGGACGCAATGCACAGGGGTTCAGGTATTGCAGCCCCCGCGGGGGATACTGGCCTTAAATTCAGTAAGAGGGCTGCTTGGGCCTCAAGGGACATAGAAATCCACCTCCTGTATTGCTGGACCCTTTGGAGTCTGTAGGAGCTTGGGATCAGCAGACTGGTCAGCAGTGTTGAGGTGTCTGCGAATGAAGGGGAGTGACTCCTTCACTCCAAGGAAGATTATCTTTGTTTGTCCTTGATGCTCCACAGGTCCTGCATGGATCCTGTATGGTGCATGGGCACAGACAATGCTTTAGACTGAGAGGGAGACGAAGTCAGGCCCAAACGAAGTCCAGCTAAGTCCAGAGTGTCCAGACGATCGAAGTGTAGTGGCTTCTTGTTCAGAATCTTGTCCACGTCGAATCTAGGGTCCTACAGACAGGTAATCCCTTAAGCACCCACGGAAGAGGGTTGGCAAGGTTCATGGGACCCTCCCAGGGGAGGGTCTGGACAGTGGGGAGATTACTCCCATGTCCTTTGTCCAGTATTGTGCCAGAGCGGGAGCCAACGGCTCCCAGGACTGGTTTGAAGTGGACTATGCACAGGGACACCAAATGTGCCCCTCAAACAGGCTTTCAGTCGCTGGCAAGCGCTCCCACCCAGCCCTAATACACTAAATCCTGTCTGGGAGGTGGTCACACCTCACTGTGACAGGATGCCTATTGTTCTGCCTTCCCCTGCTCGAGCTTGGTTCAGCAGCAGGAGGGCAGAAATGTGTCTCTGGTTGGCAGCAACCATTTTGTGCTGTCCGGGACTAGAAGGCTGGTACTGGGAACACCAGGGGCCCTACGAAGCTCGCTTCTGAGGGGTGAAATCATACCTCCGGTATGATTCCAACATGTTTGATACCAAACACGATAGGTCTAGTTTTATCCGTTTTAGAGTTGGTCATCACGCAGTCGCGTAATGCCCATCTATATGTCGTATATGGCTGCTTCACTGACAACCCGGGAGAATGGACTCCGTAGGCTGCAGGGGGGTTCTGCTCATGCAGTGGCACCCTCTCACGTAGAACCAAGCACCCTGCCCTCAGGATTGTAAAGGACTGCTAAAGGGGTGACATAGGTTTTAAATGCATTGACCCTTAGATATAGTAAACCTATATCTTAAGTAAGTGGTGCATGCACCAACTTACACAGGCTACAATGGCAGGCCTGTAGTTCTATTTTGCATGGCCTCTCATGGGTGGCATAATACATGCTTCATCCCAAGGGTGGCCTCTGGGGTACTTATAGCCCTGGGTACTCCTTCAAACGGATTTTAGATAGCATTAAATCTGGTTCACCTCGAGCTCCTCTTCCAATCTCGGTGCTTCAACAGCTTGAGTTGCCTTCACTCCTGATAATTATGGAACTTCTGAACGCCTCCCTGGAGGAAGCAACAGTTCCTTCAGAGTGGAAGCACGCAATGGTGCTTCCTCTCTTAAAGAAGACCAATGCTGATCCGGACCAGCCGTCCAACTACCAGCCTATTTCACTGCTTCCGTCCTTTTCAAAAATTCTTGAAAAGCACATAAACTCTCAACTAGCCCTATTTGTTGAATCACAAAATGTTCTACATCCATCTCAGTCAGGCTTTAGAGACGGTTTTTGGACCGAAACGACACTCCTTGGAGTCATGGAAAGGCTGCGATACCATCTAGATGCAGGAGCTACGGTAGCCCTCATACTGCTGGACTTAAGCGCAGCGTTTGACACGGTCTCTCATACCGTGTTAGTGGAGGCTTTACGATCCTTGGGTATAACTGGAACAGCACTTAATTGGCTCATTTCTTTTCTCACGGACCGTACGTTCCAGGTCTTCTCTCCGGCCGCCTGTTCCAATAAGCATGTCTCCCCCTATGGGGTACCTCAGGGCTCAATTTTAAGCCCTTTATTGTTTAACGTGTATGTCAGACCTTTAGCCAACATTGCAGAAGAGGCTGGGTTGTCCTTGTTCTCCTATGCAGATGACACCCAGATTATCTTCTCCCTCTCTGCTGAGAAAGCATCTGTAACATCTGCTTTGCAGCTAGGTCTGCGCAACATTGCATCTTGGATGCAGGCTAATTTTCTTAAACTTAATGGGGAGAAGACGGAGGTTTTGATTCTGGGGAAGCATAAAGATCTTTGGGGCCCCCAACATTGGCCCATTGAAATGGGTGCTGTCCCTGAACGTTCTGGCCATATTTCGCAATCTAGGCTTCATCATAGACGACTCATTATCTACGAAAAACCAAGCAGTAAAGGTGGCTGCAACTTGTTTTACCATACTGAAATGGATCATCTGGATGCTGCCTAGTTCGACCCAGAGAACCGTGGTCCAAGCTCTTGTCACCTCAAGACTGGACTATGGCAACATCCTCTATTTGGGGGTAAATAAGGAGGTAACCCGCAAGCTGCAGGTAATCCAGAACTCTGCCGCCAGACTGATTTGTCAGGTTCCCAGAACTGCCTCTATCTCAGGCTCACTGCTTGACCTTCATTGGCTCAGGGTGGAGAGCAGAATTAAGTTCAAAGCCCTGAGCTACATGTTTAAAATCAAATCTGGAGCGGCCCCACAATACCTGCAGACACTGGTTCACCCCTACTTGCCCTCACGCGCGCTCCGCTCTGCCACTCAGGCGAAGTTCTCTGTACCTAGAATTAGACTGTCACGTATGGGCGGTCGATCATTTGCCTATTTAGGCCCCACTTTATGGAACTCTCTCCCTGCGCCACTTCGCAATGAAACTGTATATGTGAATTTTCGTAAAAGCCTAAAGACTTGGCTGTTTAATCAATAATTGTCTCCTTCTTCTTGGTCCTTCCTAGCTGGCGTCGGGAAACCCTTTTTGGGTAGCTGTTGCGCCTTACAAATTAAAAATACAATACAATACAATACAATACATGGGTACCATATACTAGGGACTGATAAGGGTACCCCAGTATCCAATCTGGAGTGTACCTAAGTACATAACATAACAGTTTGAGGAGAAAGCAGATAGACTGGGGTCCTCATTAGCAGGAACCCAGTCAGACTAGTCAAAAACAGTATCACAGTTAGCAAAAAGTGGGGGTAACCATAAGGAACAGATCCTACTTTCCTACACAACCCCCCCCAGGACTGGTTTGAAATGGACTATGCGCAGGGACACCAAATGTGCCCCTCATGCAGAGTTTCAGTCGCTGGCAAGCGCTCCCACGCAGCTCTAATACCCTAATCCTGTCTGGGAGGTGGTCACACCTACCTGTGACAGGATGCCTATTGTTCTGCCTTCCCCTGCTCGAGCTTGGCTCAGCAGCAGGAGGGCAGAAATGTGTCTCTGTTCGGCAGCAACCATTTTGTGCTGTCTGGGACTAGAAGGCTGGTCCTAGGAACACCAGGGACCCCAGGAAGCTCGCTTCTGAGGGGTAAAATCATACCTCCCACACCGGTTACTGGTGTGGAGGTATGATTCCAACATGTTTGACACCAAACACAATAGGGTTAGTTTCAACCGTGTTAGAGTTGGTGATCACGCAGTCGCGTAATGCCCCTCTATATGTTATATGTGCTTTCTTTACAGACAACCCGGGAGAATGGACTCTGTAGGTTGCAGGAGGGTTCTGCTCATGCAGTGGCACCCTCTCACTTAGAAAAAAGCACCCTGCCCTCAGGATTGTAAAGGCCTGCTAGAGGGGTGACTTATAGGTTTTAAGTGCAGTGACCCTTAGATATAGTAAACCTATATCTTAAGTAAATGGTGCATGCACCAACTTACACAGGCTGAAATGGCAGGCCTGTAGTTCCATTTTTCATGGCCTCTCATGGGTGGCATAATACATGCTTCGGCCCAAGGGAGGCCTCTGGGGTACCTATGCCCTTGGTACATGGGTACCATATACTAGGGACTGACAAGGGTACCCCAGTATCCAATCTGGAGTGTACCTAAGTACATAACATAACAGTTTGAAGGGAAAGCATATAGACTGGGGTCCTGATTAGCAGGATCCCAGTCAGACTTGTTAAAAACAGTATCACAGTTAGCAAAAAGTGGGGGTAACCATGAGAAGCAGATCCTACTTTCCTACATAAGAGATAAATAACTTCTAGTTTCATTATGAGATAGAGTACTACTTTATTATAAACACCAAGCCTAAGTTCAAACACCGTCGCAGCATGTCATGAAATGTAATTTTTGAAAATGATGCCCCAACAGCCATAGCACTGTGTCTGCACACAATGATTAGGGGCAGTCATCACCCACACACATACACACAGACGCACACACACACACAATCATTCACTTAGGTAGAAAAGATGCTTCTCCTGTTTTTAGATGCCACAAGTGTTGGAGACACTTTCAAAATGACTCAGAATAAGCCAAGGCCCTTCAAGGCCATTGAGAGGCATTTCAACATAGAATAGAATGGCAGGTCCCTCCTAGTGTAGCAATACTCCAGTTCAGAATTCGACTCTGAGATCCTTACAGGAGCCACAAAATGCCACCAAATGACACTGTCAAAAGTTGACTCATGTGGCACCCCCACATAGTGAATTCCAAGGAGCCTGGACCACCCATCCCCCAGGGAGGCAACTGTCTGACATGCTTGCTAACGAAAATGTCACTAGATTTTCCAACTCCTTCTGCAGTGACAAAAACGTGACTGCACCTTTGAAGTGCACAGGTTACATGCAGATGGGAGAAGCTAAGGTGACAGAAAGTAATGACAATTGTTGCAAACGGGAAAATGTCACCATTTCGCTGTATTGTCGTAATGGTTTAAAAGAAAGACCCCCCAAAAAGCAATCTTTGCCAAAACACAGCGCTTCTGAAATATGCCCCAACTGAAGGCTACTTTTTGCTGCATGAGACGGCTAGCAAAACGGGCCTCATTCAGAGATGATAATGCAGGATGACATGAGGACTCCTCCCAAGACCAGAAGGCTTCACCAGGTTGAAGGACCACAAAGACAGGCATGACTGGCAAGGCACACATGTCTGTGGCTCTGAAAGCAGTCCTTATCGACATGGAAAATTATCTGAGAACTAGGCTACAAATCCGAAGGGAGGAGGAAGTTGTAAAACACAGAGTGTGCATGCAAACAGCTAAGTAGTAAACATCAATAAAAAATAACCCCACTATTCAAGGATGAGAGGAATGCATTTATATGTAATCTCACAAATACTCATTTATGAAATCTTTTTTGTAACACACTTATTAAAAAACATTGTAGGCCAGTAAATTCAATCCCAGCATCTATCCATCTTCACAACTTAGAGCTCTCCATCCCACAAATCCTGCATTAGTTTAAACTTCTCTATTAAAAAAACATTGTTTTCCCTACATCAACAAGTCCCATACTTGGAACAATCTCCTTCCCTCTTCCTCCTACCCCCTACTCAAAAGCCTCACTCAGATCATCATCAGTCATACGCACATCGCAAGACACACCTCAACCCCGTCTTCACAGCTAGCAACATGGTCACTTTCACCATCTCACCACACTCACCTGCATGGACCACTCCATCATGCTCTTCAACATCAATGCCCCAGGACACCAAATCAGACCAAGAACATCAGACACAGCTGGAACAAACTGACAGAGGAAGTATTAACACTCACTCTCCACTCCAACCAGCCTGCACTCTCCGGTGACCTGCAAAACAATGTAATGGCATATCACATGCTGTGCCTATGAGCTGACCTCCTTCAAAGAAGTCAGACAAGAAAGAACCAAAACCCAGGCATGCTAGTACACAGAGGAGATGAGAAAATTAAAGCATCACTGCAAATAGCTGGAGACAAGAAGGAAGACAAGCGGAAATAGCACCACAAGGGACACCTACTGAGTGGCCCTAAGGCGGTAGTACTCACAGATTAAGGAAGCCAGGAAAACGGCCCTCGCCTGAAGGCTGGATTCTGCAAACAACGCTGCAACCATCAACACCATTACTCCTTTTCAGGACCTCTTCAATAACCTCTCAAACTACTCCCACAACAAGCATCTAAAGATTTGCATCAACTTCAACCCCCAACCCACCACAGAAGACAACTGTTGCCCACAACCAAGGCTAATCTACTCCGTAATTGACCCCCCTCACCACAGAAGACACTGCAAAAATCATGAGCACTATCCACTCAGGGGCCCCCACCGACCCTTGCCCACACCACATCTTCAACCGGGGAAGAAATCAGATCAGCGCCAACCTTACCGCAGTCCACAGTGGCACTTTCCAGGATGACTGGAAACAGGCCACGGTCAAAGCCCTCCTGAAGAAACTGTCAGCAGACCCACTAAAGGCCCATCTCGCTCTTGCCATTCCATTCCAAGGTTATTAAGAAGGCAATCAACAATCCGCTATCCACCCACCTTGAACAGAAAACCTCTTGAACTTCACACAACCATGTTTTCGCAGCAACCAAAGCACTGAGACAGCACTCCTTGCAGCAACAAACATCAAGACTATCATGGGTAATGGGGAACCTGCCACACTCACCCTCTTTGACCTCTCAGCAGGCCTGGAAGCCATATCCCATGCCACCCTCATTATTAGACTACACCACTTTGGAATCCAAGAACCTGCCCTCAGGTGGATCACCTCCTTCCACTCCGACAGAACCCAATGCGTCAGACTTCACCCTTACACCTCCGAACACAAGCATTTTATCTGTGGAGTCTTAAGGATCCTCCCTCAGCCAAACCCTTTTCAACATCTACATGGCACCTCTCGCCCGCATCATCAGAACCCATGGCATCAACGTTATCTCCCACGCAGATGACACCCAGCACATCCTCTCCATCACAATAAGAACACCACTTCCAGGCACAACTTCACAACCTGCATGACCAACGTGACAAACTGGATTAGGGACAGTTGCCAGTTGCCTCAAACTTAACACAGACAAGACAAAAATCCAGATTTTCAGAACCAGGAACTCACTATGGGAATCCTCCTGGTGGCCAGTAGAGCTTGCACCCTCGTTCACCCCCACCGACCACACCAAAACCCTCTGAATCATCCTAGACAACCAGTTCAAGATGATCAAACAGGTGAATTCCATTACCTCTTCATGCTTCATCATGCTCAGAATACTCCACAAGATCTTCAGGTGGCTCCCCTCACACATAAGACAAACCGTAAACCAAGCCTTCATATCCAGCAGACTGGACTACGGCAACAGACTCTAAGCAGGCATATCCAAACATCTCACACAAAGACTCCACACCATCCAGAATGCCACCACCAGACTCATCCTTGATGTGCCCCGCAGCACACACATTACTCCCCACCTAAGAGAAATGCACTTGCTTCCTATGCAGAAACATTGCTACTTCAAGCTGGTCACACATGCCTTCAAAGCCCTCAACAATGCTGGACCTGCAGACCTCAACAACCGTCTACACCCCAACCAACCCTCCAGATCCCTACGCTCAGCATCTCTCACCTTTGCAGGAGTCCTATGCATTCACAGAAGCAAGTTAGGAGGATGATCCTTCTCCTACTTTGTCACTGATAGCATGGCAATGGGCTCCAAAATAATCTCAAATAGTCATTTAAGTCCAAGTAGACCTCCCCTTCCTGCGCTACGTTGATCATCTCTTGCGATGGACCTTTGAATTGTGTAGTAGGAGTCAAGGTGAAGATTAGACATCTTAAATAACATTTTAAGATCAGTCAATGATGAGAGTTGTATTGTTTTTTTAAAAAGATTCTCTTCAAGAAATTAGTAAAGATTTTTCTTTATTTTTGGTCTTTATTCAGTTAGTCCATCAATCAAATAAGAATTCAGAAATCTCATCAAAAAGAATATTAGTTAGAATAAGTGCGTTTCATAAAGGAAATAAGTTCCCTATTCTATAGAATCAGGGTCAGAGTTTTAGTTTATTAGGAACATGTGAAGTGTTCGAAATCAAATGGAAAAGAGTGAAGTCAAGGAGCTTAAAGTCAAAATTAAATAGCAGAATTATCCATAAAGAGTATTTCATAAGACTCAGCAGAGTCGTAGTTCAGCATACAGTCGCGGTAGCAATCTGTTGAATCCAAGTAAAGTCAAGTCAAGAAGGGAAACAGTAGCAGCAGTATCTCCCGCTGTCAAAGGTCTGAGCCAATCCTCTAAGCAAAAGCATAGAAGAGAAGAGCTCTAGCTACCTAGGAACACGCACTAATATGAAACTCAAGCAAACGTATCGAAAACATTGTTGCTGACTTCTTCTTCCACGAGCCAATGAGAGGACAGGGATCTTCAGTAAGCAAACTCAGTTTCTCTGTTCTCACAGAAATAAATGTGGACTAACATTTTTGATCTTGTTGTTAGCTACAGACAGTTATGCGAAGTTAGATTCTGGAAACATTAGGCATAGTTCTCCTGGGCTTCTCATATTCTTTGACCTTCTATAACTCTACTTGTTTCACTGCGAAAACAATGAACCACTATTAGGTAATACACTCTTTTATATTAAACGACAGTTCGTTATTGTCTAACTGTGCAAGCTTTCTATTCAAATATTATAGGAAAACATAAGTAAGTAGGAAGTTCATGACATTCAAGAATTAAATGCTGCATAGTAAATTAATACATTTTGTTAAATTCTACAGATATGACAAGATCTCTAAGCATCATTCTAAGGCCAACCTCTAAATTACACTGTGCACATTTCAGCAATATTGAGTTTCTTTAGCTGGAAAAAACTGTTGTCAGAGTTTTTCTGAGTCCTACATGGATAACAATAACTGCCTACTGCGATTTTGCACATTTTAAATGTGTGTCAGTTTTCACATTAGACTTACACTCTGCTCACCACATTTAACATAATATATTAATTCACCTTTTAGACTTTATTTCTGCAACCCCGGAACAAACTCCCCCAAAACATCAGGACACCCCGCCCTTCCTCGAATTCCGGAAGAAGCTAAAGGCTTGGCTGTTCAACTAGGAGCCCATCCAGACCTTCAAGCCGGCTCTAACATCTGGATACCCTCACTCACAGGTGTTTAGTCGCACTCTACAAATTGACATAACAACATAACAAATGTTCCCTAAAAACAGACCTGGTATAAATAAAAATAAATAGCTAACACTAACATCCCTGCCATTCCTAACACGGATGGAAATGTCGATGCTCTAATGTTGAGATTGAGGGAAACAGAGTAGATGAGACTCGTAAATTGTCTTTTGAATCCAGTGCTTTGACTTTTTTTCAGTAATGTCAGACATGTCACATATGTACTTGGTAACCTATCCCTTAGTCGAGGAAACCCTGGAATATATAGTTGTTGTTCTTTTTACATACTCTTACAAACTTTTGTGAATTCACGACAAAGCATGTAAAATGGGAATATCCAGGGACTAGTCATATACACAATTTGTAAAAATAGAAAGGACCGTGCCCTTGTTTCTCTTTTACTAGTAGATAGTTGTACCTTTAGAGGACGCTTCACGAAGGCATGTACATGTATAAAAAAATAGTCCTACTGTACTACATCTTGTACTAATAAGTGCTTTTGTGAATTGATTCCCAGGCTGTTAAGCTAAATGTGCATTTGAGCTTCAGTTAAAAAACTAAACAAAATCCAAATAGAAATCTAAAAACGTACAAAATGATGTTTTTAGCTCCAGCATTACTGCTAGAAAATCGAACACTTAATATCTCATTTATTTTCCTTTTTTCTAAGTATAAAGAGCAAAGTCCCAAATCTTATGCAGTTGCTATTATTATTATTGTTTTCACTATAGTAATTGCAATCACAGAATAATGCTTACAAAATCTGATCTAGAGGCTACAGCCTATGCACAAAGAGGGCATGTGCTCTAAAAGAGATTTATATAACTTATTCAGCAGGATTCTGCACCAGCAATCAATATTGTTGCTTAGCTAAAGAACTGTCTGCGTACTATTTCCTTTGCCTTCAATTAGCTGTGGAATGCCTTTGGCAGTGCCCAGTGGGATTGGGCCCAGAGCACGATAATTGACAAGGCCTAGCATAAAACTACTCAGGCACCCAACCCCCATAATGAGGGCAGGAAGCCGGCCTTGGTCTATGACTAAGCCCGGAATTCAACCACACATATACCGAATACCTTCTGTGCACAGCCTTTGACCATGTGCCATAGGGGTTGGGAGGTGGGCTTGCACTATGGTCAGTGCATGTGGCAACCTCCTGTGTGCTAAAACTCTACTGTGCATGTCCTTTAGTCATTATAGGCAAGGGTTGGCCACAGAGCCAGAACTGTGGTACATCTGTGCCCCAGTCCAATGTGCGGCCAATCCCTGCACTGCATGGACTTTGGCCATGCACAGTCAGGAGTATGCCTGAACCCAGGAAGCCTACGACTCCTGCTACGCACAGCCGGCCACAAGGAATGGCCAGTAGAGAAGATCTGGTCCCAGCTCCTATTCTGCGGTGCGCCTGTCTTCAGATTTGTGTGGCCTTCGCAGTAAAATCCACAGTGCATGGCTTGTGTGCAGGTAATGTGCCCAATATACTGGATTGGCACAATCAGATGCGCCAATCCATAATTGGCACATCTGAAGTCCATTGCCTGTGTTAAGGCTCAGTGATGAACCCAATGAGCAGCGATCCCCAGCTGCCCAATTTTCTCTCACTTGTCACGCACTATTTGGTCTTTAGGTCGGATGCTACCAAGGAATTCTTACCAACCTTGGGCATTCCTGAAAACCAGGTACTTAAGGGAATCAGAGTTTTTGGGGCTCAGGTGGATGCCAGCTTGTAGCCTAACCCAAAATACTTGGCGAATGTCAAAACTATACTTTAAAAAATCAACCCATTCCCTCTCACATGCCATGGAGAATCGCTTCAGTATTTGGACACTGAGTCAACTCTACAATACTAGGGCATTTCTGAAGCATGAGGCAGAGTGAAATGCAGACTGGTGCAACTTGCACGGTTCCCATAATGTTGAATTTTAGAGAACTCCCTACGAAGGTCACAACTATGCCTAATAACACCCAATTTCCTTTATTTTCCACAGTGGATGGCGGCAACATTTGGGCCTGGGTCGGCCAGCACATTGAGAGTTGACGAGGGTCTCAAAATAACCTGCATGGTGAATAATAATTAGGTACTTCAAAGTTTGCACCTCCTTGTGATTGGCTGAAAATGCAGAAATGAATTTTCCCCTGAGGTGACATCCTGATTCCCAAAGAAGATGTTATATGGGTGGGGACATCTTCCCCTTTGAAAATCGGATGTCAACCCCTTTGAGATGTTGGTGTCTGATCAGTGGTTTGTGATTGCAATTGAGGTCAAAACCATTTATACATTTCTTTCTGAATCAAAACTAGGAGTAGGACCACCCTTTCATGCAGCTTTCATGTGCCTTCGTATTTGTGATTCAGGGAGGGTCGCAAATCCCTTTTTCAGAGTCAAGGACTTTTGTAAATAATAAATAGGTTTTTGCATTCACAAAGCTTGTGATTTTGTGACTCGCAAAGCGTGTGACCACAAAATATCTTTGCACATAAGGCTCTTAGGGCACAAAGCATCCACTTGTGCATTTTCAGTTATGTACTGTTCCATCCAAGTGCTGTGTTTATACAAATACCAAGCAATTCCAATCAATCACACTGCATTTGACCATCTATCAATAACATGGATTAATTTACTTAGAAAACAAATAAATCCCTAGGTCTCCAAGATCACCAGTCGCAGCTTAACCCCAGCACAAGACACAGACACCATCTCCTGCTAGCAACAGTCAAAAAAGGAAGCAAGTGGGAGGGACACACTTGCAAGGTACAGCAGGAACAATGACCCAATCTGGCAATTCTACTATTAAGTCCCTCATTCTAAGTTCTGTGGAGTGGTAACTACACAGGAGGAACCACTCCACACAAATACAAGTTCTATGAGGTGTGGGAAGGCACTCAATAAAACCTAATGCTTTTCTGCACCTTTTTCTACATGTTCAAAAGAGGTGCCAAATGTGCAAAGAAAAATTTGGGACCATCATGCAGGAATTCATGCAGTAATCAGAGGATCAGCATATTATAACTTCCCATTACAGACCCAAAAACTGAAGATAGTCTTTAACTGAGGTGAGCATATCGTCTGGAATAGGTAATTTAGGACATGGTATCTCCCCCTCCAGTTACTGCCTATAATGGATTGAGGGCCTAAATTTATAGAAGATGAAACAATGGTCCCCCTGCTTCACCCACTCTGTCCCTAATTGAAATCAGGCCTGGGCGTAGTTCGCGGAGTTTTGCTACATGGAACTACACGAAGTGACAAAAAACCTCTGCGGTGTTCCTCAAGTGGCGGAGTGCAGTGCAAACTTTTTTCCTGCAGCTCGGGTAGAAATTCTACCCGAGCGCCAACTCGCGCTCGCCAAATTACCATTCGCGAGTGGGGAAAAAACTCCGCTGCACTAAGCGGTATGGAGTTTTCTGCACTCCGCAAGCTCCGCGGACTGCGGAGCCCAGAAGACTACTTAAACTAGCGAACGGAATGGAGTTCACTGCCCAGGCCTAATTGAAATGATATAGATTATGATGTTAATTGTATAGTAATTAAAGCAATAACCAAACAGCATATATTTACTGTTTTTTTCACATCTCCCTCAGCAAGTGTTCGGAGGAATGCGTGACAAGGGCCCTCAAGCAATGAGCAGGGGAGAAGAAAAATGAACAGTTGCTTTTTTCACCTCATTTTGCTAAGATTGCATATTGAATTGGGTACACATGCTTATATTTTATTCATTGTTTGTATTCTCTACTCCAAAGCAATTGGCATTGCCTGTATTTAAATAGACTTAATTGTCTTACACACATAGGGTTCGATTCCGATCTCGGCCGGAAGCGCGCCTAACACTATTCGTCCGGAAAAAAACGAGCCGAAAGCGTGTTTCCCGACCGATTCGAACATTCGTACGAACGAGCAAGTACGATGCGCATAACTGCCCAGATCCCGACCCAACCGTACTTACCCAATCCAGCTCCTGTTCCCCGCCCGAGCCGGATCCGTTAACGCAGAATCGAGTCGCACGGAAGCCAAAATACAGCACCTTCCGGCCGGACCAGTACGATGCGCCTTCCGTACGCGCCGAACCCGTCGCTACGTCCGGCACGTCAGAGCATCCGGGAGAGCCGCACATAAGCTCCGATTCGCGCCACAAGACGATCCACAGCTACGAGACGAACACGCCAGCCACGAGTACGAGTCGAAGCAACGAGAAAGCCGAACGAGACGAACCAACCATGAATCCCATCGCGCAGGTCCTACCAATACTCTACATCTATTACCGGAACAGGTACGGACGCGTACGGCGCAGAAGGTAAGTTAAACACCCACTACACAAACAAACGACACGTACCCGACATATAACACACACACATAGGGATGCAGAAATGACTCACACTAGCAACAGCAGAACCATAGGGGCGGGATGTCTATCACCAATGCCATATACACCCATAGGGGCCTGGATGCCAACCACTAACACCACCCCTACTCAGGGGGGGCTGGATGCCTACCACTACCACCACCCCTACTCAGGGGCTGCTAGATGCCTGTCACTACTACCATCCCCACTCATGGGGTGCTGGATGCCTACCATTACCACCACCCCTACTCAGGGGGTGCCAGATGCCTGTCACTACTACCATCCCCACTCATAGGGGGATGTATGCCTACCACTACCACCACCCCTACTCAGGGGGGGCTGGATGCCTACCACTACCACCACCCCTACTCAGGGGGTGCTAGATGCCTGTCACTACTACCATCCCCACTCATAGGGGGATGTATGCCTACCACTACCACCACCCCTACTCAGGGGGGGCTGGATACCTACCACTACCACCACCCCTACTCAGGGGGTGCTAGATGCCTGTCACTACTACCATCCCCACTCATAGGGGGATGGATGCCTACCACTACCACCACCCCTACTCAGGGGGTGCTAGATGCCTGTCACTACTACCATCCCCACTCATAGGGGATGGATGCCTACCACTACCACCACCCCTACTCAGGGGGTGCTAGATGCCTGTCACTACTATCATCCCCACTCATAGGGGGATGGATGCCTACCACTACCACCACCCCTACTCAGGGGTGCTAGATGCCTGTCACTACTACCATCCCCACTCATAGGGGGATGGATGCCTACCACTACCACCACCCCTACTCAGGGGGTGCTAGATGCCTGTCACTACTACCATCCCCACTCATAGGGGGATGGATGCCTACCACTACCACCACCCCTACTCAGGGGTGCTAGATGCCTGTCACTACTATCATCCCCACTCATAGGGGGATGGATGCCTACCACTACCACCACCCCTACTCAGGGGTGCTAGATGCCTGTCACTACTACCATCCCCACTCATAGGGGGATGGATGCCTACCACTACCACCACCCCTACTCAGGGGGTGCTAGATGCCTGTCACTACTACCATCCCCACTCATAGGGTGATGGATGCCTACCACTACCACCACCCCTACTCAGGGGTTGCTAGATGCCTGTCACTACTACCATCCCCACTCATGGGGGGCTGGATGCCTACCACTACCACCACCCCTACTCAGGGGTTGCTAGATGCCTGTCACTACTACCATCCCCACTCATAGGGGGATGGATGCCTACCACTACCACCACCCCTACTCAGGGGGTGCTAGATGCCTGTCACTACTATCATCCCCACTCATAGGGGGATGGATGCCTACCACTACCACCACCCCTACTCAGGGGGTGCTAGATGCCTGTCACTACTACCATCCCCACTCATAGGGGGATGGATGCCTACCACTACCACCACCCCTACTCAGGGGGTGCTAGATGCCTGTCACTACTACCATCCCCACTCATAGGGTGATGGATGCCTACCACTACCACCACCCCTACTCAGGGGTTGCTAGATGCCTGTCACTACTACCATCCCCACTCATAGGGGGATGGATGCCTACCACTACCACCACCCCTACTCAGGGGGTGCTAGATGCCTGTCACTACTATCATCCCCACTCATAGGGGGATGGATACCTACCACTACCACCACCCCTACTCAGGGGTGCTAGATGCCTGTCACTACTACCATCCCCACTCATAGGGGGATGGATGCCTACCACTACCACCACCCCTACTCAGGGGTGCTAGATGCCTGTCACTACTACCATCCCCACTCATAGGGTGATGGATGCCTACCACTACCACCACCCCTACTCAGGGGTTGCTAGATGCCTGTCACTACTACCATCCCCACTCATGGGGGGCTGGATGCCTACCACTACCACCACCCCTACCCATGGGTGGCTGGATGCCTACCACCAACACCACCCCTACTCATAGGACGGGTAATGCATGACACAACCAGCATACTCCAACATAAAGAATGTAAGAAAAACACATCCCCCCAACACCATGACAAGCGTGTGTAGACTGTGTCAAATGCCTACAACACTGAACATGAAATTGAACATACAATGTGACCCCCTATCACATGTGTCACACATAAATGTGTGTGGCCTCCACAATGCAAGCAGAGCATGACCACTGTGGCAATGGGGTCTAACACCCCATCATCACAGTGACCAAAAGGTAAGTGTGGGGTCCCTAGCTGAAGCACATTTTGAACATTGTGGCAATGGGGTCTAACCCCCCATCATCACAGTGACCAAAAGGTAAGTGTGGGGTCCATAGCTGAAGCACATTTTGAACATTGTGACAATGGGGTCTAACCCCCATCATCACAGTGACCAAAAGGTAAGTGTGGGGTCCATAGCTGAAGCACATTTTGAACATTGTGGCAATGGGGTGTAACCCCCCATCATCACAGTGACCAAAAGGTAAGTGTGGGGTCCATAGCTGGGGCACATTTTGAACATTGTGGCAATGGGGTGTAACCGCCCATCATCACAGTGACCAAAAGGTAAGTGTGGGGTCCATAGCTGGGGCACATTTTGAACATTGTGGAAATGGGGTCTAAACCCCCATCATCACAGTGACCAAAATGTAAGTGTTGTCATGGAAAAAGCTGCAAATGCCAAACAGCATGGATGATTCCTGGTCACAGAACAACAAACACATCAGTGGCATAGTAGTGCTTGTGTCCCATAGCAACATAGATTGGGTGAGGCAAACAGTGCAGTGCAAATAAGACATACCTTTGGCCATGTGCAGACAAACATCACCCATGGGGGCTGACATTGTCAACATTCATCAATAACACAATGACAGAAGTGACCATCATAATGCAGACCCACATATCTGCACCAATGGGCACACAAATGTAGATATCCTGTGGAGACTGTAGATGTGAGGTGAACAAATACCATACCATGGCAGCAATGGGACATACAAACCATGATCACTGTGCCGACTGATGACCTAGGAGTCCCAGGGACAGCAGGGGAAACCCACCAAACAACATACAGCCAATGGCACACTAAAGATTTGCCAATTCAGTGGTGCAGATGCACAAACACAAACAGGCAGCCCCACACTGCATATCAAACACAACAGGTGATGGGGGTGTGTGCCAGTGTCCCCAGGCAACCACACAACACATGAGGAGGCCTGAATCCCAATTACACAGATGTGCATACAGTGCCTTCAAAAGTAACTCATGGATCGGATTCCCCTATGTGGGCAATCAGGCATTGTTAGATGAGAGGGAGCCCAAATTACACATGTCACACAAGCTTGTAGGAACAGCAACTAACACAGCAAGACACAGACCCACCACAGCACTACCCCCAGGGTCCCCACATTGTGGTGACACTGGCCTGCATGATAATCCCACTGTGATGACAAAGCTAGATGTCGTTCACACTGTGAACCACAGTCATGTGTCCTGAGCAACAAACTACCATCACACCTACACAAGCACAAATCAATCAGCACGGCCTGTCAGCCAAGGCCAATATGGAGGCAGGGGTCTAGCCTGCAACAACTCTCATCTGCACACACTCAACACCACACACCTTGATCTCCACCAATGTGCAGCAGTGAAGCTCACATGCATTGGTGACATTGCACATGCACCCATGACAATCCCAGGGGTGGTGGTGGGAACTAAGGTGCAGAAACCCATCACACATGGCCAGTCAACAAGACTCGTGAATGTCTGACACACTGCACAGTACGCCGTACATGGGCATGACGTCAAATTCACACCAACCAATGGGATCCCGGCCACAGTCACACACCAATGAAGAAGCCAAGGTCACCCACAAAGAACACACATAGACAACTTCCAACATTGTAGCTCTGACCCTGAGGAGTGGCAGCAGTCACACACACAACGTGTCACAATCACTGAAAGCTAACACAAACTGTAAATTACATGACTGGTGTAACCAACAAGTGCCAAGGGAATCCTGACTGTGTCTCATCTGCGTTTGCCCACAAACTCAGCCCTGACATCAAACACACCTATGGGTGACACCCTGATGACCAGTAATGTACCATGCACCCACATCCCAGAGAAGCCAGGGAGAAGACTTTGGGGGAACATAGGTCAACTCAGCAAGCATCACAAACAGGAACATCACTAGGGATCCCAGCCTGCCTAGCAAAATGGAAGTGAACACACACAGACATGCTCACACAACACACACCTTGGGCTCAGGCAATGTCACGGAATTACACACTGCCATGAGGGGACTCCACTCCTGTGTAAGGAAAGCTGTGCCATACGTTGTCTCAGTAGGGCTCTATCACTTCAGCAGAACACTTGGTCACTCAGTCAACAATTAGCACAAAATGAAGGCTCTCGTCATATCAGCCTGGTCATGGGAGTGTCACCAAAATCATCTGCACAGATCCAACACACATGTATAGCAAGTCGCACTGATAACACAGATGAGTCCTTCCCCATTGATGCCCAAACTTGCATGTCCAGTGGAGATGGTCACACGGTCAGGGAAATAGACAAATTGAACAATGGCAAGCACAACAGATGTGCAGGGGTGTAAGCCACAGATGTGATATTGCAAATAAAAGTAGGAAATCCCATTGCCAAATTTTGAAAACATGACACCCTCATATTGCTGCAAAGGATGACATGGATACACACCAGGATAGGACACATTCCCCCAGGACCACATGGGGTCCTGCACAGTAACACTTCATTTTCCTGATATCAAAAATCACCATCACTGCAGCAAGGGCATGGTTAGCATCATCAACATCATGTACATCAGAAGCAAAACCACTAGAGAACAGAAAGTAGCTTTATTCAGCATATGTGTGTTGAAAAGTGAAAGTCCAGAAAAAACACAAAGGCCAATGGCCAGTCCATTATCAAAGTCATAACAGGGTGACAGTGGCAGATGTCACCCTTTGCATGCCTGCACTGCTACACACCAGGGACATTCCCCACGGAGGGGCATACAGGGGGGCAGGCCAGGCACCGCAGGGACAGAATCAGGGCTCATCAGAAGGAGGCAGGGAAGGGGTGGTGGGTACTGGAGAGTCACTGACAACTGCAGTGGAGGTGTCTGACATGGTGTGTGCCGGCACAACTGGGGGGCATGAGTCAGATGGTGTGGGTGCCGGCACGACTGCAGTGGGCTGGGCAGATGGAGTGGACAGGTTCCCCACTGCAGTGCCCAAGTCAGACAGGGTGGTAGTGGACTCCACTGCAGTGCCTATCTCCAGGGGAGTAGAATGGGGTTCAGGTAAGGTGGGCAGGACAGAGGGGGAGGACACGGTCTCCACACCAGTGGCACAAACATGCGCAGCGGGGGGGGTGGCGCTGGAAGAGCAAGTGGTAGGGGGAGAAGGCCGGATCAATTTGGGGATGGTGTATCTGTGGGTGGGGGAACCTGGGGCAGGGTGTGGTGGGGGAACCTGTGGAGTGGGGGCCTGGGGGATGGAGGAAGGAGACTTGGTGGTTGAGCTGCAGGGCGGCAGCGGGGTCTTGCTCTTCCAGGTCCAGGGGGACTTGCGGATGGGGGCCTCAGTCTGTCTGTGCCTGGGGGAGGGTGTCCGGGGGTGAGGGGCACTCCCCTCTGTGTGGGTGGACTTCCTCTTCCCCCTGTATGCTGGATCAGCTGGATCGGAGGGGAAGAGGCCGAGGTCACAGAGGAAGAGCTGCTCTGTAGGTGGGGTTGCAGGTGAGGCAAGGGAAGGGGCCTTGGAGGGAGAGGTATCGGAGGACTGTGGAGTGACTGTGGATGCCTGTGTGTGTGTCTGTTCCCCATCCCCTGTGGGTGTGGTATCAGTCCCCTGAGGATGCCTGCGTGCACGTTTTGTTTTTGTATTGGGTGTGTCTGTGCTGCTCGTGTCTGTGTGTTTGGGTGATTGTGCAGGTGTGCATGTGCTTGGGACAGGTAGGGTGCCAGGAAGTGTGGATGGGGCAGAGGTAGGAGGGGTGAGGGACTGTTGGAGGAGGGACACTGCTGCCGTCAGGGAGGAGTCCATGGACCTATTGCTCCTCTGTAGGGCAGACATGCCCGATGAGATGCCCTCCATAAACGACACCAGCTGTGTCAACAGAGTGGTGTGGGCATGGAGGACACTCAGCATTGCTGTCTGCCCTACATGGAGCTGGCGAAGTAGGTACACAGACTCCTCACTCAGGGCAGCAGGGGACACAGGGGCAGGGGGTGCGGTGCCTGGCACAAAGGAGACACGCTCCCGAACACGGGAGCCTCCACGGACCTCTGGAATGGGAGCCGATGGGAGGGCGGTGGTGGTGGCGGGGACAGCAATACTAGCTGGGGTGTGGTGGCTGCTGACACCCGCCTCCACAAGGGAGTCATCCTCCGAGCTGCTGTGGTCCTCAGCTGAGGTGGATGGTGCTGAGGACTCCTCGGTGTGGCTCCCCTCGCCCTCCGTGCCACTGGGTCCCTCCGACCACTCATCGGCTGCTGACCCAGTCTGGCTCTGCGGCTCCTCCGGGTCCATGGAGCTGTCCCCTCCTGTGGCCGTGGATGTATCTGCAAACAATTAGGGAAACAGACAAACATCAGTCACCTGCACTGACCGCACACACCACAGTAAGTACAGCACATTACAGAGCAAGCCCTGGCATCCTTAGTTGAACATTGCCAAAAGTGCTCAAACAGAGTAGGAGAAGCCAATTGTCAGTCTGATGGTCAACCATGGCACTCACATCCCTCCTGGCCTCACACCCATCTGTCTGGTGCCTGTCGGATGGCAATACCCCAGTGTGGACACATGCACCACCTACACATTAGTTGGACAGTGCAGAGAACACGGTGAAGTATGTGAACATGCACACATCACATCTCTTGCCACTGAGTCAGTACAGGTGTCCGGATAAAGGGATGGCCAGAGTCTATTTTGAAATGCATGTGATGCATACCAGCACCAGACACCATGATGCACCCATGTCCTGATAGTCAATGCCACAATGGGGTGCATGTAGCACATGTCACTCACCTGCAGGATCACTCTTAGGGAGTTTAATGCCATGGCACAGGCATGCCTGCAAAGTCATACATCACTGTCTCCAGTCACATGGGCAGGGCAGCCAGCCAACAACAGTCTGCACTGTGTCACAATCCTAGGTCATGGGGAATGCAAGTTCTGTAGCTGACAAGTGCACATGTCCATCCCCCACAAACCACATCATCTGAACTCTTATTTGTCCACGTCATACCAATTGGACATATGGGAGACATGAAACACAACCCTCTGAACCTGAGCACCTCACAATCTGCTGTGAATGGGAAACAGCTGCCTGAACTTCACAGTCGCATACCCCAGTCTGCACAGTCAAGTGATCAAACACCTATATGTCACACAAGTATCGTCTCCTATGGTCACATCTCAGGTGGCATGCTGAGCCCTAACCGATAAACACCCCAGTAGTCCTGACAACGAAGCCACAGCACAATGACACAGAGGCAGACACCTGAGGGAACATTTCACTGAGCACAACGTGTCAGCTGATACACGGGAGTGGGAGTACAGAGTGTATTGTATGCCCTGGAGTAGGCATGACTGTCCTGCTCCACGTGAAAGAGGGATGAGCCCTGGACAGTAGGCAGGTGGCTAAGTATGTGTGACACACTTGATATACATACTCCTGAGGCCCAAACATTGTTCCCACCCGCAGCATGGGTGTGTGCCAAATACCCCAGGCACATGTGGTGAGTCAGATCAGAAATTGGACCACATATCAAAGTTACACGCAGATTACATGTCAGAACTCAGGCATTGTGTAAGCAATGGACCCACCCATGAAGCCCACAACAAAGTTACGGGAACAAATGCTGTCCCCCACCTTGAGCTAAGCAAAATGTAAGGACACAGTACCCAAGTGACACAATTTCCTGACTGTAAGGGCCACACCTGGGTATCAGATGAGGAGTGGGCATGTCACAATTGAGGGACATGGGTCCTGGACCACGAGACTGATGTACTGTGGAAGTTTAACCAGGCCAGAGGAGGGCACATAGCATGTCAGACAAAGTTCACAGTGCAGTCATGGACTCACCCCTCCTTGCTGCTGTCTGGCCTTCAGCTGCCCATCCAGGTCAGGGAAGACCACCGCCAGGATCCTGAGCATGTGGGGGGTCAGGGTCCGGTGTCCGCCCCTCCTGCGAGGAGGCTGCAGCTTCAGCTGGACCCTTGCGATCCTCCGGGTCCAGCCCCGAAGGTCCTGCCACCTCTTCTGGCAGTTGCGGATCCGGCGCTTGTAGACCCCCACAGATCTTACTGCCCGGGCGATGTTCAGCCAGATTTCCTGCTTCTGGTGGGCATCAACCTGTGAGGATGACAAAGTGTAAAGGCCATTACTACACATGCAACATATCACGGCATCACACATTTGGATATACATGTCTCAATCACAGGGGCACATGATGTACACAGGCAGTGCAACGATGGCTATGAACAGTTTGCCAGCAGTTACTACATGGTATCATTGCCTGGGAAGTAAAACCTTGTTGGAATGCACTGTTACTGCACTATACCTGTTCAGTGCATGTAACTACACACTATGGGGGGTGACAACTACTCAGTGAGCATGCTAGCCAGTGGCGTGCACACTGTAAGTCTTGCTAGTCAGACAACATGCACATTTAGTAAGGCAGTGGACAGCACACTCACCTGCTCCCCTGGTTTCCCATACAGCTTGCTGTACTGTGGAGGAGGCTGTCCAACAGGGCCTGGTTCTCCTCAGTGCTGAAGGCTGGGGCTCTCTCCACAGTACGTGCCATTGCAGGATCCAGAGGATGCAGAGACAGCAGCAGTGGTGGTGGCAGATGTCGTCCTGGAGCATGTAGTGCAGGCAAGTGAGCTCTCAGGGGAACAGCCAGCATTATATGTGTGCTGCTAAGGCAGATACTGTCCCAAGTGTCCAAAGTGATAGGTCCAAGTCGTTTGCATCTTCTGAATCTGGCCAATCCATGGAATTGCACCACTTACACACGCCCACAGCATCCTTCAAAAGTTCAACTTCATGAGACCCATGAATTTGCAACATTGTTGTGGGTGGCCAACTGAATTCACAGCATCAGACTCGTTAAAGGTTCGAAAACGCGTCCGTTGCCATGCCAGGCCATAGCCAATGCGTGCGCACCGATCGGTCCATTGCTGTACAACGCGTATTTCGAAAAACAACGCGTACCCGCTCACATCATATGCAATGGCCAATGCGTGCACACCGATCGGTCCATTGCTGTACAACGCGTACCCGGTCACATCATATGCAATGGCCAATGCGTGCACACCGATCGGTCCATTGCTGTACAACGCGTATTTCTGTCCACATCATATGCAATGGCCAATGCGTGCGCACCGATCGGTCCATTGCTGTACAACGCGTATTTCTGTCCACATCATATGCAATGGCCAATGCGTGCGCACCGATCGGACCATTGCTGTACAACGCGTACCCGCTCACATCATATGCAATGGCCAATGCGTGCGCACCGATCGGTCCATTGCTGTACAACGCGTACCCGCTCACATCATATGCAATGGCCAATGCGTGCGCACCGATCGGTCCATTGCTGTACAACGCGTACCCGGTCACATCATATGCAATGGCCAATGCGTGCACACCGATCGGTCCATTGCTGTACAACGCGTATTTCTGTCCACATCATATGTAATGGCCAATGCGTGCGCACCGATCGGTCCATTGCTGTACAACGCGTACCCGCTCACATCATATGCAATGGCCAATGCGTGCGCACCGATCGGTCCATTGCTGTACAACGCGTACCCGGTCACATCATATGCAATGGCCAATGCGTGCGCACCGATCGGTCCATTGCTGTACAACGCGTACCCGGTCACATCATATGCAATGGCCAATGCGTGCACACCGATCGGTCCATTGCTGTACAACGCGTATTTCTGTCCACATCATATGCAATGGCCAATGCATGCGCACCGATCGGTCCATTGCTGTACAACGCGTATTTCTGTCTACATCATATGCAATGGCCAAAGCGTGTGCACCGATCGGACCATTGCTGTACAACGCGTATTTCTGTCTACATCATATGCAATGGCCAATGCGTGCGCACCGATCGGACCATTGCTGTACAACGCGTACCCGCTCACATCATATGCAATGGCCAATGCGTGCACACTGATCGGTCCATTGCTGTACAACGCGTATTTCGGTCCACATCATATGCTATGGCCAATGCGTGCGCTCCGATCGGTCCATTGCTGTACAACGCATCCCTGTACAAGTCACTCGCATATGTCACCATGCCTGACACAGGTGAACGTATGCCAGCCACATTTACTTTCCAGGGACTCAGGGGCACACCTACAACACCACAGCCTGTCCACACTGTATCCTAAGGCATGTAAGGCTGCATTACCTTTTCTGTGTATGGGGGTCAACATGTGGTTTTTTGGGTGGCACTTGGGGGCAGCCACTCCCAGGCTGTGCACGTGTTCATGGGGACAGAATCCTTGGTGTGTTGTGCACATGACCACTGTGATGTGCAACTGTTCATTTCAGAGCATGTGGCATGGGCACATTTCCAGGTTGTGTATGTGTATGTCATGTCACATACCCCCTGAGCCCCATGTGGGACGGTATGTACGTCACAGGATGATCCATTGCCACAATAGTGATGGCCCTCCACAGTCTGTGTGCATGTTGTGTTTACAATGTCTCTGATTCCATGTGCACAATGGGAGACAGTCTCCACATCCACGTTGTTTGTGCATGGACTTTGATGTTGTGCGTGTGTGTGTGTCACAGACGTCCATGTCTGTCCTGCAGAGGCAACAGAGACCACTACCTGTGGGGGTCATGGTTGTTTTTCTGTGGTGTATTCATAATACGCCATGTAATGCCAGTGTCCATGTGGAAATACAGGGTCCCTGGGAATCTACCTGTCAATGAGCTGTGATGCCTGTGGCACATCTGTCCTCACATGTCACTGTGGTGTGTGTTTGGAAGGTGACAGCAGTACATGGGTACTGTGACACAGCCTAATGATATCCCATAGCCCAACCTGGAACTTGTTGTCAACACATGTTGAACTGTGATGTTAGATGTTGGCCATGTAGGTGCCATACATGTCCTTACAGAACGGCACACACATCAGGTACTTGTGTCTCGTAATGATGTATCATGTGATATTGAGTATGGTCTATGCCACATATGTGGGGTGACTGACAATCTTTCTTTCTTCACCTATGCACTGCAGGGCACCAGCTGTCCATAGACCATTCCCTGACCTTGCAACCATGGTTGAACAGGACTGCATCCGACGGTACCGCTTCAACAGGCCGCTGATTGAGGAATTGACGGTGCGGTTGGCCCCACATTTGCAACCTGGCCGGACATACCCTACAGGGCTGACCCCCAAGGTGAAGGTGATGGCAGCCCTACACTTCTTTGCCACCGGTACCTTTCAACACACTGTGGCGTCTGCTGGTGGGATGTCACAGACCATGTTCAGCCATGTCCTACGCGATGTTTTGGAGGCAATGTTGAGATACCTGAACCAGTAAATCTATTTCCCTAAACGTCAACAACTCACTGATGTCAAGAGTGACTTCTATGCCCTGGGGAGGATGCTGCATGTCATTGGCTCCATTGATGGGACACATGTGGCTTTGGTACCACCACAGGCACATGAGCAGGCATACAGGAACCGAAAACATTACCATTCGGTCAATGCTCTGGTGGTATGTCTTGCAGATATGAGCATCTCACACGTGTGTGCCCGTTTCCCCGGTTCTGCCCACGATGCCTACGTGATGAGGAGTAGTCGCATCCCGAGGATGATGTCACAGATGCAGAACCAGCGTGCCTGGCTTGTCGGTGTGTACTGACTTTGTACCATTGTGTGTGTTCTGCAATGTAGTATTCCACCCTCTTTTCCTAATGTGCAATTGTCTGTATGTAGGTGACTCGGGATACCCCAACATGCCGTGGTTGCTGACGCCCCTCAGGAACCCGGTGACACCAGCCCAGATGCGCTACAATGAGGCACAGACTGATTTGCATATGGCCATGTCTGAACTGGGGTGGTGGAGTGAGCTAAAGAATGATGATGGATTAAACCCAGATCAGTTGACTGGGGGTGAGTGTTTGATTGGCTCAAACGTTCCGTCCATCATCCCCTTTTGTATCGCTTTGTTCGCCCTAAGTTGGCGGGGGTATGCCCAGACGTGGGTCCCTTGCTCACTTTGCCACTGGATTCAAGCAAGCCTGGCTGATGACGGCTGGAATGCCAGAAACCGGTCCTAGGATGCTTGTTTCCGGTCCAGGGAAGACATGGCTTGGCAGTTCGGGCTGGACTGTTCCCATGAGGCACAAAAAAGGGTCAGACTGATTTGCATATGGCCATGTCTGAACTGGGGTGGTGGAGTGAGCTAAAGAATGATGATGGATTAAACCCAGATCAGTTGACTGGGGGTGAGTGTTTGATTGGCTCAAACGTTCCGTCCATCATCCCCTTTTGTATCGCTTTGTTCGCCCTAAGTTGGCGGGGGTATGCCCAGACGTGGGTCCCTTGCTCACTTTACCACTGGATTCAAGCAAGCCTGGCTGATGACGGCTGGAATGCCAGAAACCGGTCCTAGGATGCTTGTTTCCGGTCCAGGGAAGACATGGCTTGGCAGTTCGGGCTGGACTGTTCCCATGAGGCACAAAAAATGGGTCAGACTGATTTGCATATGGCCATGTCTGAACTGGGGTGGTGGAGTGAGCTAAAGAATGATGATGGATTAAACCCAGATCAGTTGACTGGGGGTGAGTGTTTGATTGGCTCAAACGTTCCGTCCATCATCCCCTTTTGTATCGCAATGAGGCACATGGTCGGACCAGGAGAGTGATCGAGCGGACATTTGGTCTCCTGAAGAGCCGCTTTCGCTGCCTGGATAAGACAGGAGGGGCCCTCCCATATGCCCCAGCAAAGGTGTGCAAGATTGTCATCGTCTGCTGCATGCTACACAACCTGGCAGTGCGGAAGGAGTTGCCTCTCATCCTGGATGACGATGACCAACATCCGCCACCTGTGGAGGATCCTGGCCTGGGCCACGATGCCAGTGATGGTGATGATGATGAGGGTGATGTCCGCACACAGCTCATCACCAACTTCTTCAGCTGAATGTGAGTATCCAGAGATGTCATGTCAATGATGTGAGTTTGCGTGATATGTGTTGGTGGTGCTCTGGTGCTGTTTGAGTGTGGCCATGTGTTACTTGACTGGAAGCGTACAGCGATGTGTCCTTACAGGTAGTCTGTACCCCCCAACAGTGTTGACAAGCTAACTTGGTTTTGTGTAGGTATCTTGTGACATGTATTGGGCATGAGTATTGCAGTTCTGTCCTGTTCTTCAGTGCTTTTGACTGTGTGTCATTTCTGTCCTTCACAGGGTACTTTCAGAGTTGTTTGGTCAACTGTGATCCCCGACACCGTGATTCAACTTCCAGGGTGGAAGCTGTCGTTTCCCTACAGGTGATGTGCCACACACCCCTGGACTTTTTTTCTTCTACACTTGTTGACTGTGTGGCCACTGCCACGTGGGATTACCTTGCATCTGTAGTGGAAACAACATGTTGCAAATGTGTAATAAACCTGTGCTTCACTTTGGGATGTGCGTTGTCTGTGGTCCCACATCTGACTGACATTTGCTTACTGCACCTGTGGGCTAGTTAACACAGACTGTGAAAAGGTGTGGTGTCTGTGCATTCCACTGTATTTCCTGGCAACATCAGTGTAGGCGATGAGTCAGATGGCCCTGGTGTGTATGTGTTGTGTAGCCCTAGTGGTGTGTCTCCCTCATATGTGTCACGTCGCCATGACTCACATGACGGTGATGAACTTGCTGTAGCAGTTAGCATGCACAGTGTCATTTAGCAGATCATCATCTCCATGACAGAAACCATGTTGGAATCACAACAGAGGCAAGTATGGTGTATTAGTGAGTTTATTTACATACATGTGTGAGTATAGTGCACAGGATGGTGGGTGCTGTACATTGGGATTGTAATCCAAAGTTCCCAGATGAGTTGGAAGTCTTGGTAGCAGAAATGTCCTGAGTAAAGTCAACAGTCATCTGATACATTGGGCCAACTTAAACTCCCCATGTCATGTGGGAGAGTTGGGTTGCATTCGACAGGGTGAACAGTTTGCACACAAAGGAGAATTTCCAGAACAGGTGTTGGGTTCCTGCGGGATGTACATGGCCATCGGCCTCTCAGTTGTCCTTCCTCGGACGACCCCTCTTCTTTGGGGGGGGACCCTCACGTGCAGGCTGCTGCGGTGCAGGGGACTCTCCGCCAGAGTCCTCCTCCCTCCCTGTGGCAGTTGCAGTTGTTGCAGCACCAGATGTTGTGGGCACACAGGGAGGTGTGGCCATGTTGGTGCTATTCTGGCGGAGGCATGTCAATATGTCCCTATGCACCGCTGTCAGTTCTTGAAATGTGTCCCACTTGGACTCTATGCGAGTCATGTGTGTCTCCACACGGGACATGTGGGAGTCCAAGCGGGCATGATGAGCAGCCTGCTGCTGTTGAATGTCCTTGAGGATCCCCACTACCTGGCTGACCTCTCCGGTGCTGTTCTGGTACGCATCAGCAATGCATACCAGTTGTGGGTCATCATGCAGTCCAGACCCCTCTGCAAACAGCGACCTATGTCTACCACCCCTCCCACCACCCCTGGCGACACGTGCGGGACCTGCAGTGGCACGCACAGGTGACCCTAGGCCCCCTTGGGGGTTGTTACTGGGGTTGTTATCCATTGCTCCACGTTGGGCCGGGGTCCCTGTGCTGTTGTCATTGGTGGTCCTTGGTCTGTCCGTGTCAGCGGGGGTGGTCTGTGTGTTGGCAGTTGTTGGAGGGGTGGGTGCAGGGGGTGCAGATGGTGGTCCTGCTGGTGCTGCATGATGACTCACACCGGAGGGGCCAGGTAGGTCTTCGCCATCCGAGGAGGGCAGAGGCTGTTCCACACCAGTGAGATCAGTGTCCCCCGGAGCCTGGGACAGGGACTCCTCATCGTCTGCTGCTGTGTCCCCATCATCACCTGTTTTTGGGAGAGACACACAATGTATGTTATGTTTATACAGGCATCAATGGTTCACACACCTGACAGTTGTGACTGTACCTCTGTATGCGGGCCTGTACATTGCATTGTTCTAAGTTGTCACAGTCAGAGGTTGATATTGGTGTAGCACATTGTCCTGCAAACTTGAAGCATTTCAATGTGAATGTTGAGGTGTGTACATGGACAGCATTGGTTGTATTTGGTGGACATCCGGCCCTCCTTCTCCCCCAGCCCAGTTATCCCACCATGAGGCATGCCACCCTTGCAGTGGGTTCAGGTTGACTCTCAGGATGTCAGTCAGTGGTGTCCTGCTGTTGGTTGGTGCCCAGTTCCCAGCAGGGCCTTGTGCTCCCCACAACAGAGCACCATTGTCAGACATCTTTGAAGTGGCTTTTCACTCCCTGTGAGGTGTGCATGCTTCAGTGTGAGCTTGCTGGGCCATGTGGGTGGGGATGTTGAGCTGTGACTACCACTCCCATCATGCTATTGCCTATACCCCCTTCCCAGCATGCCCATACTTCCTTCCTTTTGAGTGGACTTCACTGTGTGTGAGTGTGACAGCAATGGCAAGATGGCTGACAGTGTGGTCCTGTTGTTTGTTGGTGCCCAGTTCCCAGCAGGGCCTTGTGCTCCACACAGCAGTACCCAGTTTCAGCCATCTTGTCAGTTCTTTTCCACTCCCTGTGAGGTGTGCATGCTTCAGTGTGAGCTTGCTGGGCCATGTGGGTGGGGGATGTTGAGCTGTGACTACCACTCCCATCATGCTATCGCCTACACCCCCTTCCCAGCATGCCCATACTTCCTTCCTTTTGAGTGGACTTCACTGTGTGTGAGTGTGACAGCAATGGCAAGATGGCTGACAGTGTGGTCCTGTTGTTTGTTGGTGCCCAGTTCCCAGCAGGGCCTTGTGCTCCCCACAACAGAGCACCATTGTCAGACATCTTTGAAGTGGCTTTTCACTCCCTGTGAGGTGTGCATGCTTCAGTGTGAGCTTGCCGGGCCATGCGGGTGGGGGATGTTGAGCTGTGACTACCACTCCCATCATGCTATTGCCTACATCCCCCTTCCCAGCATGCCCATACTTCCTTCCTTTTGAGTGGACTTCACTTTGTGTGAGTGTGACAGCAATGGCAAGATGGCTGACAGTGTGGTCCTGTTGTTTGTTGGTGCCCAGTTACCAGCAGGGCCTTGTGCTCCACACAGCAGTACCCAGTTTCAGCCATCTTGTCAGTTCTTTTCCACTCCCTGTGAGGTGTGCATGCTTCAGTGTGAGCTTGCTGGGCCATGTGGGTGGGGGATGTTGAGCTGTGACTACCACTCCCATCATGCTATTGCCTACACCCCCCTTCCCAGCATGCCCATACTTCCTTCCTTTTGACTCTGCTTCCCTGTGGGGTAGTGTGCCTGTGCTGAAAGGATGGCTGACAGTGTTGTCCTGGTGTTTGTTTGGCTACAAGTCCCATGAGTGTCCCTGTGCTTCACACAGCATAACCCAGGGTGGTGGTTCTTTGTGGGATATTTAATTAGAGTGTGAGGCATTGCATTCTCCCAGGTGAGTTGTGTGGAGTTTGTGTTAAGGGGTGTGTGAGAAAAGCTGCTTGTAAATATGGTCAGAGCTGTCAGTCCTCCTTCCCACCCAGCCAGATATCCCACCATGGAGCGTGCTTCTATTGCAGGGAGTGCAAGTTGGCTTTCAGGATGTCAGTCAGTGGTGTCCTGCTGTTGGTTGTTGCACAGTTCCCAGCAGGGCCTTGTGCTCCCCACAGCAGTACCCAGTGTCAGCCATCTTGTCAGTTGTTTTCCACTCCCTGTGATGTGAGCATGGTTCAGAGTGGTGTTGATGGGCCAATTGTGAGGGTGAGCAATATCTGTGACTACAACTCCCATCATGCTATTGGCTACACTAACTTCACCAGCATACACAGAATTCCTTAATTTCAGTGAGCTTCCCTGTGAGGTGGTGTTCTAGTGGTGGCTACATATCTGACTGTGTTTGTTGGTTAGATTTGTGCCACTGCCTAGCTCTATTTGTTGTTGGGTTTGTACATGTCATGACACAGTTACATATCACTATGAAATGGCATGTATTGTGTTTATCTGACTGACATACACATCTTGGGATGATTATCTTTTGGTTGCTGTGGATTTGCTAAGGGTGCATGGTTTGACTATCCCCTTGACAGTGATGTGTGTGTATTGTCACACAATATTGTGTATATTTGTTGTGTACTCACCAGGCTCTGGGATGTTTGATAGTCCATATACGCTCACTGGTGGTAGGATGGCCCGCACCTTCTCCTCCCAGGGCCTGAGGTATACTGGTTTGCCGGTGCGATGACTCAAGGCGTAATCCTGCTTTAGTAGGTCCTTGACCCTCCTGCGCACATCATACCACCTGTTCTGGATGTCTTCCTTTGTGCGCAAACATGGTGATTGTGCGTTCACCCTATCGACGATCCTCTCCCACATCTTGGTTTTCTGCGACATGGGGGTCTGTTGGACCAATGTACCAAACAACTGTGGCTCTACCCTGAGGATCTCATCTACCAGGACTTCCAATTCACTGTCTAGGAACTTTGGATTCTTCTTTGGGGGCATGGTGATGGGTGGTGGTGGTGATTGATGTATGTGTGGGTGTGCAAGTGAGGGTGTGTGAGTGTAGGTTTTGCTGGGTGTATGTGAGGGTGCAATTTGTTGAGGTGCTGATGGTGTGTGGCTTGTGTGATGGATGAGCTGTGAGTGTGTCTGTGGTTGCTGTCTGATGGTGTTCTGTGCTGGCAGGTCAGTTGAATTTGCAAAGGATCATGGTAGGGATTTGTGGTCTTTATATGGGTGGAGTTGTGGGTGTGTCTTTGTTCCATGTTTCCCCCCCCCAGTATTTATTGGCTTTGTAATTGCTTGTTTGGCCCTTTTTTTTGTATTTTTTCCTTTGTACTTTCTGTGCATGTAGGAGACGTTCTTCTGACCGAGTAGGACGCTGCAGTTGTCTCGTGCGAGCTTCTCCGAGTCATTCACGCTGTGTTTCTGCTAGGTTTCATGTGCGGTGTACGCGTCGGTCGCAGAGTATTGGGTTGCCTCGGCTGGGTTTTGTATGCGTGTCGGTCGTACGGCTTGGTCTCCGTGCGACTCGGTCTGGTTTTCCACGCATTGCATCGTACTGCGTGGGTCGGAGTTCGCGGGTACGTTTCGTTTGGGTTCAATCCTGGTGTGTGTCGGTCGGTTCGATTCACGTTGTTTCCTGGCCGGATAGCTGGTTTCCGTGCGGTTCGGTCGTTCGGCTTGTGTTCCGTACGAGTCGGTCGTGATTCACATGCATTGCATCGTACTACGCGGATCGGGCAGCGCCGGTACGTGTCGGTCGGAATAAATTCCCGTACCGAGTCGGTCGGTACGTTTTCCGGCCCGAATCGGAATCGGCCCCATAGGGTCTGACTCTGAGGCTGGTATATCCACCTTGTAGACCATCACCTTAACTGGGCGGATGAATTAGCAAAAAGCAAAGTAACCTTGATCCAACATGGAGGTGCAATTTTAACATTTCTAAATAAAACCGGTGAAGCCGGCACTAACCACCTATAATTTAAAAGCAGCAACAGCACGTATGTGTGGTGCGGAAATATAGTACTATAAGAAGACGTCAGCCTTACAAACCACTGAGAATTCAGTTTTGCGATGAATGCTCTGTTTTGGCCCAGGAATGCCATTAGCAGTATTGAGATTAGGACTGGGCATGGCCAAACTAGAAGATCACATAGACCCAAGAACAAATCGTTACTGGATTCATGTGTGGACCAACCCCATCCTGACAGTGTCCTGGAAAGCTTTCTAGGATGTACGAAGAAACAGAGAGCCTGCCTCCCTACCATAGTTTGAGCACAGTAAGAACATTCTCACTGCCATTGGTTGTGAACATCTATGGCTGAAAACTGAGCAGATGAAAAAGGATTCCCTACTAATGGTAAAAATACAATTTTGGGACCACGCACAGCTAGAGGATGTGGCTAGGAAACAAATCTCTTTACAATATCTACCTTAAGCATAAATTAGAGCCTGGTTTTGAACCTTACATTGATTGATATGATCTTTCCTGCAGAAAAAAGATCTCTATATATCCAATCCAGACTTGGCACTCTGCAGGTACTGTCCTTCACTAAAAAGGGGTCGGAGACTGTGGACAACATTTCAGACACCTTTAACTGGGCTTTGGGAGGTCCAGACACAATCGCTTATTTCATGCTTTTGTTCACCAACACCTTGCAGCACAGAAGGCACTTTTTAAATCCTTTGTTTTTAAAATACAACACACAGTGCTGCCAGGAAGCCCTTGAACTCTGCTATTTGACTGAATCAAGGGAAAGCATACATTTACTCAGCATGGAAAATAACAAGACCTCATCTGAGATGAACCAGGATTACCTCTCTGCTGCAGGGTATAAACTGTTGGCTTCTCTGAGAAAATTACAAATGGCACAGTTACATTATCAGTATTGTTTTAACGCCACAGTGTTTTGTCCATCATGAGGGCATAACATGAACTTGGGTCTTTTAAGATTGTTTTACCTGATGTTTTATGAATTGTACTGAATGGATTTTATGCGCATGCATTGCGACAAGTGCCACCACTATTTGCACTTTATTAATTATATTCTATGTTTTTATTGTATGGCTAATTTGGCTGAAACTATAAAGGAACTACGACTCTGAGGGGTAAACCTGTGCATTGTAGTAAGTTTACAAATTTTCAGTATTCACCAACTACGTGCAGAGTTTTGTGACTCATTCTCCATGCTTATGAGTGCGCATTTCTCCGCACCTGGAGACCAGCGGCGGCCGGCTCAGGTAAGGAAGGGAAAAGTCGACGGAATAGGTATTATTTATTTATTTAATCATACCGATTCCGTCTGTCGACTTCCACCCCCTCCCACCCTGCCCTGCCCCACCCCACCGCCCCATCGCACTTACCTGATCTGGCCCCCACTGCTGGAGAATCCGCAGTCGGGCGGAGAACTCCGCACAGAAGTATAGGGAGTGCAAAGACGTAAAATTCTGCACATAGTTTGTGAACTGCACTTTGTCGTATTTTTGTAGAACTACAAAATGTACTAGAAAGTGTAGTTTGAGAATCCGGCTCATAGTAGTGATTGTTACATGTTGCCTGCTATTAAGTGCTCTGTGTCCTTAGCTCTTTAGGGCAAAGTCACTAAGCATCTACAAAAAGTACAAAATAAAGCAATTGCATTTCTTGTGAAATAGGAAACAAATCACATCTCCCCAGCCTGACAGATACTTGGCTGGCTCCCTAGCTAGCATGCCGCAGTTGCCAACTTCTTGTGTTTTCTCCATTTAGTTTTATTTAGCTTTTCAGTCAATGACTCCAAGGTACATTATATTCCTTGTTCTGCATGAATTTTAAGATCAGATCATTTTGCACTCCATGGCACTCCTCAACGCTGATGATGTCTATTGTGGATTCAGAAGGATATCAGTGTTTGCAGTGAAATTGTTGAATGTTTTTGCTCTTTTGATGTATGCTTAGTTGCAAAAAAAAGATGTTTTTTCTATAAGAACTGCAGACTGTCAGCCAGGGATGTTATGGCTGGGTAACATTTCTGTTACTATCAGAATCTTTAAAAGATAGTACTCATGTGTATGCCTTGGCGGTCTGATAATATGTATAAAGAATAGGTCTGCCTGTAGAGGTATGATTAGGAAGCAGTGGTTGAACTGTGTGTTGGCACTCTGCATTTAATAAAATCAAACATCTAGGGCAATCAATCAAGTAGTATTTGTATAGCGCGACTAATCACCCAGGGGGGTATCCAGGCGCTGTGCTGCAGGCATTAGTTGAAGAGCCAGGTCTTGAGTCCCTTCCTGAAGTGGGTCAGCAAGGGTACAGTGTGGAGGGAGAGGGGGCAATGTGTTGTCTGGCTTGCTAGGCAAAAATGTGGGCTCCCTTTATACTGCCATTTTCTCCAAATCCAGCTTTGAGACTGGTATTTTTCTATAATATGTGTTTACAGTCTGATGATCGCCTCTTCTTTTGGGTCTGCAGAGAGTGCACCCAGTGGCATAACACAGGCCCCCGCAGCCCCTGCGGTGCGTGGACCCCCTCAGCTCAGTACCTTGGCCGAGAGCTCCTGATTAAATCCGGAGCGGGGGGCCTCCTTGTACCTTGCAGGGGGCCCCCTCAAGTTTTGTTATGCCACTCAGTGCACCAGCAGTGCCGGTGAGATAGATGGAGTTGCATGGCCTATCTTCCGAGGGAGGTGGATACTGGTAAGCAGAAGGTACCAGCAGCGCCAGCTTGAAGGGAGTCTGTGAGTGAACAGCTGGAACCAACACTGGAGAATTGGGAGACAGATGCAAAGGTGACAAGATTTGGTACCCCAGGGGAAACTCCTTTCTGTTTAGCAGCTCTTATCTTTTTGGTCCCATGCGGAGAGATGGAGAGGGCCTGCATAGTAAAACTGGATGACATAGTTCTCTGGATATTTGTTTTTTATTTGGAGAAGAAGGTAACTAGATTAGAGCACCTGTTCCTACTTACCGGCTGTCCCTCATTAGCAAGATGACCCTACATTTTCAGGTATATGTTTGGCCATTGCAGATATATTTTAAGCCCTTTTCTTCTTACAATCGATTTTGCTGAATGTTGGACTGCACCTTAAGTTTTTATGTTATGTTAACATTACTTGCTATAGCGCACAACTCACCCGGGGGCATCTCGGCGCTGCTGCGGATCCTAACAGGCAGTACGTACCAGGTGTGTTAAAAAAAGTGGGCTTTTAGTATTTTCCTAAATTTACAGTATGTGGTGGTGGCTCGCAGGGTTAGGGGAAGTTTATTCCAGTATCTTGGAGCAAGATAGGAGAAGGCCTTTCCCCCAGTGCATATTTGACTGATACGGGGACACATAGTAAGGCTTTGTCGCTGGATCTAAGATTGCGATTAGGGACGTAAGCCTTTATCTTTTTTTGGCGATAAAGCGGGCCATTACCTTTTAAGGCATTGTACGTGAAGGCAGCAGATCTTAAAATGGGAACGCTTCTTCACTGGTAGCCAATGGAGAGTTAAGTCATGGAACATGCAGCACAATAGTTACCCGTCTGCCCCTGCGCCTCATCTCCAGACTCGAAAAACAGCTCTTATTTATTACCATATCCATACGTACTATTGTTGTCCTTGAAACCTGTGGACCATGGTTATACTCTGGCTTTCACGTTGAGACGAATAATGGAGTGATTATAGGAAAATATCTTCATCTCTCTGACCTTCAATTACAGAAGAAGATTAAATAAACATGTGTAGAATAGTAAATGTACCATCAAGTGTGCTGCCTAGCAATGTTCCAATAACATGGTCCTGTTTCCCTGCTTCTCATCACATTCTTTTTCTCGTAATCTAGTTTCAAGCAGACCACAAGTACATAATACTGCTGTCTATCCAGCACATTATGGTTCAAATGTTCTTGATGACCCAATACTGTCTCTGTAAAGCTCTGTTCTGTGCCTTAGAGTTAGGTTCATGACCTTTAAAATATCTTTAATAAAGCAACCATGTTAAACGCACACACACACACACATTTGTAGAGCATAGCATATATAACAAATGCATCAACCCACCAAATGATCATATTGGCAGTGGAACCTCTTACCTGCATGTTACTCGCAGGTAGTACATAGGCAGATATTTTATGGAGTTGGCACACTGAGGATATCTCACAACAGGGGCATGTTTTAAATCAACAATGCATTTATTGACACCGTTTCTCAATCTGTTTATATACAACACACAGAGACCTGGATGTCTGGATAGATTTGAAGGCCCATGAGAGCAATGTCTATTTTTCAGAATCATGTCCCATATCCCACTAGCACCATTAACACCTCCATCCCTATATCCTTCACATACTCCTAACCTCTACCTGCCATCTTCTCTCCAAACCTGGTTGACAACCTTTCTTTGCAATGATCTCATTTTGGTCATTTTACTCCTTTAAATCTTGTTATGCCATTTAGTTGCACCCTCATTAACTCCTATAGGGGCTTCAATTCAGACAATGAGCAGGGTTATACATCACAAACATGGTATAGCGAGCACCTGGAAGTACTAAATTATATATCACTATGATGCATGCAAAGGAGTAAATTATATATCACTATGATGCAAAGGAGATCGCCATTTTTGGGAACAGAAGCCCACTTCTTGTAGCATGCTTCATCATCAGGCTTCAGTGTCGTTGTGAACCCTCCACTTGCACAGCCTATGTGGAGTGGTGTTGACACATAATTATTTATGAGTTTGTTCTGGCTGCAACTCTGCATATAAAAGCTCTGAAAAACACACAGACAAAAAGAGAGGGAAAACCATAACAGAGGTCAGAAATGTGAAGCCATTCATAGTAAAGGAGGCCTAAAAGGTAAAATGATGAGATAAAGAGAAGGAAAGAGTGTGGAGGGACGTAGCTTCGATTGGTGTAACAGGTGCATTGGCACGAGAGCCCAGAAGCCCGAGGGTCCCATGAACTCTGTTCATTGCTGTATTTTATAATCCAAGTATCAGTCGGGCCCATTTATTAACTTGCATATGGCCCACATTACACTGGCTACGCAACTGAGAGTGAGGTCTGGAAGGAAGATTGAAACGAAGGACATATGAAAAAAAGAAGGAAGGGCCAAAAGCATTACACGATGAATTCAAGGGTGAAAGGACTGATGGATGAAGTGTAAAACAACATTTGCATGGGTGGTTGAAAGAAAGAATAGCAAGAAGGATGAAAGACTGGATTGGAGAGTGGATGGATGGATGAAAGTCAGGATGTGTGGGAAACGAATGGATGAATGGTTGGATGTGTGAATAGAAGGAAAGATGGTTGAAAGGAAGAGTGTAATGATGAAAGGGTGGACAGACAGAATGGTAAAGTAAGGTTGGATGGAATGGTGAAAGGATGGATGGAAGCATCAAAAGATGGATAGATGGATGGACGCTCACCAATGGTATTCGAGGTATGAATCAAAGTGGGGGGGGTATTTTAATTTTATGGCTACTTCCTTGTCAGGCATTTCCATATCCTAGACACATTCTTGTAATTGGACGGGTTTAAAGCATATGGGCTCAAAATGTATTTGAAGAGCTTGAGACATTATAATTAGCGATCGGAAAGTTGCAGGAATGTTTATAGTCTAAGCTGCCTACGGCATAAGCTACACCATAAATTTATTTTTGGCTGCCCTGAAAGAGTTAAAAAATAAACTCTACAGTATGGCAATGGGTTAGGATTGGCCCACAACTCTGAATTATGTTTTTAGTCGACATGTTTTGACCGATCTCTTGTCCCCAACCTAGTTTAGTAGCCTTAACCAGCAATTCAAAGATCCCTATATTAGCCATGTCCCTATAATAAGTCAGTCATTTTTTTGGACAGACATAAAGACACACAAGTTAAAGAAAAATACTCACTTGTAACTTCATTATTGGACTTGTCTGTAGATAAAGCAAAATTAAAAGACAAAAATTACCAATATAATCATATAGATATTTGCCTAAGGAACTCCTTTCATGCATATCTACGTGAGTCATAGCACACAGTGAGGCACTGCACATGAATGTGAAAAAAAACAAGTGGAGGAAAAAACATATTTCCCTTTTCAAAAAGTTTCCCCTGAATATTTTAGGCAATTTCTTAAATGGGGGGCTGCAGGGGAGCATCTCCCTATAGTCAGATACTGCAAGACAAATATTCTCGGTAAATCCCGCCATCACTCATTCAATAGTTGTGCAAGAATAGTTATGGTGTGTTTCCCCTGGCAAATGCAGGAGTACTAAATTAGCACTTCAAGTGGTATTTACTCATATAATCGTTATGGGATACAGATACTCGATAGATACCATATTTACTTTGTCACCAATATTAGTCGGAGGAGTTCCCCCTCTAGTTCAGGCATATTGTCCCTAGCAAAAGGCTAGCCCCCCAATCAGCTTATCAAGTGAGATTAGCTCATACCACTATTGCAGGATAAAGGTGCTTGATGTACCTCATTTTAAACAGGTCAAGACACATTTAGTAATGTGACTGGTTACCGCACCAAAATGCAGTGGCTTAAAATAAGCCTTTCGCATGATATCTATTCATGTCATCAAGGGATAGATGGTGTTAAATATGCCTTCAAACACTTAGATGATGCAGGGAGGCTTGATTGCTAGTCTTTTAAAGGGACTCAGAGCTCATGCCCTCCATTCAACTGTCTGACATCAACATGTTATGGAGACATTGTGTGAGTCTGCTGTAGCCAATCCTGATCAAGCCCTCTACTTCTGTGTCTGAAAATGAGTGCATGGTGGAGCCACTGTGCAAGTTTGCTCCTTCCAGTCTGCTGGCCTTTGCTGGTCACACTGAAAGTTTCTAGGTGACTCCCCTGGGGGGCTTAGAAATGTACTTGTCTGGTTGCTTGTGCATCAGGAGAAAGTTTGGAAACTTTTGAAAATGTTTGCTACAGAGCCAAGGGGACCTACAGTGAAGAGTACCTGATTGATAGTGCCACAGCGTGGGATTCAATTTCACATTTATCCCCCTGAAAGGCTCCAGCAACAACAAAGCTCCCTTCTGTTTTGAGACTTAGAAACTTTTTCAAGCAAAAAAACTCACATATATATATATTTATTACCCAATGGCGGTCGCCACTGGGTAGTTATAGTTAGGACCATGTTTCCATAGGAAAATAAGTGTTTGTTTTGCCTATTACATTGAGGGCACTCCCTCCACTAAAGACTGCGCATGGCTGGAGGTTGGGTGCCTGCAGGGGGTTGGATGCCCAGCACCACGCTGCGCACATCGATGAACATCTTACTTTATGTTTAAAAAAAACAGAAATTCGCTGAAAAAAGAAAGGTTAAAGTGATGTTATAGGTAGCAATTATAATAATATCTTACTACTCATTAAAAAAAACTTCAGAAATTCACTGAAAAAACAAAGGTTAAAGGGGCATTATAGTTAGGTGAAAATGTCAGTTAAAACATACCACTTTAACAAAGCCACTGAAATTCACCAGTTATTATTATCTCAAATTAATAAAACTTGTGCCCTTAAGTAACTATAACTGGTGCCTTTGCCATACACTGCTAATTACCTCCCATATTACATCACTCATGACATGTTCTATGGTATCATTGAAAATATCACTGCAACATCTGAAATGATTTAATTGATGTCAAAACTGCGCATGGTCGGGAAGCGAGTTGTAGTTACTTTAGCACCAGAGTTCTAGTAATTTGTACTTTTAAAATGGTATGTTTTAACTAACATTTTCACCTAACTATAACGTACCTTTAACCATTGTTTTTTCCAGTTAATATTAAGGGCCTCATTCACAAAGGTAAACAAACATGTTTGTGTCAATTTTTTTGTAAATTTTAAAGAATACGATTTTATATGGAAAAAATTATACAATCATAAGAAACTTAAAAAGTAGTACATTTGATTAACAAAAAGCAATTAAGTATTGGGGAGAAAAGAAAGAGGAGAGTATGTACATTAATCGTATAAAACAAACAAGTGTCTGCTTGTAAGTAGACAATAAACAATAATATATAACAATAATAAAAATATATAACAAGTGGTACATAATTATAGAGAAAATAATACAACCAGAGTAGGATGTCAGGGAGGTTGAAGGACTTCTTGAGCACTAGGTAAAGAGGCAAATGAAGAGTTTGCAGAGTTATCAAGGAACTGCGATATTGGCATCCAAAGGTCTTTTCGTTTTAAAAGAAGAAATATAAGATACATATAAGCAGTATTCAATCTATAATTATAGTAGACTGCGTTCCACCATGCCTTAGATGGCAATTGCGTAACATCCTTCCAGTGTCTAGTTATTTTCTGAATAGCAATTGCTAACAAGGGATCCAGTATTTTCACATTAAATGAAACATTTGCCCGTACATCAGATATTCTTCCAAAAAAACACATTGAAAATAGAGTAAGGTATGCTGGAACGAAATATAGAATTAGTCTGATCCCAAACTTGCATCCAAAAGTGGAAACAAAAGGGCATTGTAAATGGCAAGTGGTTCAGGTCAGCTTGTTGTGTAAAACATGTCCAGCAAGTATCCGGAGTGTCCGGGTTAATCTTATGTAGGAAATTGGGTGTTAGAAAAAGGCTATTGTTTATGAAAAAAGTGTTATCATTGTGTTTGCTGTCTGTGAGGATTTCCTGATGTAGATCCAAATCTATTTACAGGTTGAAATAAGTAACGTGATTAAGAGATCACCTTTCCATGCTGGAGTCTTGGTTATATAATTGATTAATCCAAACTAGCCCTTTGTTCTTTCAAGCTGACCAAAAAATAGGTCTATTTTTTTATTTGTATATAGTGATTATGCCAGATGGTAAAGTCTAAAAAGGATCACAAGTCTGTCGGGGAGTATGAACTAATGGAAGTCAGTAATTTAGAAGTATTCCTGAAGACTGGATTGGACTGTTTTTGGGGCTTTCCCATGAAAGTTAAGAATTCACAAAATGAAAAAGGCGATAAGAACACATGCTCCAGATCTACCCACAATGGAGTGTATGGTAAGGAAGGCGAAATCCAATGCAGAGATTATTTATTTAGCAAACTCAAGAAAACTTACTCAACCCTCAACCTTAGGACGCTTTAGTTTAAGTAAAGACATGTGAGGTGTAATGTTATTCCACAGAAAAGAGGGTATATTGAGTAAATTTTCTTGTATGATTTAAGAGGAATATTCAGAGGAATTTTGGATATAGTGAAAAGAATAATGAGAACCAACATCATCTTGATGGTATAGAGTTGACCCCACCAAGATAGGTGTGGAGAATGCAATCTACTGGTTAATGAGGTGATTTTATGAATGCAGGTATCAATATTACTGGAAATGGAAGTACTAAGGGACTGGGTAAATTGAAGGCTGAGGTACCTAAGTTGTTTGGATTGCCACTTGAAGTTAGAGGAAGAAAAATACTGTTTAAAAGTGAACTTATTCAAGAGTAAGACTTCACATTCATTATTGTTCAATTTATAAACAGATAAAAGCATAAGACACAACTTCTGCGAAAAAGCAGGATGTGAAGAATGAGGTTTTGGTACAAATAAAAAAATATAATCAATGTATGCGGCTAATTTACCGTGTTGGGTGTTATGCGAGAAGCCATGTATGTGTGTATTTAGCCTGATCCTAGATAAGAATGGTTCAAGAACCAGGTTAAAAAGAAACGGAGAAAGGGGACAACCTTGATGTACTTCCCTAACAAGGGTAAAATATGAGAATGTCAACCCATTAGCACAAATGGCAGCTTGAGGAGAGGAGTATAAAAGAGAAATAATTAAAGTGGTGATTTTAGGGCCAAAGCCAAACCAATTGAGGGTGTGAAATAGGAACGACCAATTTACCCAATCAAAAGCCTTCTCAGCATCCAAGTCAATGGATGTCAGGGATTGAGACATGCCAGCGGGTTTGGAAATAATGTCTATGAACAGGCAAGTATTGTCTAAAAGGTATCTGTCTTTCACAAAGCCAGATTGCTCCTTTCCTAAAAGATCAGGAAGAAAGGATTCTAACCTAGAAGCTAGTGCTTTAGAGAAATTCTTATAATAAAAAGTTAACGAGAGAAATAGGTCTATAATTCATGCAATAATGTGGATCTTTCCCATCTTTCTGGATAAGGCAAAGGAGTGCATCTAGAAAAGAACCAGATGGGGTGGGAGAATCAATGAAGGAGTGAATAAGAGTACATAATTTGGGAAGAAGGAGTTTGGAAAAGTGTATGAAAAATTCTGCAGGGAGAGGCAAGATGGCGGCTGCGTGACCTGTGCGAGTGTCACTCCCTGACCGCTGTGGTCTTTGATCGGTATTTTGCGGAGCTAATGCCCAGTTGAGTTTCAAGAGTATAGAAGAAACGGAATCGCAACCTCTTCCATCCCGGATGATTATTTTGCAAGAGTTATACAACTTGTGGCTACGTGCAGCGAGGCTCGGTGTCAGCGTTCTGCGAAGTCGGACGTACCTGAGGGCCTGGTGGGCGTGGTTTGCCGGGAGCAAGCAGCTGAGTGAGAGCGCGAGCCAAAACAGGATGGCTCCACGGAGAGCTGCTCCAAGGGAGGGAGCAACCGGCTCTAAGGAGGTTGTGGCGCCTAAAAAGTTGCCTGTCCCGAAGGTGTCTGAGGTGGCTCACACTCCCACTCAGGAGAGAGTGGAGAGGGTGGGGAGCAAGAACGGGACTCCCGGGAGCAAACGGTACTCTTCAGACGGGGCTGTGAAAGGGAAGACTCCGACGGTCCCAGGGATGTTCTCCGGCAAGCCGGTAAGCGGTAAACAGGTCAAGCCACTGTTGGAGAAAATACCAAACAAATTGAAAAACAAAGGCATAGGCTCTGGTACTATCACTAACACAGTTTGCAACAGTGTATCGGATATGATAGGGATCGTTACATCGGACCCCCTCAGTATTGTAGAGACTAGCAACCTGCCTAATGTTCCAGAGGTTTTAAACGCCTTAACAGGGGTGGTAGAAGGAATACCCAACAGGAGGGAACAGGAGGGGGGAGCAGATGTAACTGCCACTCTAGCCCTCAGCGAGTGTGTCAGTGAGCTGCAGGAACTGGGGGAAATAGTGCCCGGTACTCCAGATGGAGAAAACTTTTTTCACTGGCAGAAGAATCCGACCTTAACAATGCTAGTGATCCTGACAATACGGATATTGATGCCTCGGGGGATGACAGCGATAGCCCCCCTACGACAGCAGACACCTTAAGGAGGACTACTAATTGATCTAGAAAGAAAAGTCTCGAGGGCTCACGGCACGAAAGTTCTCATTCAGATACTAACGAGCACCTTCAATGAGACTATTCCACTACCAATCTGGTAGCTGAGGGGGGGCCAGGACCTGGATTTCAGGAGGAAGATCTCAGGGCTTCTGATAGTAAACCTGAACCGGTCCCTTCAATTGGTTTAATTTACGCAACGCTTAAGGCAATGCAAGTAGAGGCTCGTCAGGAGCATAAAAGAGCACAACTCGCGACTAATAAAATCCAGGGCGCTATTCGCAAAACAACAAAAGCCTGCTCGGAGGTTGTAGCAAGAACTACTGCCCTGGAGGAACGTGTAGTAGGACTGGAGGCCGGTTTGGAAAGTACTGAGCAAAAAACAACTGCAAATGACGCTAGAATGATGGACATTTTGTGGAAACTGGAAGAATCCGAAAATAGGCAGCAGAGAAACAATTTACGTCTGCTGGGTATTGAAGAGAAAGCCGAGGGGAGCGATGTACGAGGATTTGTGCTAAAGCTTTTTAAAACTGCCTTTCCAGAACTATCACACTGGAACTGGGAAGCAGAGATCCAGCGAGTACATAGATTTCCCCTAATGGTAAAAAGTAATCTTGGCCCTAACCCAAAGCCCCGAGCAATTTTAATGTTTTTTGGGAACTTTTTATTGCGGCAGGCGATATTTGAAAAGGCAAGACCGGACGCAAAAAAATCAGCCGAGGGGCAGACATTTTTTGTGCTGCCAGATTTTTGCCACACAACAGTGGAGAGAAGATGGCGGCTACGGCAGCTGATCAGCCCCTTCCAAAAACTTGGATGTGAAGTGTACTTGATGAATCCTGCTCGGTAGAAAGTTATTTACCAGGGGAGGGTTAGGGTGTTTACTTCCGAGATTCAGGCGGAAAACTACCTAAAGGAGGTAACTGTTGGTTGACTGAGTTTGGGATTTTCGTGTTTTCTCCTTTTGTCTTCTTAAGAGAGTAGGGTGGAAGCAAAGTGATGTGGTATATTGTTTGCATATTGGTGATCAATGCTTTTTGGGTTGTTTTAAATCTCAAATTGGGCTGGGTTCCTCTTTTTTTGTTTTTTTCTAGATAGGTTGGGGAGTGACAGGGGGCGCACATTGGACGCGGGAGGCATCACAAGGGTCTGAGGACCTTTTTTGCCTTAGTGCGGGCTGTGGGGGGGGATGGGTGGGGGCGAGGGAGGTGGATCCTATTTGGGAAAAAGGGGACTTCATGTGGTGTAGGTTTGGATTGCAGGTACAGTCCCGGGCACACGTGATGAGGATATAATATCAGGAGAAATGTCTCATACTGCAGAAATGTAGAGGGTCTACACCAGAATGATAATCATAGGTGTTTAATATAGTAACAAAGCACAAGCAACCAGCCAAAGCAAAAGCAACCAGCCGACACGTGTTTCGTCACAAAGGGTAGTAACCCGTGACTCTTCAGGGCTGGGGAGGATACAAAACATAAAATAAACTGGCAAGAAAACATACAGAGGATGTATAGGCCGAAAATGAAAATCATAAATACAAGTGGAAACCTGGTTACAAAACTTACACACAAAATGACAATGAAAGATCATTGTAACAAGATCAAAAGGTCGAGCTGTGATTGTGTGGAGGAGAAAAGTGAATGGAATTGCAGACCAAGAAGCGAAACAATCAGTACATGGTGAGGAAAAGCGGTAAGGGAAAGGGGTGAGCTGGAAAAGGAAAAGGTGCGTGAAGGGAAAACTAAAGTGAAACCTTACCTACTGTTTTTGCGTTTACAGCCGCTTCTAGAACCTGCTCGTTGTCATTACTGGGCGCCCTCCTTTGCATGTATTTCCAACACGTTCCGCATAGTGCGTGATTGTCATCTTTACAGGCTGCCTTTTCAATTTTATTACATTGTGGCTTGTGTTGCTTCTCATTCACCATGTACTGATTGTTTCGCTTCTTGGTCTGCAATTCCATTCACTTTTCTCCTCCGCACAATCACAGCTCGACCTTTTGATCTTGTTACAATGATCTTTCATTGTCATTTTGTGTGTAAGTTTTGTAACCAGGTTTCCACTTGTATTTATGATTTTCATTTTCGGCCTATACATCCTCTGTATGTTTTCTTGCCAGTTTATTTTATGTTTTGTATCCTCCCCAGCCCTGAAGAGTCACGGGTTACTACCCTTTGTGACGAAACACGTGTCGGCTGGTTGCTTTTGCTTTGGCTGGTTGCTTGTGCTTTGTTACTATATTAAACACCTATGATTATCATTCTGGTGTAGACCCTCTACATTTCTGCAGTATGAGACATTTCTCCTGATATTATATCCTCATCACGTGTGCCCGGGACTGTACCTACTTCATTTGTGTGGATTTCTATCCATACCATCACGGGGGTTTTAGGGCATATCCCCTGACCTGGTTTGCACCGTACATACTCTTAGCATAACATAAACACAGCGCGAATTAGCTTGAGCGCCATTATTCCTGTCGATACTAAAAACCCCACACTGATACATACTTTAGGTTTGGATTGCTCTGATGTGTTTCTTATGAGGATTAGGGATATAATGTTTTTAGATCTGTTCGCCATCTATAATGGGGTGTATTAGGATAGCCTCCATTAATATTTGTGGATTAAATGACCCTGTAAAAAGGCGTAGGATAAAGGAAGACATTCGAATCTTGAAGGCAGATATCATCTGCCTCCAAGAAACACACATAGAAGCTAGTAGAAATAAAATCATGGAGCTTGATGGGTTTCAATTAATTTCATGGACAAAGCAGGAGGCTAAGACTAAAGGTGTAGCTATATTTGCACGTCGGGGTATGGCCAACTTTACTCATTCTTTCTCCGATAAATATGGCAGATGGGCAATTATACAATGTTCAATTGACAACAGCATGTTCACACTATGTTCCGTTTATGGACCGGTATTAGATGATCCTGAACTGTATAATTGGTTAAGTTTAGAACTGGTGGGTTGGCCATCCCCAATTATATTGTGTGGCGATTTTAATATAAATTTGGGCTGTGCGGTATCTAATCACCCTGAAATAATATATCAAGGGCGGAAACCGAAAGTTTTCAAGTCTCTTTCCCAATTGAAAGAGTTGCACGGGCTTGTAGATATGTGGGCACAGTTAGAGGGTAATGACCCAGGGTTTACTTATTTCTCTGCTCCGCACAGAACTCATGCAAGATTGGATTACTTTTTTATTTCTCAATGTCTGGTGCAGGGCAGTAAAATTACTAAGTTTCCCAGGGTAATGTCTGATCATAACCCTCTGGTACTTGAAATGAATATTAAATGTAAGAAACCAGTAACCAGCTGGACTTTTAATAGGGCTTTGTTAAGTGACAACTCTTATATAGAGCATATGGCAATGTGGATCACTAGATTTTTAAAGGAGAATATGGGAAGCACGGGTATTCAGAATGTCTGGGATACCCTTAAAGCAGGGATCAGCGGTGAGACTACGCAGTTTGGTTGGGAGACTCAGAAGAAAGAGAGGAATAAGATTAATGAGCTGTATGAAGCATTGGGGAAAGCTGAGACTAACCTCGTCAAGGTATTATCGGAGGGTGGGGAGGCCGAAACAGCTCAAACTAGGATTACAATCGCGAAATCTGCCATAACTAAAATTTCATTTGCTAAATCAGCGGGTAGATATTTAGCCTGGTGGTCTAAGCTTTATGAGAGCAATGAAAGGGTGGGTCACATGTTAGCTGTTTGGACTAGAGAAAAAGCGGCACAAACTCGGATCACAGGTATTTTAGATCCAGATATTGGTTTAGTAACCGATGCAGGAGCAATTCTTTTGGCTTTTCAGAAATGTTATCAGAAGTTATATCTGGAGGATATAAGTGATAACTGTGGGATACAAGTTGAAATTAAGAGATATCTCAAGGTGGTCAAATTGAATCAATTGACTTCTTCAGATCGGGATATTTTGGATGCTCCGATTAGTCTGGAAGAAATACTCCGTGCTATAGATTCACTTCCATCAGGTAAAGCTGTTGGGCCTGATTTTATACCAGGTGAACTTTAAAAGATCTTTCGAACACAGCTGGCTTCAACAATGCCTGAGATGTTTCGTTTGGTACAGAGGGGAGACACACCTCCAGAGTCTTGGAGGACTGCAAAGATTGTTATATTTCTAAAGAAAGGGAAAGTGGCGACCGACCCAGGGGCATATCGGCCCATTACTCTGATAAATAGTGATATAAAAATCTATTCCAAGATTCTTGCAAATAGATTGGCGTCAGTCATTAAAAAAATTGTATTTCCCCAGCAACATGGCTTTGTGCCTGGTCGGGAAACTATTGACCACATTCGTCGGACAATAACATTGTTTGATTATACCAAGGTTACAGGAGACCCTATGGCCTTAATTCTGCTAGATGCAGAAAAGGCATTCAATAGGGTCTCCTGGCCTTTTTTATGGGCTGTTATGAAGTATTATGGTATAGGGGAAGGATTTATAAGAGCAATCCAAAGTATGTACAAAGATCCAATTGCGAAAATTGCTCTGATGGGAGCACAGTCGGGGGTAATCAACATAATGCGAGGAACGAGACAAGGCTGTCCGTGTTCCCCCTTGTTATTTGCCATCTACATTGACCCTTTAATTAGAAAGATCCAGGAAGATCAAATAATCCAACCTGTCCATGCTAGGGGGGAGACGTCAAAATTTTGGGTTACGCGGATGACGTAGCCATTATAACAGCTGCTCCCCGCCTGGCTTTAGATTAAATATATTTTAACATCGCACTTTGGCAAGATTTCTGGTTATCACTTAAATGATTGTAAAACTCAAATCGTTATTAATGATAAAGTCACATTAGTGGATCAGCAGATAGTCGCAAGTGCCAGATATTTAGGCATAGAAATAAGTTCCAAATCTGAAGATATTGTTGATATCAATCTGAAACCCAAAAACTTGGACAGTGGACCAATTGCCTACAGAGGGCACCATGATATCATCCTATTATGGAAGGGAACTGTTGGCCAACTTACTGAGTACCATGCTTTCCTGAATGATAATCCCCACAATGTGCAACTGACCATGAAATATAGTTCAAGTAGTATGGAATTTCTTGACATTCTCTTCTATATTGAAGACAATGAGATACAGAGCACAATTTATCGCAAAGTAACATCGTGCAATAGCACACTGCACGCCTCTAGTGCACATCCCAAATCGGTGATTAATAACATACCTTTTGGTGAAATGGTCCGTGTACGCCGTAATTGCAGCACGGATGTAACATTCAGGGATAACATTAAAGAGGTAAAAAATAGATTTAGATCACGTGGTTACAATGAAGACACCTTGAACAAAGCTGACTTGAGAATTAAAGGGGTCACTAGAGCCAGTACCTTACATAAGCGGAACCATGTGAGTAAGAAGCATACTCAGAAGCCACACGTGGCCTTTATCACACAGTATACGAATAACAGTGCTAGTCTTTTTAACATTCTCAAGAAACACTGGGGTTTACTATATGAAATACCAAACTTGAGGGAACTAGTAACAGTTAGACCTAGAGTAACATTCCGTAGAGGGAAAACGTTGCGCCAGTTACTATGCCCAAGTTACCCCAGACCTATATCTCCGATAACATGGCTACCTACTGCTCCCAAAGGTTTTTTCACGTGTTTGAATTGCAACATGTGTCCCTATGGGATTAACAAGATTAGGAGTTTTTGTTATAATACATCGAAGGAATATGAAATTAGATATTTTATAAATTGCAAAACCAACTATGTCGTGTATATAATCGGTTGTGAATGTAATAAGATTTATATAGGCAGCACAATACGACCACTTAAATCCCGTATACAGGAGCATGTACGTGCATTTAGAAATTATGATTTAAAATACCCCATGACGCACCACATGAGGGAACATCATGGAGATAATGGTAAAATATGGTTTCACGGTATTGACTTTGTACCAGTACACCCTCGGGGAGGCAATAGAGAACTCACTTTACGACAAAGGGAGGCTATGTGGATATGCCGTCTAAGAGTGGATTTAGTGAGGCATACTTGGGTTCTAATATTTTCTTTCCATTAATTTGCAATTAATAGATCTTGTATCAATCTATCAACCAGTCATGCTGGCTGACGCTAAATTGGTTCTTTGACTTTTGAAGTGATCCATTTCGAGTTAACCATATGTGGCTATTTGATAGGCTTCTCATACTTATGCGCACACATTGTTAGCAATCTGTGCGATTGCTTACATTATTTGTTATCTGTATTGGATTTTTTGTCCAATCAGAAGCCATGGTAATTAGAAACTTTTTGGCAACATTTTGCGGCTTTCTTTAAAAGTTTTTTCCTATGGCTGCTGTTGCTATTTTCCCACAAGTGGCATCGGATAAACCCCTTTTTTTCATATCTGTTTGCCGATGCCCCCCTCTTTTACATGCCTGTTAATTTGTGAATCTGCTTATTCCCCCCCCCCTTTCCCCCCTCCGTTGTCGTTCTTGTTGTTCGTAATCGAATTTCATTTTTCATTCTGTATGTAGCACAGTATAAATATATATACCTGCCATGATTATTCGATATATTACAATATGGCCGTCATACATTCTAAACATATCGCGACCTTTTAAACGTCGCACACGCACATTGATGATGCGTAATTAGGTATTTAGAACGACGGGTTCCGCGTCCCGGGTTTCGAACCACAGACGGGAACAGGAACGTCGGAGAATGATTCAAGCCTAATGGCCTTCAAATAAGGTAATGTACTAAGGGCGAGATTCTCTGCGCACATTGGTAGTTAGCAGCCCTTTGTGATCTTTTTCGCGCGCTGCCTAGTTGGAGAACGGTTTAACTTCAATTTCAGCATTTCTCGGAAGCGCTGGAGTTATCTTTTCAGAAACACACTTTTTAAGTTAGTGTTGTTTGCTTTCTATGTCATTTATAGCTTTGTCGATATGATGGTTACATTTTGAATCGGGATATTTTTAAACCTCACTATTTTTCCATCTCTTTTTGGGGTAATGTTTAAATATAGATCGCGTTTATTTCTGTGTACCGCATTGGACGATAGTAACCATATTGGTTACACGTTTGTACTCGAAGTGATTTCTATTGTTTTCCTTCTTTATAAAGTTAGCCCTCCTGAGATGATGTCTATACAAATAAATAAGTATATATTCTTTGAGTCGCTATCTTATATAAGGTCAAATATTGGGCCATAAAGAGATGTATTAGTTTGGGCAAGCAAAAGAGAGAAACTTTTTGATATTTGGTACAGAGTACACGTGGCTTAATATGGTTTTGATTTTTATAGGTTTATTGATACTGTGTTCAATACATATCGTCAGAGTAACTACGCCGAATGATTATCATGTCGTAATAATTTACTTATCTCCTTGAAGAAGAAATATTTAACGTACACTTATGGTAGTGAAAATTTGAGCGTAATACGCCATCTCTAATTAATATAGCGACTTTGAGATCCAAATCAGGTATGTTTAGTATTATTTATCTTTGGCCATATAATATCCATTAGAATAAAGTATTATGTTCTTTCTGACATACTTTTAGAATTATTCATCTTAATCCGGTTCTTTCATATTGCTTCCTTGCGATACAGAGATACGAGTACCATCTCTAAAGGAACATCTTAATTTAATAAATACCGCCTGATGTATTCATCAATCAATATTTTGACGGACAACTATTTTGGTATGTTCATCTCTATTTTTGTTTTTTCTAAGTTTTCTTTCTTTTTCTTTATGAAATTTGATTGAATCTTTTACAGTCATGTGGATTTGGGCATTTTATGGCCCCTAATTTTTTTAGATATAGCATCTCTTGAACATGGCTTTTTATGATATAAATAGTTATGGCAGTGTGCTTTGCACATTGCCTTGGGGAGACGCTTTATGACAAAAATTTTGTTGTGAACATGTGAGCACCATCTGATTGGATTATACTAGGTAGAACCATATGTCTGCCAGTGATGATATTTCCCATTTATTGGGATTATACTTTAGGTATGGTCATATATATCTATGTCATGTCATTTATTATGTAGGATATGCTTGAGAAAGTCTATGGTCTTTTCACACAATTTGTTTTGTTGTCTATATGTGCTATGTTATATGTTGTATATAATGTTTGTACTATTGTTTGTAAATATGGTATGTTGATATACATGTTTTTGTATGTGTTTTTAAATTACAGCCCTGAAGAAGTTCTGTGTTCAGAACGAAACGCGTTGGCTGTGGCCTTTTAAAGAAATCAATAAAGAAACGTGATTATGCCTTACTAAACGGATCGGATATTCTTGGAAATGATCTAACGGATCATATTTGGACATTTGGTGCAGCTTTGATTTCGTTTAAGATCAATCTGAAACCATTATTACAAAAAATCAAATCAGATTCCCGAAGAATGAACAACTTACATTTGACATTAATTGGTAGAAGCAATGTTGTCAAAATGATATTCCTGCCCAAAATCTTATATTGTTTTAGAGCAATTCCTTTAGATATAAAAAAAATTTGGTTTCAGAAGCTAGACCAGTTAGTTTCATGGTTTTAATGGGCTGGACAGCGCCCAAGAAGGGCTCTTAGATATATGACTCTACCCAGAGACAGGGGAGGGTGGTCTGTCCCTAACTTTCAAATTTATTATTGGGCAACCGCGCTGAAACAGATGGGGGAACTGCTAAATGGGGGAAATCCGGGATGTGTTGAAATTTCGACCTACCACCTAATCTATGGGATTGAAGCCAGGGGACTCCTTATGCGCCATATAGATTTTGCCTATTTTAAGAGGGTCAAATTCAAGGTTCTGCTTGGTGCTTATAGGGTTTGGACAGCTGTTAGAAAAAAGTTCGGGATTGGGCGGCTACATTTATATTCCCCTCTAGTAAACAATACTGTACTTCCGGAAATATTTCAAGATGTATATTTCAAAAATTGGATTGAGAAAGGTATTCAGTGTATAGGGGATCTTATATCTAATGCTGAAATGCTTACTTTTGAGGCTATCAAAGAGAGATTTGGGATTGAGAATAAATATTTTTTTAAATATTTACAGATAAGGGACTTCCTTACTAAAAGACTTAATAATCGGGACCGAATCCCTCTATTAGACTTGATTAACGGGGGCCAATCTACAACATCTTCTTTATATAAACTTGTAAATGAGAAGATGGGTGATGATTTAGCCAAACATTTTGATAGATGGCAAACGATTTTACAAGCGGGGCAGGGTGAATGTGGAGACTCTCTTTTGTTTAGTCAAACGGCATGTATTTCAGCAAATCTGCAGGTACAATGTTACAAGACATGGTGCAACTTATATATAACTCCGGCGCGTATTCATCGATGGGGGGGACCTCGGGGATACATTGTCCTCGGTGTGGGTTGCTGGCTGCAGACAGTACACATATGTTTGCCACTTGTTCTGGCCTCTCTCAATTGTTGGCTAAAATCGAACAGCGTTTAGAATTTATTTTGGGATATTTAGTCCCATTGACCCCCCAGGTCATCATGTTAGGGATTTCCAATCAAGACATGGAGGAAGCCGACAGGAAAATGGTATATATAGCAATGGCTGTATTGCGGCTTTGTTTGGCCACGGTCTGGCTTGATCCGAATCCTCCTTCGATACATGTTTGCTTTAGTAAATTATTATTTATTTATAACTGGGAGATTTCTGTGTTTAGGAGAAGGGGAAGTAGGGCAAAGGCAAAAGATTTGGGAACCTTTAACTAAATGGTCAAATAAGGATGAATTGCTACTATGATGGGAAGTACCCCCATGTTAGTTCTGGTGTAATTTTTTCTTGTGGGGATCCACCGGGGTGGGGGGTAAACATCTAAAATTTGGTCATCGGATATGGTGCTTTTTTTCTTTATGTGAGTATATGTCACATTGTATTTTCTGTGTTTGATGTGCTAATAAAAATGTAAAAAAAAATTCTGCTGTAAAACCTTCTGGAGTTTTGACTTTTTAAGAGAAAGTATTGCAAGATGTAACTTTGTATGCGAAATATTCATTTCTAAGGATGAGAAAACTATTTGGGAGAAGTTGGGTTTTTGAACAAAGAACATGTATCATAAGATTTCAGGATCTGATGGTACATGCTCTAGCGTGTATAAATTGGTGTAAAATTCTTGAATTCGTTTAAAATGTCCAAATCTTTATAATAGGTCGTATCAGTGTCCTCTGTAATTGATTCTATGAGTAATTTATTATGCTTAATTTTGATGTATTTTGCTAATAATTTCCCAGATTTGTTTTGGCCTCCATAACAATTGGCAGTAAATTTAAGGAGTTAGGATGACACGTTTTCAGTGGAGACCTTGTTGAATTGAAGCTTAGTATTGATGAGTTATTGTAATGAGTGTTGTGTTCGTGAGGTGTAATAATAGTGTTCAAGGCGCTTGATCTCTTCAAAGATTTGTTTGGACTGGGCCTGATAAAGTTTAAATTTCTTAGCTTCATAATTAATGATAAATTCACGAGGAGAGGCCTTGAAAGCATTCCATATAATCTGAAACGGGGTATTATTGGTATGATTAAAATGAAATTATTTGTGAAAGAAAGAATTAAAAGAAGAAGTAAAAGTGGTGCCTAAAAACAAGCAGTTAATAAACCTTCATCTTTTGGAAGTGACGTGTTTAGGTAAAAGATCTAGATGAACAGAGACCGGAGCATGGTCAGAGATTACGATGGAACCAATATTTGCTGGATATAAAGATTGAGTGAGAGGATGTGAAATGAAAATATGATCTATCCGAGATTGTGTGTGGTGTACAAGAGCAAAATATGTATACTCCCTCAGGGTGGAGTTGCACAATCGCCAAGCATCTGTTAAATGATGTTGTTGAATAGCATGTGCAAATGTTTTTTGTGATTTGTTTGGGGTGTAATGAGATGATGAGCACCTATCCAGAAAGGGATCAACAAAACAGTGACAATCACCCACTAAAACTAGGCTATCATCAGAATGTAGTAGGAGTTTCTGAGAGATATTAGAACAAAACTGACAAATCAGGAGAACTGGGACCATAAACATTAAAAAGAGCAATTGGAACCATATCAATACAGAGTTTATGTAATAGCCATCTCCCCTCTGCATCTGTTTCCTGAGACATCAGTTGAACATGTAAAGATTTGTGACATAGAATCATAACTTCATTTCTTTTTACAATTACCCGGTGAGAAGAGCACTTCACCCACCCACCCTTTACATAATTTCATAGATTAATTCTCTGTGAGGTGGTATTCTTGCAAGAAAGCAATATGAGAATTAAGTTTTGACAAGTGTTTTAAGACTCTTTGGGGCCGATTCCGATCTCGGCCGGTAGGGCACCGAATCTGATTCGGCTTCACCGGATCCGATTCGGAGCCCTCTTTCCCGACCGATTCGAACGTGCGTCCGGGCGAGCGAGTACGATGCGAGCGCTCGCGAAATTGCCGACCGACTCGTTCGCGTGACCCAACCGCTCCGACCGACTCGCACGGACACGACTCGCACCGCGCAATGGAGACGTTCCCCGGCCGGGTAAGTACGATGCGCGCCTCGAGCAGTCCGACCGACTCGCGCAGTCCGGCTCCAAAGAGCAGTCGGAGCCATACTTCGGGGGTCCGTGTCGGACCCCCCTGTATGCATAGCCGCGCATGTCGCACACAGGGGGGACCATGGGTCCCCCCTACCTGTGCATGTACGGCGCGACCCACTTCGACGCGTACCCGCTGTAGGGGGCGCCCTTGTTTGCCTCGCACCCATTGAGTCAATGGGAGCCCGCGTACGCGTTGTACGACCGGCTCCCATTGACTTCAATGGGAGTCCAACCGAATCGAGTCCGACTGCATGCGAACGCATCGTACTCGTTCGGTCGGACTGCTAGAGTCCGATTCGGTCGGAAATCTCTCTGGGTCCGGCTCGGTCGGGGAGATTTCCGGCCTGAATCGGAATCGGCCCCTTTGTCTTTTGATTGGGGAGTTCAAACCCTTGAGGTCCCAAAATACCAATGTTAAAACCATTTAGAAGAAACAAAATGGACAATACAATCAGACATACTTTTGAAAAAGATAAGAAGGATAAAAAAAAGAGTCTGACAGGTGGTAGAAAATACATCATCACAAAAAGCGTGTGACACAGCAGTAAGTCCAGTACAATGGAAGAAAGAAATAGGGAAGAAGAAAATAGAGTCAAAGAAGTGAGGCAAGAGGAAAGAAATAAAGTACGGTGAGGTGGAAAAGAAAGGGAAAGAACAAAAAGGGTAACAAAAAAGAAAACATACCTACGAATACTTTGATTAGGAAGGGGGGAGACCACATGGAAAAGACGGGACATCCAAACCTCAGAGGGGAAGAAGGCGCATGAAGGACAGTACAACATGAAACTGGAGACAGGAACATGGGACAACAAGAAAGCCCTCCTGCAATAAGAATAACATTAAGGTAAGTTAACCTAAATATTGTGTAATATCATTCAACATTGCTACATTGTAAAGTCAAACGAAAAAGCATGAACAGCAACATAATAATCCTGTATAGTCTATCTGCTTCTGATATGGAACAAATAAGAATAAATAACATAAAAATAATTTTGACAAATTAGCTTGCGTGGTGATGTCCATATTCTCCGCTCTACATGTTGGAAGGAAAGCTTGTAAATGAGATGGGTCCTCATAAGTTGTCATCTTATTGTTATATGTGACTTTAAAGAGAAAGAGTGGAAGAGCCCAAAATAGAGAAAGTGAAGCATCGGTCGCATGTTTAAGAAATCCCTTTGTCGGTCTGTAGTACTTTTTGCATAGTCCTGTGAGAAAAATAAATTGTGACCAGACCAGGATATACTCTTAAGGTGTCTGGCAGCTGAGATAACCTGCATTAATTCAGTGTACTCCAAAAAATGCAGAATGACTACTCTGAGCTTTTTAGAAGTGGTCTGGACCTTAGGAGGATGACCCATTCTATGTGCCCGCTAGATTTTGGGGAGACGGGCTCTCAGTTAGCTTCAATATCCAAGGCAAAAAGGTTTTGAAGAATGAAAGAGGATTCGCCCCTTCTGTGCCTTTAGGTAGACCATAAATTTGAAGGTTGTTTCTTCTATTGCAATTTTCCAGGTCCTTAACCTGTTTGCGTGAGGTGACTACCTGCTCTTGAAGAAAATTCACTTTGGAAGAAGTTTAGTTGAGGTTGGAAATTTGCTGCTCCACATTAGATAATCGCTCTTCCATATGAGACCATGTATCGCTGAGGTTCTGCAACCTGGCATTAGTTTCCTCCATAAAGGGGCATAGGGCCCTAATTTCCTCCTATAGTAAGTCCAATAAAGCATTGGGAGGAGATTTTGTGGGGGATGGTGGGTCCTTCTTAAGTCTTTTCATTGACGTCTTGCCAGGATTAGATTGCGAAGAGATGGTGGGGGTGGCCGAGAAACAAGAGGAAGAAGAGCTTTTATGTGATGGAGAATCCTCTATTTTAAGATATGATAATGACCCAGGAGGGAGCTTGAAAAATCTGCCGGCAGGGGGCTTGAGGGGATGTTTAGGATTCCTTAGTCTGCCCATACACTGGATTCAAAGGCAGAGCAAATGAGTTACGAAGCATACACCAATATATTGCAAGTAAGTGAGGAGCTCATTATAGAGTCAGTCAGCTGAGGTGAGAAGAAGTGCACCAGGAGAGGATATTAATAATTCCTCACAGCTTGGTAAAGCAATGACACACATTTAGAGGAAAAAAGAAAATACTGTCTTCAAAATACTGCATTCTGTGACCATTTAAATAAGGCTGAAATGTGCTCCATTCAAAATGCGGCAGTTCGTGCTCATCACTCGTCTCTCACTTACAAAATGGCGGCCGCGTGTGCAGTGAAACAAAGCTTTCACTTTCTCCCAAGGTTTGATAGTGGTGAAAGGGCCAGCTACCCCATTTTATAGCTTCCTATGTTGAAATAGGAGGCATTTCCAGTGGGGGAAGCTGCCTCCGTACCGCCACTCCGTGCTCCGACTCTCGGAACTTCAGTGGGCACCGCAATCTTGTCCGGTGTCAAACCAGGCCCCCCACACGTTTGTGTCAAATGATAGGCCTGTCCTATATTTTTATGTTTGGAGTTCTCCGCCTGACGGTGGAGTCTCCGCAGTTGAAAACTTACCATTTTCGTGCAATTTTGTGTATACGGAAAAAGAGTAAACTTGCACAAACGTATAAGTTCCCTTTTGTGAATCAGGCCCATAATGTGTAGTGTGCCTTCACTGTGGCTTGCCTAGCATCTGGTACAAAACTGCTAAGTGGTTCGCTTGAAGCTGTCCGGTCACCTTTTATTGCTCATGCCCACCTGTTTACCCTAGTTCAGTTTGTGGCACCAGACACGTGCATTTCTGGGGTTGGAACAGAGAGAGGTGAGAGTTGATAGAACTGAAAGAAGGGAGCTCACAAGTAAGGCTTCACATCTACACATGAGAAGATGAGTGAGTAAAAAAGAATGATGCTATCTCAGACCACCTCTCTATCAATTTAAGTGGAGTTCTGCTTCTGTTGGTTCAAGCTAGCCACTACAAGCAGCCTTTTGAAGCCTACTGTGCCCCACAATTCTTTGCAAGGATTTACAACAGCCATCCACAGCCTCTATTAGTGCTCCTTTCTCCTCCTTTACAAAAGCACCATTTTATGGGTATAGACATGCTTTCCTGGCCAGCTCTGGTAATTGCCTGACCTGGGGTCTTTCTGGCAGCAGTATCTAAGCTGCTCAGTGGTGATTCACTCTACTTGCCTGCACTACAAGCCAGCCAGTTCTACTGCCGCTTGCAGTGTGACTGTGTATTCAGCAAGACTTTGCAGTACCCGCTCACCAGGGCACCCATAACAAGACCAATCCACAGTAGTCAAAAAGACATTCTTCACTGAGCCATCTTTGTATTCGCCCTCTATTTGGTCTGGGATGGAGCCGCAGAGCTGGTGCAACCAGCCATGGAGAGAGATAATAAAGTCCAAAGTTCAAACAAGTTTTCTCCAGTCTTATGTTATGGGTGTGTCAGCAAGGCTGGTCTTTTCCCTGTCTTGCAGGCTCTGAGACTAAGGAGGGACTTAAAAATGCAGGCAAAGTTTCCTATGTTTGTGCAGCATCTACCCAGCCTCTTGGAGCCACACCATCATTCTATCCCTTAGTGCCACTGGCAGGTATTGGCCCACTGTTATTTCAATGCCTTTACTGAACTCTGGTAAGGTTTCAAGATGTTAACCCTCTCTGAATGTATGGTTCATTTCACACGCTGAGCCAAGCTTAGCCAACTCTGAACTATTTTTTTCTCTCCAATTCTTCAAAGAAACCACCTGTAGTGACTGAAGTATGAGTTCTGCCTGTTCTACCTTTGTCCCCTGTGGGTACATTTGCTAAACTAATTTACTAGGAGTTGCTGCTGACAGCTAAAGAGGTACCAACCCCGTCCCTTCTACCAGAAGGAGTGGTCTTAAATAATCTCCTTGGAAGTGGTCTTTGATCTGCCAGCTGAGACTGCCCAGCAATTTGCATTCAAGGCAGTTACTCGGATCCTTGTATCATTTGCTAATCTGTTATTACATTAAAACACCATTTATACAGATAGTGCCCAGTACAACACATTATACTATAACTAAAATGAGATTGTGCAGTCCAAGTTGGTTTCCCATCAAATTGTACTAATTTGAGTTTGTGCCCCATCTGCCACCTGTGTGCAGAAGCCATGTTAGATAACAGTATTCCATGCCCAGCCTACATGTGTGAACATATGTGAGCTCACATGTTTACGCCAATCTACACAGAACCTCATACCATTGCTTCACAGTAGCTGAACTCATTGTAAAAAGTGGTCAGTGGAAATTACAGCTGAAAACATTTCAACAAGAGCATCATGATTCTTAGTGAGAGATACTTCATTAGGGGTTCCCATGCCACAGCAGTGGCCCTAAAATATGGGGAACAAAAGTGAAAAAGTTGAAAGTATTCACTGCAAACTAACTACTTCTACATCAGTAATAGATTTATTATGGTCCATCCAGGAGCAGTTGAAATGGAACCTAATGAATTCTATTATGACAACAGTAGCAGTTCTATAAAGTTCACCTTGGAGCAGGGGAGACAAATTCCAAGACATAACCCACGGCATACAGTAGTTACCATAGCAGTAAGTCCTGGAGTATTCATCCATGAGCAGTAGAGTCAGAACCCAAGGAAACAAGGAAACACCACTGTCACAAGAGTTGTGGTTTGACCCAGAAGTAGAGACAGAAAGCAAGAAATATAACATACACTATACTAGTAAGTGTAAGGAACAAGAAATATCAAAGTCACCACAATAGTGCATCTGTGGTGATGCTTTTGCACATACACACCATAGTTACCATACAAAATGTTCCCTCTTCAGGGACAATGTCATCCTAAATGAGCATGCCTGGGGTCAACTGACAGTGGTTTGGCCCGCTGTTATCAATGACTATGGAAGCAGCTGAGGCTGTAGATACAGAACTCAAGGAATATCAGGAACACCTCAATAGGGGGTCAGTGTTACCACCCAAGAGCTGCATGGGAGGAACCCAAAGAAATGCCATAAACAGCACTGTAGAAGGGCAGCAGGTCAAATAAGGAACACTGGAGACAGACCTAAGAAATACCACAGTCAACACAGTAGTGGACCTGTGGGTTCCTCTCAGAAGTGATGGTGACATAACCCAAGGAATATAACTGTGACCAGATTAGGGGGCCTGTGGCATTCATCTTTCAGCAGTGGAGGTGGGACCCAAGGAATATCACCACAGTAGCAGGTGTAAGAGGTCCACCCATGTGTAGTGGAGACAGAACCCAAGGACAGCCAGAGACTCTGCACTAAGGGGTCTATGGGTCCACCCAGGAGCACAGTGACACAAAATACAGAAATAGGCATCATTGGGAATCCAGTGACTAAGCATCAATCGGTCACCTCGTGTGGAAGATTGTTAATTTCAAGATAACAGATGGAGTGACAGAAGTGTTATTACCGTTAGCAAATTAGGTTGGTCAGAAAGGGATTAAGGCTTAAGGTCCTGGCAGGTCCTCACATGGATACTCACAGAAAACACCATAGCACATTCTTCATATGGATACTAGGATGGGTGCCCTGGGAGGAGTGGGTAAGAGAAGTCAGGTGCAAGAAAAAAGAGGAGCAACTGCCACAGGTTTGTGTGTCAGAGTGAGGGATAGGTAGGTGTGAGAAAGGAGAAGGAGTCAAGACTGTGCTATCTAAGAACTCAAAAATGGATGAAGGATTGGTGGAAGAAATCAAAAAAACCTCATAACATTTTCAGTCTGTAGAGGAAATGCATATATTTATTACGCTGTCTCACATTATTTCAGCGCAGCATCAAAACTGAAAACCTCACAATTTTCAGGCAGTAAACAAATAACTGTCCATAGCAGGCTATTCTCAGACAAACCAAAGTGTGAGAAAAGATGTGTATTTCCTGCCATTCCCTACATGTTTCCCAGTGAACTACACAATCTGAGTGTTCGCCCAAGGTGCATGGGAGGACACAGGTGTTTGATTAAAAAAGGTGTTTTGATTGGACATTCAACAATAGAGGGTCGACTTAGTTTTCCTGGGGGTGAACCCAAAGTGTGATCCTATTCTTGAGAATGGCTACTCCCTCCTCACACAAGGCAATGGATTTGATAACAGTTAGTGTGTTTGTGGGTTCTAGATCTAGGATAAGTGTTTTTAGATTATAACACTACGGAGAACAACTAGATATCACAAAGTTTACTCAGGCTCTTTGAATATGGTTTGTAGGGTCTTGAAAAGATTATTCTTGATGTCAAAGTCCCTTTAATCTAATTTTTATTTACATAATGGATTAGTATTCAATCAAACAAATTACAGCCAGTATGTTTCACTCTTACAAGAAAATAACTTATTTATAGCTAATCATTAACAACATGCTTGAGTTATAAGGAATTCAATGAATCCTAGTTGGTTAATGGTATAAATCACAGGGTAAAGATTGACCCACAAGCCCTGTCAACAGATTGGCATACTTATGTATCTGCAAGTGTGGACGAAATGCCAATGTGTGCCGTGGTATGAGCTTGTACCTTCCCTTAAAATGGAAAGGGCCTATTTCTGTCTTGCCTGAAAAATATGTGCACTCTCCCAAAATGGTGTCCTTGCTTTCTCCTCTTGGTTTGCGTTGAGGATTTTATGTTGTGTGTGTATGTGTGTGTGCATAAATGTGTGTGTGATTTGAGGTTATTCCTTTCACCTAAAGATGTGACACCTATTATCTGCATTGCTTGCATGAGCAGAGCTATGAAAGAAATCAATGAATTGGCAGAGTGGGCTGAGGGGAGATAAGGGCTAAAGTTGATGGATGGTATTGAGGGAATCTGTGTAGAAGAATGTCATGGGGGGGGCACAACAAAGATTGTTGCGCCAGGCACCATCAATGCTAATTCCGGTCCTGCTTCAACTACTAATAATCTTCTCCTGAACTACCTCTACTCTGAGCAAAGTTCCACTAGTATAAATAGCTGCCTGCTAATTACTAGTAAACACGCACACATTACAGATGTGTGGATTTCAAGCCCTCTGTTTAATAGATATTCTGACATTCAAAGAGGCAAGGTGAAATATTTCTATAGAACACCATGACATCAAATAAGTACCCAAATTCCCTAGGATAAGTGTAAGACCTAAATAACATAACATGTGTATTTGTAAAGCGCACGTTCACCTGTAGGCATCTTGGTGCTGAATAACAGATGTTTATTGTTACCCAACTCAATGGTACTCATTTTATCCACCTCAGACGGATGAAAAACTGAGGGGACCCGTTGAGATTTGAACCTGTGTCCATGAGGTTGAACAGAGACCACTGTATTGGATGCATTTGTCTGCTGAGCCACCAGACCCGGCTAAAAAAAAAAACGTAATAGTATACTGTAGCAACTGGTAATTCCGGTGGGAAGATAGAAGGCTAAAGCTATGATTTAATTTCAGTTTACTTGGGCTAGCTGTTGTCTATGATATTTACAGTACCCTATTTTACCTCTAGTCTGTAAGTATTGTTTAATATCTAAATTTAAGTAATGTTGTGTTTTCGTAGCATCATCTAATGGTCTTGTGAAGGTAGTCCATTTCTACAATTTCTCCTAAACTAGACTGTAGTTGAATGCTTTTTGTTAGCCCATGCAGATTTTAACTCATATTTAGTTTGATGCCCCTTTTACTTTTCACCCACAGATCCTTATCTTTAAAAAAGTATCCTACTGCAATTGCATTTTATTTTTTATATGGATAAATTAAAAAAAATTCTCAATTCATTAAAAATACAAAATAATTACAGAATTTAAAATTCTTTCTAACCTGTGCTAGTATAATGTTAGAGACGATACATTATTCTAAGAGCCTCCAGGCCTGATTTCGACTTTTTAAACTCCATATCTCACCACTCTATTTTGAGTTGGGCGGACCGTCAGTTTTTCCAATGGAGATGCCCTTGCTGGGTTTTCTATCAAAAAGCGTACTCAGAAGGTCTGACAGCATAGAGGCTGTCTGTCATGGCCGGACTGGCCGTAGCGGGCACCGGGCATTTCCCCGGTAGGCCGCCAGGGTGGGGGCCGGTTTTGGACCCCTCGGGGGCCGTTTTTGTTACTGGGGGCTGGTTTTGCAGCATAGCTGCAATATCGGTCCCCTGTAACAAAATCAGCTGCAGTGTTTTCCACCGCACCTGCCAATCCCCCTCCCTCCCTGCGTCCGGCCCGACTCAATTGCCAGGGCCGGTTTGCCTTCCCAGTCCGGCCCTGCTGTCTGTCGGAGTAAGGGCATCAGACCGCCAACCCACGTTAAATCACACAGACTGATATCAATGTTTCCCTCTTTTTGAAGTGAGGGCAATTATTTTTTTACTTTTGGTTTTTCTGAAACAAGCCCTCACTTTGGGAACGTGTTTCTGAAACCCAAAAAAGACAAGAGAAACATGCCATAACGGCATCTCCTGTGAGCACATGATATCAGAGCTGGGTCGTCTTCTGATGTTCCATCAGAGTGGTGGACATAATCTTCTCGGCCACCTGGACAGACAAAGTAAAGACCACCACGGTTAAATCAGCCCCTCTGGCTCAAATAGAAAGGAAGCTCTGGGAACTACATAGGAATAGTGTGTAGCCATGTCACTGCCTGTAATCATGGAAAGAGTGTGACCTCTCAGCCGAGTTGCAACACAGAGCATTTTAGTGGGGAACATACCCTTTCAGCCACAAGAAACAGTCCTAAACATTTGCTATTTTTACCTAGAAAAACATTTGCCATTTATATCTGGAATAAAGGAACAGCAAGCGCTACACATGTTGGAATAAAGGAACTGCAAGCGCTACACATGAATTTAAGATCAAATCAAAAATATGTTCTTCAAAATCATACGTCCCCTGCTAAGCTTTAGGTTAAATTTAATTGTCAGTTGTTAACGAATTTCTTAGTATTGAAGGTCCACATGCATAATTAATGTGGTTGCAAAAAGCATCACAATTTGCATACTGACATTTTGTTACTACTAAATGACTGTGTGTGGCAACCTATTTATGAATAGTTAAAATCACAAAATAAGGCATTAGAGTGGATTGCAATTCGACTTACCTCATGATTGTTAATGAAGTAGATCACAAATTGCTACTCTCGCCGATTGGAGGTTTTCACATGTGTGAGAGCTGTTTTCTCTTTTAGCTTTAAATGTACTAGAAACTGGACTTGCACTAACATGAACAGAGCTTATGCTTTCCTCCATCATGAATTGATGTTGCAGCATTTCAGGTGATGTTGTTTCCCAGCTGTAAATAAAGAATTGCACGCTTTGCATTAAAAGACAGTTCTCAACACGCTGACCTAACGAAGGACATACCAACTCTCTTAGACTATCGTTTATACAATGTGTCAATTATTGTGCTTTATTAAACTGTGAGAGCAAGTGAATTCAATGCAATAGTATTATGAGAGAATCCTTGAATGTATTCTATAGTAAAAAGTTTCTTCTTGCCTGTTCCTCATTGGAGCATGAAACATGCAACTGCTTAGTAATGTATGAAATCCTTTGTTTGAAGTCCTGTAAAAGGGCGTTCTTTTCCTCTGTAATCAGGATCCTCATGCCCATTCTTGTAAGGCGAATCTTTGCTGGATTTTGCTTTGACCTTTACACAGTTTGTTATACTTTGATCTGTATTCTTTACTGCTAACCATGCTTATGATATACTTCATGTATTTTGCTTGATAATTCTTTATATAAACACCTTAACATATTGACTGTGTCTGTCATTCTTACCACGAAACCGGTCCTAGGATGCTTGTTTCCAGTCCAGGGAGGACCTGGTCTGGCAGTTCGGGCTGGACTGTTCCCATTGGGCGCAGGGTCAAGACGGATTTGCATATGGCTGGGTCTAAACTGGAATGGCATAGTTAGCAAAAAAACGATGGATTTAGGCCCAGATGTTTGTACTGGGGTGGATTTATAACATCGGTCAGCGTTCTGTCCATCAATTGTTATATTTGCAATTCTTACATAGAATGTAACAATTGTTACTATGGAATTGAGATTACAGAATTAGTGAAGTGTCCATTCGGGGGGCACCAAAGTCCGTAAAGAGACTACACCGCTCCTGGTCTGGGCCGTTGGCATGCTCTTGGTAGGATTAAGAGAATGGTTTACACACTGACATATAGGTGGTGGCCTGCTGGGGTCATCAGATCACCGACTATGGTAAATAAAGCAGACCTGTTTTCGGTAAACAAAACATAGTTGTGTTTAAAAATAAAAGTTTACTTTTTTACGTTTGTGTGAGAATCAATGGGTTACTACCTCCTTTGAGGTCTCAGTAACTCTTCAGTGTTTTGGTATCGGATTTCAATTGAAAACATTGATACACAGCATAGCGTTTCAGTATTTGGAAGAAGGCCTACACCACGCCCCTTCTAAATATCTATTTACCTTCCAATTCTAAACATATTTAGTGATTCAAAAGCATTTTACTGAGCCACTTAAAAGATTTTAGTATGTAGGAAAAAAGGTTCCAGCTTTTGCAAAGCCTTTAATTTACGAATTCGGAGGGATTGGGAATGTACAGGAGGCCAATATAGCCTGGCATGTAACTGTCGCAAGCAGATAGTGCTGCTTGCAAAATAAACATTGATAAAGACAAGAGTGGCAAATGAGTGTGCTACAACTAAGATTGAACTCTTTGTGCTTGATCAATAGCTAAAGAAAATTGTGATAAGAAATCAAATTTCCATACGGAGGTACTGGATTAGCAGCCAATAGGCAATAAAAGCGACATGTCAAAGGGGAACAAAATCCACTTTAGGATATTTTGTTTTATTTCACAATATTTTATCAAGTCACTTAAGACAATATATATTTCTTTGTGTAAACATCCCCCAGCTATCATCCCTTCTAATAAATATTGCATGTATAACATTTCAAAATAAAGTCTATCATCAATTGCTCATTCCAGTCCCAGTTATGTACCAAAATAATTGAATGTCATCGCCAAGCTGATGCCCAAAAAGGCTAAGAAAAGCAGGCTGGCTTTAGACGTAGTGGGTGAATTGTGAACTGGTGTATTTCCAATAACTTGAGTCTAATAAGATCTTTAATTTATCCTCAGCATAATTTGGGCAGGTGTTAAAGTTCATGAGTGATCACAGCACGCAAATATCTAACAAATGTACCAGTGTTTAGATCTATTGTTGGGGAATGGCAGATGGCAACATTAGAGTTTTACTGTGAATTACCTTTATACCACTCAACAGTGTATTAGTAATGGCTATCAAATGTTGATGGCGGTACTAGTAAAAAAGAGCCACCTGTTTTTCTTTTTAATGGAGTTTTATGGAGCTATATCATATTAATGACAGCATGTTATTAGGAAGATTGTTCAGTACTAAGAGATGTGACGACAACAGTAATGTGCATAGTCTTGGCAGTTACTGGTCTGGCTCCAGACAGGCAGCAACCGGGCAATGTGGCAGAGAATCATACATGTTCAATGTGGGCATACCATAGAGGTGGGACAGACAATTGGAATTTTGTCTTTTCCTTTGCACAGGGTGGTGCAGCACAGAACACTGGGCCAGACGTTCTAAGGCATTTTGCTGTCACCAAGGGTCTGAATTGAAAAAATAACATTTTGCAATTTCAAAAAGGCCTTTTGGCATGTACCAAACCCAAATTGTGATTTGCTAACACACTACCAAGCCACAATTTGGGTGTGTGCCTACATGTCGACTCTCTATTTGAAAGGTGCCTGTTTAGGTCGTCCCTTCCATGTAGCAATTCACACTGAGATTAATTAATGTTTTATGACCAAAGTCTGGTCGCAAAATATCAATATTTTACCTACTACTGAAAGGTATTGGTAACCCATTCACAAATGGGAAGAAGTACCCAAGGACCTCTCCCCTTCGTGAATGTTTAAAGAAAAAAATTGTTTTTAGGATTGGGCAGTGATCCATGGGACCTCTGCGTACCCACATAAAATACTTGTAAATGTTTTAAACACATACCGTTTTCATTTTACGAATATGAGCTGCATTAGAAAAGATACAAAAAAATAGCTTTTTGAAAAGCAATCACAGACGTGGTGGTCTGCATAACCCTGCAGGCCACCACCCCTGTAATTGTAGCAAATCATTGTGCGTCACAATTTAAAACCTACTTCTGCATTTAAACGAGATAGGTCCACTACAAATGATGATTTTGAGGATCTGCCTGTAAGTACATAGGTCATTTCGCAAAATCAAAATTGATTCAGTAAAAGTTGGTGATCAATTTGCAACCACTTTTATCGATTCTAAGGGCTAGATGTATGACGCATTTTACCTGGGGGAAACGAACCATCGGGTTGATTGCAACCAGTAAAATGCATTTCCTATGTACATACCCTATTTTGCGAGTCGGTAACCTATTACCAACTCGCAAAATAGTGATTGTGTGTCGCTATTAGAAAGGGGTGTGTAAAGGGCGTCTCCTTCCTAATAGCGAGTCATACTGGTATGTATGAATGTTTTGTGATGGGGAATGTGGTTGCAAAACATTTGCAGATTTCCACGCAAACCGGAAGGGATCCCCGAGTGACCCCTTCCTCTTTGTGAATGATGGTGCCAACATTTTTTCAGAGCAGGCAGTGGTCCCACGGACCACAGCCCACACTAAAAAACGTCATTTCAATTTTCTTATTGAAATGCATCCTGTTTTCCTTTAAGGAAAATGGGCTGCATTTAAAATAAAAGAACTGCTTTATTTAAAAAGCAGTCACAGAGATGGTGGTCTGACCCCAGTTGGCCACTATCCCTGTGAGTGCCGGCCATTCACAATGAGTCTCAAATTGCAACCTGCCTCATGAATATTAATGAGGCATGTCCCTTGCGACCCCTTTGGGAATCGCAAACAGTGTCTGAGACACTGTTGTACCTCAGGTTTTGCGATTCGCAAATTGCAAGTCGTTACAAATCGCAATTTGCGAGTCGCAAAACCTGACGGTCGTACATGTAGCCCTTAGTACAATAGGCCCATTGTTCGTTCGTAGTGAGGCATGTGGATGTGAAGAAATTTGTTGATGAGCTAAATAAAATAACACTACCCTGGACAGACATTCACCACTTTTGAGGTTTAGTGAGTGCCCCTTGACCGATCTTCTCCACATAATTTCATAACAGTGATGGAAAGTTTGAGCTACTGTGCACATGCAAAAGCATGATTCACCAATAAGCTAATTCAAATGTAAATTCGTGGCTACCAGTCATAAACCACAAAAATCACTTTAATCGCAGATTAAAAGACAATACAACATTAAAGAAATCGGAGAGAATATGCCACAAATACTCTGCTAGTTAGAGTCTGCTTTACACAAATTGGAGCCATAGTCCAACAAAACACACTTTCGCGACCATGCTTGCAAAGGCAAGTGAAGACGCCAATCAAGCAAACACAAATAGCAAGGAGAAAAATATACTTTCACTTCACATCCTCATGTTTTAAACTAAACACCTAAAACTGGAAATCACATAAAAGGCAGACTTTACAAACTCATCCGCACAATACAAACACTTACACTTACCATCTCTGTCCATGCCTGGAAGAGGGCAGCTGGATGGGCGTGCCCCAGCAATCTCTAACACTAAATTAGTGAAAAGGGTTTTGATGCACTTTTTAACATACTTTGCCTTGACTGCACTCAAACTGTTTGCATGTTTTTTGGATAAGCCTGAACTGCTCAATGTTATCACCTTCCATACTGAGCTGCAGCTGTGTTGCTGCTCCAATTGCACATCCCTTAATGATTATTCCCTTCACCATACTGGTCAACCTTCAGAACTGAGGAATATGCACAGCTGTTGGAATGATGACCCTGTAATCAAACATGGGGTTGAGATGTAGACTTTACTCAGTAGAGAAGCGACTCAATCAATATTTCTGTTTGCTGATGTTCTGACAAAATGAAGACACTGATATTATACAGGACTGACCTGCTGTCACCTTCTTGTGTGGTACATACCCATGCTAAGTTTGTTTGAACACATGCACTGAGTGTGAACATGAAAGCACTGAGCACTTTATGGAGTGATTGCTGATTGTGGAATCATCAATTGATTTGATTGCAATTTTGAACAGTCTGCTTGTTGAAATGGTATATTCGTTAATACCACGCTATTTACTTTCAGCCAGCTTCCATAGCCCATAATCAACATACTCAAGGTTCTGTCTGAATTAGGTTGTCTAAGGTCAGATTCTGGGCTGAGATAGACAGCAGTCCTACTCGTTCAGCCCCCCATGTGAGTGTCCACACATGTGTACACATGAATTCATGTGTAACCAACACACAGCTCTTACCTCAGCTGCACGGTTCACTGACAGAATATCGAACACAAAATATCGTGTGGACAGAATATCGTGTCCAAAATATCGAGGACAAGAATATCGAGTAGGTAAGTGCAAATAGATAGGTATAAATTTACTATTCTTAACTCCAGATCTACGTACCTTGAAGATATATATATCGTCAAAGTACATATATGTGGAGTTATATATAGTAAAACTTTACTTACCCATAAGAAATGACCTTCACGATATTCTTGTCCTCGATATTTTTGACACGATATTGTGTCCGACGATATTTGTGTTTTCGATATTTTGTCCACCCACCAGCTGCACAGAAGCAAAAAATATTTTAAAAGGCAGGAACTGGCAGTGAGCACTCAAAGCCAATCCACAGAATTGTACATTGAGTGAGACTCAGTCAGCAGAGATCCAAAAATCGAGTGGTCCCAAATTAAAAAGATTTTTGATGTTTACCCAGGTCAGAACCAACTCTCTCACAGGACAATTGTGTTACATGCTGCAATGCCTCCTTGCAAAGATGGGTATTTCATCTATGAAGAAGTGAACCATCTTGGCAGCTGCCACTTTTTTAGTTCTTGTGAAAGGTATTTGCGAGTCGCAAAATTGGGTGGTCGTACATGTAGCCCTTAGTATTTTCCTGGTGTTCATTGCTTGTGGAGCTGGTGCCTGCCGTTGCTGCTGTCCCCTGCGGCTGTTGTGCCTTCCTGTTGCATTCTCATGGTCTATTTTGCCTATAGCAACTTCATAGTGCCATGTGAGGAGGCACTGGGAGGCATTCATGTTAGGGGTAATGGCTGTTGTTATCACTGTCAGAGCCAAAGATGAAAACAGACAGATTTGGCTCTCTGAAATAATATGAAATCAATTCTTCAAAATAATACAAGTAGGGCATAGAGAGAGACAAAGAGAGAATTGGCTTTCATTTAACCCCTTTTTGCCAATAACTTTAATTTAATTTTCATGATTTGCTACTGCTTGAATAGGCTGCCCTTTAAGGCCATGGCATTTTGTGGATGGGTACATTGTCCCATTTGTGATCTAACTAGGTTTTGTTGATGGGTCAACACATAGCCATTTTGTTAGAATTCAGATTCAATATGACACGCATTGCATTTGGAACAAAAAGCTATATTTTGCTGTATGTGCCTTTTAAATTCAACACTTAAAACACAAATATCATCATGTTGTGCCCCCCTGTGAGCATCAACAGGGCGCAGAGGCACCAGGGGGCCTTGTAGGGCCCCTTTGTTTCCTCTCTGCCAGGGTTTTTACATGGAGGAGAAACCGCCATGAAAAGACGGGCGGAGAGGAAATTCCTAAATATTCTTGGAGGGACCGCGGTGGTTCCGCCAAGCATATTGATGCCTCTACAGCGCCACAACACTTCCAGGGAATGGCTGTTCTCTGGCTGCTGCGGCGAGCTGTGGCGGTCCGACCATCCGACTTATAATAGGGTGGTCAGGAGACTGCCGCGCCCCCAGGAGTCTGGCGGTCCCTGGACCGCCAGGCTCGTAATCGGACCCTAAGTGCTCAATGTACTAAATACTAGTCTCAACAATCTTGTTGCAATTTGCAACCAGTATTGAATTTTTGAACCGACTAATGTCCTAATAGGTCGGTTCATGAAATTCCAATTTGGAGTGGGTTGTTATCTGACCAACCCCATGAATAATATCGAGGTAGGTTGCAAATTGCGACTCACTCCAATTGATGGCTATCACAGTGATGGTGGTCTGCTCTGGACAGCAGACCACCATGTTCTGATCGCCTCTAAATAAAAATTTTTTTTTTTACATGTAGCCCATTGTCCTCAAAGTAATCAGTGCTCTATTAAAAGCAAATACAATATATTTTTTTAAAGTTTGTTTGAGAGTTGGCAGTGATCCCTTGGACCACTGTGTATTTCCTCAAAAATTTGCAAATGGCTTACCACCCCCAACTCGGGAATTGCCAATTTTTGATGTTTCGTTACCGAATTTCAGTCATGTTGTACCTTTTGAAATACAGAACCAGTGTGGGGTCTCAATCCTATTATAGGAGTTGGTAAAATTTTTCCATTACCTAAAATGGGAGTGGTACATTAAAAAAGCAGTTTTGAGGTCTCAAGCTCCTAATCAGTGTGTTTTCAACCTTAAACATGCTTTGTACATCTGTCCCATCGTCGCCCAACTATTACCAAACATTTCCACTGATGAAAAACGCACCAATTGGTTTTGTATTTATCAATTGACTTTGGTAATTTAAAACTAGTAAGATAATAAGAGCAAATTTTGCTCATATAAAACAGTGCAGCATTATTACATAAACTTCAGCCAATGGAAGTTTGCATTAATGCCCTCAAATATTTCCTGTCATGTGACAGACACTGTGACCTGGATTGCAACAATGGTGCACATTTTTTGAGTGTGTTTCTGTATTGTCAAAAAAGTGACACGCCCTTAAATACTGGTAGTGACACCCACCAATATCTGATAATTTATGCATACCTCTTCTGAACTTTCCTAGTAGTCTCAATGCAGCTTTAGCTGCAGCTGTCTATGTGTGCCTTTCTGCCCATCGACTATTTCTTAAATTTTTCCATAAACGGGGGAATCCCCAGGGTTTCAGGTCCCACTTTACCAGATGTACTTCGGCATGTTAATAACCCATAGACCTGCCGAAGAACTGTCCCCATCATTTTCATGAGGAAGTCCCCATGCAAATGTATCTACTCTCACATTTGAAAACGCCAGTTACGCATCCCAAAAGTACACTTAGGGCTTCATTACTATGTTGGTTAGAGTTTCCTCCTCCCAACACCAAACTCGGAATCGGGACCAACCGATTCGCAGTCGGCGGTTCCTACCGACCGATTACGATGCGACCAAGCACTGTTCGGTCGGATTCCCATTGACTCCTATGGGAGCCAGTGTTCTGCCCGACAACACTGGCTCCTATGGGGAAATGGATGGGTGTGCGGAAAACTCTGCACCCTGCCTGTCACACAGTGAAGGGTTTTACAGTGGGGTCCCTCTCGGCCCCCAACCGGAGGCCGTAGGATGAAGGGGGCCCTGTTAGAGGCCCCAAAAGTCCCTTTCCAACAGCCTTTTCATGTCGGACAGGCCCACTCGGAAAGGCTGTTGGAACCCGACATCGTAATCGATCGGTCAGAAATGCAGTCTGTAGAGCTGTACGATGCGAGTCCGACTGACACGAATTCTCCGAAAGCTGGTTGGAACCGATTCGGAAAGACCATTCGGTTTACAAACCGACCTCGAACATCGTAATTGGTCGGTCAGATTGTAAACCGACCGAGTCGGTCGTAAGGGTTCCGACACGGTCTAGGAGATCCGACGGTCAGGAGGAGGCTTTCCTCCCTACATCGTAATCGACCCCTTAGGGTCTCATTTATGGCATTTTGGCAGACCTACACCAAAGTGAAAGGGCATGAATGCACCGTTTTTAAGCAATATGGTGCATTCCTATCCTTTCTGTTTGTGCTGGCATCCTATGACCAACGTAGGCCCCCTTGCACTGAGGTGCAAGGGTGCCTCCATTACATGCAGGATAGTTTTTGTGTGGGAAGGGGCACCTTCCTGCACAAAAACAATACTACGAGGCGTTTACCGCTTTTTATGTGTGCTGCAGAATGCAGCACACATGGAAAGAGGAAATAACGAGGAGCACTAAACATATTTCTCCTACTTACTCCTCACCTCAGAAGCGTACAGATTTGATGCTTCCCCAGGATTTCTTCACTTTGTAAATATTGAGCAGCATCAAATTCCATGGGTTTTGCTTGGGAAAACCCACTGCAACGCCCATGGAATGCCTCCCTGGCGCAGAGTAAGGCGCTGCAGTAATTTGTGCTGCGTTGCCGTACTCATGATTTATGAGGCCACTCAAAGCCATGCAGGGTGGCTTTGCGTGGCTTCATAAATCTTTATGAGAGCCCTGCATCACGCATGCACCACTTTACGTGGTGCAAAAGTGACGCAGGGCTCTCATAAATAAGCCCCTTGGCATTACAAAGTGATGCAAGTACTCGAATGCATGGAGGACACGAAGTTTGTCCCATTCAGGCACAACTGCACAAGGTTTGGTATCCACTAATTTTTTTATGCAGGTGGTAGTCATTCTATGGTTTCAGGTGCAATAAGCATTTTGAAAAGAGCAGTTAGTGCTGGAATTCTTTTAACTTTTATAAAACACAAAAACTTTCAATTTTCCAGCAAGTACCATCTACTAAGCAAAGAGAAAGGGGTTCCTTAATAGATCTCATATTGAAAGTCATTGTAGTTGGGAAAGGTTAGCTGCCAAGAAGTAGCTAGAGTTCTGAAAAGTGCGAGATGCAGTGTATATTTTTTCATATAATTGCTACTAAAATGTTAAATTCACTTAAAAAAAAAAAGTAGTTAGAGTAAGGCCCTGTGTTCATGGTAGTATAAGGAGTTAAGCTGATAATGGGCCCTGTTGTTGAAGAGATGATACTGGGGGCAACCTTCGTGCACGAAAAACAGAGAAAATAGAATATGCCTGTCGGTACTTGTTGACTTTTTACAATCTAAAACGGCAAGAGAGGCCATAACGTATGTTCACTATTACAGTAAGAAATGTGAGAAGAATTGCTCTTCTTAATATGTGCTAAAAGTTTCCTGTCTTATCACACTCATGAAATATCAAATGGCCCAATCGTGTCTGTGTTTTACAAAAGTGTCTGTGTTTTACAAAACAGTTTGCTTTGTTTGCTTACAATGCTGTCTTTTAGAAATGAACTTGCCTTTGAGGGTTGTAGTTTTTTTTAAATGTTTTGCATTAACCAAATAGGCTGCTTTGCACATCTGTTACATTTTTACCTGCATGCACAGATGCTCATTAGGAAAGAAATGGGAAGTGAGAATTAAAGAAGAGCTATTCGGTATCTTACAGTAATAAAAAAGTAATAAAAAGGTTCATTATTAAGGGTAATTGTTTTGTTGTTACAGCATTTTGTCTCTACATGAGCTTAATTGGATGATATTACGATTATAGAGCAACTCCAAAGAATAGATCACCAACTTGTTAATAAAATATTTGTCCTACGTTTGCTGAACGTTAAGAAACATGTTGGTCTTTCGGGTGTTTTTTTATTACCAGATTGAATGTACAGATGTAGAACTGGAAAGTGCAGATGACTTAAATAAGACAACAGCAACAGATCATGTAGCTAATGTAACTGCACTTTTAAAATTGGCACATTTGACTGTCTCATGCACGGAAGATCTGTAAGAAACGATCCAAACATATACACTAATATTCAAAGTCGAAAGAAAAACAAAAGGTTACTGTTTAGCCACTTGTGTGCTTGTTAAATTAAAATGGTTTCAAGAACTTATGTCATTTACATATGATTGGGTCCAAACTGGGGTGGCGTAGTGAGCTAAAGAATGATGGATTTAACCCAGATCGCTTGACTGGGGGTGAATTGTTTGATTCATTCAGCATTCCGTCCATCATTTGTTCCTGCAGCACTTTTCACCCTAAGTGGAAAGGGTGTGCCCAGACATGGGTCTCGTGCTCGCTGCGCCACTGGATTCAAGCTAGCCTGGCTGATGAGGGGTGTTACCCCGAAACCGGTCCCAGGATGCTTGTTTCTGGTCCAGGAAGGACCCAGCTTGGCAGGTCGAGCTGGACTGTTCCCATGAGGAACAGGGTCAAGACTGATTTGCATATGGTTGGGTCCAAACTGGGGTGGCGTAGTGAGCAAAAGAACATTTAACCCAGATTGCTTGACTGGGGGTGAATGTTTGATTCATTCAGCATTCTGTCCATCATTTGCTGCCGCAGCCCTATGCAATTTACATGTCATTCTGTCTGCCTTGTTAATAATACATCTTCTATTATTCATTGACGAGATGTACAAGACTGAAAAATGTATAGTGGAACTCGCAATAAACAAAAAAAAAAAAACTTTATAGACAACTGAAAACCTAAGTCATCCAACAAAGTAAAGATATGCCATATAGTTCCTCTTTCTGTGTCTAATGAAAATCTCAATTCAAATATAATCAACTATAATTACTAGGCCCTCATGAAATTTATGTTATGCCACTGTAATATGGCATGATTTCATGAATTTTGCATTACGCTTGTTCTGTGAAAACTCCAGAAATTACTTTATTATGTCACATGCTGTATTTATGAAAGGCGTGCACTAATTCTTTTGTGCTGGAGCACAGGCAGTGCGTGAATGACTAGAACACGAGTGGCTGTTGTTCACACGATTGTGTTTTTTGAGCATTTTTAGTGTGAGATTTGACTGCAAGGACGCATTTTATGCTAAAATATTGCCCTTAATGCTGTTTTTTCATTTTGCATAATTTTGCAAAATTGTGAGTAATTATTCAAAAGCAAATTATGTGACTTTCACACACCCATAGTAATTAATTTTCTTTGCACACTTTTAACCAGCTTATGCATGCTTGATTTTGTACTTAAAAAGACCACAAATATTCTGTTTTTCGATCCTCAGAATTTGGAGAAAACGTGCTATTAATGTATTATGCTTTTTTGTGCTGAAAACTCTGGGCAAAAATTAAATCCCTTTATATCGGATATTCTGAGTGTAAAATGACCACCAACAGAACACATTCAACAGCACTCCTAACATCCCTCCAGCAAAGCCCACCTGTGCCAGAGATGGATAACAGCTCACTAACACCAACAATTACCTCCAGTTAATGCAGTCATGGAAGAACATGGCAGGAAAGGCCCTATCCAAATAATACTAACAGAACCTAAGTATTTTGGCAAGATTTTGCTTCATCAATACGTATTTTCAGTTATGGATTCACTGCTCTCCTGACTGAAACCGACACCATTGTTAATGATACACAATATGCAAGTATCGACTGTGTTTTCTTTTTTTGATTGCTATGACCCAACTAAACGTAAATAAAGTTGTTTAAAAACTACAGTGCGTTTTTGCGGTTCATAACCATATAATCATGAAAAAGTCAAAGGGCATGTACAATTTACGGTGGTAGAGGATTAAAAGATATTGAATTGTTAATGTTATTACAAAGTAAAACTAATCAGGTTATGTACATATTTATGGGTGTTTGTGAAGATTGTGTGCCAAAGCAGAGCATTTAGTGTGTGGGTTGGGAGCAAGGGGATGATAAAAGAGAACCAACAGTCCCCCATGTGACTTGTCTTGATCTTGCAGGTAAACATCCTCCTCGTGTCCTTGTTGTGTGCCGAAGTGACAATGCGGAAGCCTCGACATAGAACAGCGGTAAACTGGAAACAGCCATAACTTCCTGTAATATTTGTAGGATGTGGGTTCAGGTCTTCTGGATGTACAAGATAATCAAGGTTGTGAGCTTTGCAGTGGCAGTCTTTTATCTTTTCCGTCGGGCTCGCAGGTTGGCCAGAGCAGGTGGGCATGGAAGCAAAAACATGCCTATTGCAGAAGAATGTGAGTAAAGCTCTAAAACATTGCTCTGCTGCACTCTGATGCCCTGTCATAAACTAGCATGCAGATACACTGTCTATATTCTGCCCTAAAGCAGTGGCGGCCGGCACAGGTAAGAGTGGTGGGGTGGGCAGGGGTGGGACGAGGTGGGGGGGAAAGTTGTCAGATGACAGGCTAGTTAAAATTGAATAAATAAATAAATAAAACCACTTACCTTGTGCTCTCTGCATCACCTTGATCCTCCTCGTCTAGGGCACCCAAATCATACAGCCCTTCCAGAAAACCTCAGAAAACCTCAGCCCCACCCACAGGGCACACCAATTGGACCCCATTTTCTCCTTTATCAGCAGCATCACAGTCGACAATCCAGCAACTATAACCTGGTCAGACCACATCCTCATCAATTTCAGCATACACATCCCACATCATCACAGACCCACCACCACCAGACCTGTTTGCTGCAGTTACAAAAGAATCACAGAAGAGGACTGGGCTCCTACCCTCTCCACGCACCAGCCTGGGCAAACTCGTAACTTGCCAAAAGCCCTCAAAAGCCTCAAAAGCTGGATCCCTGCATGTGCCTACACCCTGGCTGCCCTCAAGTGCAACTAACAGCAAGATCTCAACCTCAAGCCAGCTGGTACACAGAGGAACTCAGGCAGATTAAACACCACTGCAAGCAACTGGAGTGCAGATGGAGAACAAGTCAAGACACCACAGATTAGGATGTCTTCAAATCCGCTCTAAGACGCTATCGCCAGCAAATAGGGAACACCAAGCACCCCGCCGTTGTATACTGCATTGATGCAGGTGCAAAAAGCAGCAAGGAAACCTTTGCCATCATCAAAGATTTCACTGTATCTTCTATTATATCTGGCAACATCACCCCCTTGCAAGACTTTGCAACAAGCTCTCAGAATTCTTCTGCAATAAAAACCCCTTCAGGGGTAGCAAGCGCTATATAAATGTAAACCTTTTCCCTCTTCTATCCCTCCACTATCCTTCTGAATCCAAATAACTAACTAACATATCCACCACTCAAATTACTTTCATATTTCACTATACTAATTCACCACTAATCCTTTATGGGTTCCGGAGGAGCATGTTACTTGCCGAAAAAGCGCTTTGACGCCTCGTCAGGGGTAGTAAGCGCTATATAGATGCAATTACAATACAATACAATACAATAATGCAACTTCGACCCTCAACTGATCCCCGTCATCATCGGAACTCAACTTCCCATCACGGCTGAAGAATGAACCTTGCTCTTGTGGTCCACTGCTACCATGATGACCATCCACTCCGGGGCCCCATTGACCCTTATTCCAACCACATATTCACCAAAAGACTCCTACTGATCAGCAGAGCTCTAACACCCATCATCAACAAATCAAGTGCCTCAGCCATATTACTAGACACCAAGGGCCTGATCACGATCTTGGCGGATGAAATGCTCCTTCACAAATGGGACAGATATCCTGTTGGCCGTATAACAAGTTCCACAGGATATACTGGGACATGTACTATAGCAGGTGGAATATCCGTCACGTTTGTGTTGGAGCACCCCACCCGCCAAGGTCATAATCAGGCCCTAAGTTATCATCAGCTGACCGAGCCATGCTCTATAACTACAGACGTATCTCCTTTCTACCACACCCAGCCAAGATCTTATAGAAACAAATCAACCAACACCTCACCAGCCCCCTCAGCAACCACCAGCTCCTTGCACCATGCAGTCCTGATTCAGGCCCAGCAACAATACAGAAACATCACTCATCCCAGTCACAAACAACTTCCACATTATCCTTGACAGAGGAGATGCAGCAGCTCACATTTTGCTGGACCTCTCTAAAGCAATTGACACTGTCTCACACCCCATCCTCATCAGGTGCCTGCATGAGATTGGCATCTAAGTAGCTGCTCTCTGCGGATCTGCTCCTTCTTAACAGAGAGAACACAAGTTGTCAGCCTGGTACCTTATTCCTCAGAAGCCTGCAAACTCATCTGCAGAGTGCCTCAAGGTTCGTTGCTCATCTTCACCCCCTTGAGTGCATACATGATCCCTCTGGCCAACATCATCCTTGCACATGACATTAACATCCTTCATTACACCGATGACATACAACTCATACTCTCCCTCTCAGACAAGACCCCCAACATAAGAAATAAATTCACTGCCTGCATTGTGGAAGTCGATAACTTGATGAAAGCCATCTGTCTCAAACTTAACACTTAGAAAACAGAAGTAGTGATCTTCGGCAAGAACACCTACCCATGGGAGTCCAACTGGTGGCTATCTAAACTCAGACCCACATCTAGTATCCATAACAGGAAGCTCAGAATCATCATCAACAGCAAACTGGACATGACCGCACAAGTCAACGTCATCACAGTACCCTGCTTCCACACCATGTAGATGCTGAGGACGATCTTCAAATGGCTCACATGCAACACCAGAAAAAACATAATTCATTCTCTCATCACCAGTACATTGGACAACGGGAATACTGTCTATGCTGCAGCATGTTGGACTCCGGGAATACTCTCTATGACGGGATCACCAAGCAACTTACCAGACGGCTACAAACCATCAAGAACTCAGCAGCCAGACTCATCCTCAACCTTTCACACAGAACTCACATCACATCACATCTCAGGGATCTCCACTGAATCATAATACACAAACACACTCATTTCAAACTCCTCACATACATATTCAAGGCACTACACACCTTAGACCCCACATACCTGAACAGTTGCATCTCCTTCCACCAACCATATAGATACCTCTGCTCCACAGGATTCCTACTTGCACACATCCTACATATACGTGGAACCTGATCGGGATGACAGGCTTTCTCTTACATCACTCCTAAAGTGTGGAATTGCCCCTTACTCCACATCAAAGCCCCCTCCTCTATTATGGAATTCCACAAGAAGCTGAAGACATGGTTTTTCAATTAGCCAACCTAACCTAGGCAGTGGCTAGGCACATTCACTTGCTCAGTGCCAGGATACCTTCATGGGTAATAGTGCACTTTACAAATAGACCTACCATAACATAAGGCAGAAAAGCATATCAGATGGACAGAGGTTTAGACATGGTCAACTTTGTCACGTTTATAATAGGCCAGTGTAACCTAAATAGGCTGGTGGGTGCAACGTATATCGATTTCCAGGCACCTCTTCAAACTGACATATGATTTAGAGAGAACATAAACATGTGTAAAGAAGATTCCAACAACTGCATGTCCCCGTTCAAATGATAGTACCCTATCACTGAAATGGATGGGTTCAAAATTTGTGATCACAATCTTGGTGTCACTTACAGCCTCTTTAGTAATATCAACTTGTTTTAGAACACAAAATCCAGCACAATCAAATACTGCCATCTGAGCTAGGTGTTGGTGAAGTTGCATAGTCCTACTAGTTGCCACTCCATTTATTTGTCAAATTATTGGAATTTACGCTTTGCCTGCCATAGAACCAGCCACAATCAAATACAGCAATCTGAGCTAGGTGTGTGTTAAGTTACAAGTCTCTTTGCTTGCAACTCCATAGATCTTTCAAATTATTGGTAGTTATGCATTGCCTGAAGGTTATCAAAAAATAAACAAGATATCAATGAGGGCAAAATAGAACATCTGTCACTGGTCAGGCTGAAATACGCTCCCTGCTCTAAGACCCCTTCCCATTAGACATTCACATTTGATTGGCTTGCAAACGCATCCGAACCCAGCCAACACATCTAAACCTTCCCAAAGCATTTCCAGGTCCAATGAACCTTGGAGTGCTTCTAGACCCAGGGAGGCATATTAACAACTTTCCCCCAATCTCAACCCATGCTGTTCTGCTCCTATTTCACCTGCACTATTACATCCATCTTACCCAGTAACTATCAGTGTTTTTTTAGGAAGGTCCAGCCATATGCTGAACCTTTTTATGGTCTAGGATGTAGCTGTGAGGGATGTCTTTGGCAGTACATTATAATGAGATATAGTGCATGCATAGTCAGAAAAACTGAAAAACGGCAGCTACTACTCCTCGCAAAAATGTCTTGATTTTTGTCAAATATAAATGCACAGTAGAAATTTCACCCAGCATTTTTTGTACATTTTGTTAAAGATGGTTCTGCAGCAGATCCCCCTTTCCCTAAAGAGCACCCATGATTTTTTGCCGTTTCCTTGACCCTTTTTCTGCTGGCTATCACACTCTGTGCACTTTACAATGGCTACACAGTAGTAAGGTGCCTGTGCTTCTCCTCCGAAATATATCCTGTACAATGGAACTCCCTATTTGGTGAGTTCAACTTCCCTATACGTTCGTTGCAAATGGTGCCTACAGTACACCGGTGCCATAGGTAGTTAAATGTGGGCTGCGGTGTATATATACACAACCTCCATGTAAGACACAAATATATGTTTATGAAGAGTACCACTGTGCTGTGGCTGGGTTGCATTTTAAATGAACTGCAGTGACATACAGATAGGGTAAAACACCTTTAACATGTAGAAAAACCCTGTTTTTATATATTGATAAGTCACCCCTAAAGGGTGCTGTGAAAGCCCACAAAGCAGTCTGCTCTATAAAAAATTAGGACACACTATAAATAGGGGTTTGTGTTCATTCCCAGTGAAATAAGAGTCATAATCCATTTTCACTGTTGAGAAACCCTGCTGGCCTTTTCCCTAGGTACGCTAAGATGTGAATTAAAAATGTAATGCTGTATCTCCAGTTAAAAAAAGGCTACAAAAATGATTCAAAGTTATTTCCTGCCTACTTTTTAAAATCTGGTTTAAAGGGTAAAATCAGTTTTTTGATCATTTAAGAAAAAAGTAACTATATAAAATTGTACTTTAGACTGCCTGAGCCAGGACTCATCTCAAATCAGTTCTTCCACTCATCACAGCTCCAGAGCTGGAATAAACATCCTTGGCTGGGAAAGTTAACAACCCTGGCTCAGAGGACAATGGCTTGCCTCTGAACCCAGGAAGGGCCAATAGGTGTTAAATTCTGACCACCTAGCATGGATTATCCCTCTGGGATTGGACAGTTGACAACACAAAGGGCTGCCTTAGCACTTCGTCTTTTGACTTGGAAATGCCAAAGAGGGCTTCTTCTATTCATTCCCAGTACCCTCCCAGACAGCATGGCCCGTGTTTCAATAGAGTGGAAAACCAGTTAGTTTTGGCTCAGTCAGATGGGTGAAGAACTCATCTAAATAGGAGAGTGGCTTAGTAACCAAAGACAGGCCTGCCAAATAACAGATGGGTGTTTGCATCTCGAAACAGCGGCCCCAGAGTAATTTTATAGTGATGCAAAGGGGACTATCAGAAAATAGTAAGATAGAAGCTTTATTGATTCAGCTTATCATATATATGCCATACAATATGAGGCATGATAAAAACATTAGGACATGCACTAGTACAACAATCACTGACTAGTGCACATGATAAACCTGGCACCTCAACCACCACCTCCTTACAACATCGCTGAACCCAGGAAGACTCCATCTGAAGAAGATTTTAAGAAGAGTCATGACTCCTGTGAGAAGAAGAGGACTCACATGAGGACTCATGGGCTCAAGGAGTTCTAACCCCTGCTAGCATCCAGTTTTCCAAGTGTCAAGTAGCTGAGCTCTTGTTTTTCTGCTTCAAGGACACAAAAAGCAGAGGGCCCCTGATCTCAAGAAAGCACAGCTGGCTACTGAGTACTGGGCTTGGCTGGAAAAAGACCTGGTGCCTAGAAGTCTGCCTTGAGGAGCTAGGTGATGAAGGACTGACCAGGAGGAACTTTCCCAGAACTTTGAAAAAGTTGGCACTTAGTCCTTTTTTCAACCTCTAGAGGACTGGGACAAAGTAGCTGAAGTGTTCCCAGGGAGGCAGCTTTAAAGGTGGGAGGGAAATCCAGGTTCATCCTGCTCAGTGCTTTTTGCAGTGATGGAAATTTGGCTCAGATGGATGTAGCAAAAGTATCCAGTTTCATGAACCCCCTGCCTGGCTACAGTTTCCTGCCTTGCCCTGCTAGAGGATTTTAACTTTCCCAACAATTACTAAGTTTAAAGGTAAATCTTTTGGACCTGGGCAAGGCAGCAAACCCATCTGACTGGTGAAGCTGTGGTTACAATTATAAAATCCAGGTTTGTCCTGCTCTCAGCTTATCTCACCAAATCCAGTAGCTTCAGTGGGAGCTCAACAACAACATATTCAACTTTGAGGGCCGCAAGCTGGTCACAGCCTCATACACTGCCTCACTGCAAGGTTTTGACTTCCATAAAAAAGGCGAGGTCAGAAGGTAAAATCATTGACCAGGAAAACCTGTTTGATGTATCTGACCCACTCAATGCCGGCTGGCCTCAAATAATGCCTAGCTCCTGGTCGACTGCCTATAGTGACTTTTGATTTGGTGCTTTCTTTTTTCTTGGTGCTTTTTCTATTGAATTTAAAAATTCAAATCTTTCTGTTCCCTAAACCTATTTTGATCATCTGGGTCTATTTTTGCTCATCATATTTGCCCCTATTTATCCAAATTGGTTTGGGAATTTTATTGTGCTGTCTTCTTTAAAATTGTTGGGACTGCTATAACTTAGCATGCACTTTAAAGAAATGTAAATACAGTAATGCAATAAGACAAGACATGAAAAACATAATAAACAATATTGCACATCTTTAATAAAGAAAGGTGCCTAAATACGAACAACAATGAGACAAGCAGCAACAGCGTGTGACGTCAGCTGCCTAATACCAGATGTCAAAGTAGGTGAGATTTATGGTGAGTGGCGTGGCCATGCTTTTTTAACTTTACAAAGAAAAAGAAATCTATACTTTTTGTTCAAAAACAACCATCCCTGGTTTGTTAATGCTGATCTTCAGGTGCCCCTGGCTGAAAGGCAAAGGAGTGGGCATTCTGTACTGTAAAGCCAAGGTGGGACAGAAAGCTAAACAAAAAACAAAACGCATTCTCACCAATGTGCCTTCTACCTGAAAGAAATGTAAATGTGTGCAATATGTTAATCAGCAAATGTGAAATCTGCATGGGAGAACGAATAGGATTTAATTATTGTAGTCATTTGAAGCTTCATGGTGACAAAGATTTATTCATTTTGAGAAGTAATTTAAGGTTGTTCCCAGCTGAACTCTGATGTGTGTCAGTTTAAAGGACACATAAAAACAGTTTGGACTAGGTACATTCTGATTGCATATTGCTAAAATATATATTGAAAGTACATGGCTTATTTTAAGCTGTAAATCGTGTAGAAAATGTTGGAGCAGCCTACCTTATGCTATGTATAATCCAGTTTTAAAATAATGATTTATAGATTAACAGTCCTTTAAGTGACAGGCAGGGACCTCGTAGCGCAATAAATACACAAGTAACTATTCCCCACTTCACCAACCAGGATTCTGCTTTGTATCTCTTTGGTTATACACACATACATCTTGAGTGATCGCATTAATGAACTGAGCTTTTATAAAGATAAAGAGTGCATTACCCATCGATTAGTTTAATTTGCATTTATCATTTATGTTTCATTTAACAGATGTGTGTTATATCTCCTATGCAATTATCTGACGGTGAAAGACCATAAAAATACTGGGGGTGGGCGGAACTCGCAGAGTTTCACTCCACAGATTTCCGCAGCCTTACAGAAAAACTCAGCGAGATTCTGTGGAATTCCGCCAACGGGAGGGGGGAATGTGCAGCTTGAGCTACAATTTAGTGCCTGTAGCGCAAGCAGCGCTGAAAATCTGCTTGAACAGCACCATGTGTTGCGCAAGAGCGAGCATCCATTCAAGTTGAATTAACTACTGCACGAGTAGAAAATCTACTCGTGAGGCAGCAAATATACTCGAACAGCGGACCCCTGACCGAGACCGCTCACAAATGCTGGCTACCTCCTGCATTAGAAAATTGTGCTAGGGGACGCCAAATCTTGCTTGCGCTCACTAGCTCGCATATGCTGGACTCTCGTAGGAAAAACATGCTGCCATGTGGCGATTGGCAGAATTTGGCCAGAACTTCGTGTTAAAGAGTAGAACGGAACATTACGTGCGCCTCTAGAAAATAGTTGCATAATGTGGGACAGATTTACAAGCCCCCTGCGCCACCAGTACGTCACTTTTTGTGACGTACTGGTGGCGCATTTCACTTCTCCATATTTACAAGGAGAGGAAAAGCCACCCTGCGTGACTTTTCCTCTCCTTGTAAATATGGCCCCTTCACACGCAGCACTTTATTTATTTTATTTATTTACTTGAGTTTTATATAGAGCTGGCTAGACCCGGAGGCATCAGAGCGCTTTACAAGAGGAGAGTTACATAGCTTACAAATTATACATTGTTACATAAGGTACAACAGTTACAAGTTACATTTTTAGGTTAATGGCGTGTAGAGGGGTAAGGGGGTAATGTAAAAGGGTGAGGGGAGGGAGAATTTAGCGGAGCATAGGCATAAGGATAGACAAAGCAAGCAGGTGGAGAGGAATTCAGGGGAGAGAGAAAGGGAAAGGGGAGGTAGCCAAAGAATGAAGGAGGGAAGCGGAGGTGGAGGGGGTAGGGGACACAGCGTGGAGACGGGGAAAGTAACTGTGTCTGACGTCCGGTTGGGTGGGACAGGGATCATTCTCAGTCCTCAGTTATGTGTGATTCCCATTTTCACGGTGGACTCTCTCACCGGGGTCGCTGAGACTCCAGGGCATAAGATGCAGGATCCCTCTGCAACAAGGGGAGAGGAGTGCTTTGGTCACGGGCACACTCTGAGGAATGAAGGAGGGAAGAGGTGGGGGAGGGGGTGGGAAACCCAGCAGGAACACAGTGTCCGACGTCCGGCAGGGTAGGAGACGGCTCCCAGTGGTAAGGGGATCAGTCCCAGTCCTCCACTAAGTGTGTCACCCTTGTCACTGTGGACTCTCTCAGAGGGGTCTCTGAGACTCCAGGGCGAAGAAGCTGGATCCATCCCCAACAAGGGGAGTAGGAGTGCTTTGGACAAGGGCATAGTTGTGGGGGCCATTTAAGGGAGTCAAGCTGGTAGAGAAAGGCTCTCCCTGTAAAAGGGTCTAATGGTATTGCCTCTTCCCACTTGGCTAGCGCCACGTTGACAAAGCACCAAATCGCCAGGCTGGAAGGTGGAGCTCCGTGTTGCTCGTACAGTCGCCATTTTAAGGACAGGCAACCCGCTTTCAACGAACAGCCGCAGAGCCCCTAATGAAGTCAAAAAAATGCGGCAAATACCTCATCGGTTGTGCGTCCGGTTGGATTAAGGTTAGTTCCTTGTGTGGTTCCAGTGTTATACTTTGATGGCGCCGCCTTCGACTGCAGCCGCCATCTTAGGGTCAGGCATTGAGCTTTTGTTGCCTCTCTCCCCTCTGGAGCATGCTGCCAGCCGCAGGCCCGGTATCAACACACGGGCAGTCATGAGGGGGCCCGCCACTCCGGCACGCATCAGTCAAAACGTTCTCGGCCAGGCTACAGCACTCCCAGGCAGTAACTATCATTCGGGGCCTCCCTCGTGGGTTCACGTCACCGGGTGAATGCATTATTCCCCCTTACTTGGTTCCCGGTGGATTCCGTTACATTCTCGCTCCTCTGGGTCCCCAAGTCGCCGCCACACACTACCATCTCCAGTAGGGCACTGCGTGTCCCGGCACACGAAACCTCCATCTGTTGCGCCGCTCCTCCCGTGTCTCTACTCATCTCCTCCGCTCAGTGCCAGCAGGGAGGTCAAACCTTGCATCGAGAAGCGGGCGGTAGGGGGGGTGGATGAGGCCGCTATCGGATGATTAAAGTGGCAACCGGCGATATCGCAATCAACTTCTCTCGGCTCCTGGGTGTTTTTTCACAATTCCCCGGGTGCCATCTTGGTTCGTTTCCGTGCGGGGAAGGGGCGTTCCATGGGTGTTGCTGTGGGTGTTCCCACGCAACACCCATGGAACGAGACACATTTCCAGATTTACGAGGAATCGCAAATCTGGAAATGCGTGCCAATGCCACGCCTCCCCAGGGAAGGCGTAGCGAGGCGCAACGAGGGGAAATGTTTTCATTTCTCCTCGTTTTTTCCTCTTTCAAAGCGTGCTGCATTCTACAGCACGCATTGAAAGAGGAAAATGCCTGTAGTGATTGTTTTTGTGCAGGAAGGTGCCCCTTCCTGCACAAAAACAATCTCCCCATGATGCAGGCATCCTTGCACCATGGTGCAAGGGTGCCTGTGCCAGCGCATGGCTGCAGTTTGTGCGCCAGCGCAGGGGAGAGCACAGGAATGCAACATATTATTGTAAATATGTCGCATTCCTGTGCTTCGGAAGTGCCGCAGCGTGACACAACCAAAGGGCTTCCTTGTAGATCTGCCCCTGTGTTTTTTATTTTTAGCCACGTCTTTGACTCCACCTCTACACTTACTGACACTGCCCCCATTCCATCAAGGAATTCAGTCCCCATACTTTCTCAGTGCAGTTCAATCGCTGCATTACAACACTATTTTAGAAACACACACACACATGCCATAGTCCACCAAATTATCCAATCCGTAAACAATAAAGGGCACACATATACACCACAGCAACACTGCATGGTTCTGCTCAGATAAAACCGACAAAAATGCCCTTCTTTCATCCTTAAAATGATCTTAGAAAAAAAGCAAATTAAAACAGATTCTGCACGCATACAAAAGACATCTGCAGCAATAGATTTAAGGTCCTCAACATCCATCTAGTGTTCTGATTTATTGATCTCCTTCTTTCAGATTTTATGTAGTGTATCACGCGAGGGCGCTGAACCTCACAAGCGGCATTGAAGTTTGAACTTGGTCTGAAGTGTGCATCCAAAGTGATGCCACTATGACCTGTTATACTGTGGATTAGACTAACCCCAAGGCCGACACTTAAAAACGAACCCTTTGCACCATTTTATGCATGAAACACTTTAGAAGGTGCAATTGGGTAGCCCTTGTAAAGACAATCTTGCAGGTGGTTGTCTAATATGAAATAATTTGTGGAATAAAGTAACTATTACTCGCACCCCCACCATGCACAGTATTATCAATAATGATGGCATTTCCGATGGGATCAGGGATGTTATAACTGCAGTCAATGAACATGTCATGAGTGATTTGATAATCAAGGGTAAAAGCGGTGCATGGCGAGGGTGCAAGTTATAGTTACTTTAAGGCACGATCATTACTTATTGTTGCAGTTAACAATCTAGACTTTTAGAAAAATCACTATCGGCATTGTCAACATGTATGTAGAAATGTAAAAAGGCAGTTCCTTTTAAGGTATCTATAACAATAGCCACTCATTCAATTAGAATATTTAGGTTTTGTTACCTTTTATGAAAAGATTGTTAATAAAACAACAAACAATTGTAAGGGTCAGTGGAATTGTGTGATTTGGTGGCTGTAGTATTTACAGCATAATTATGGATTTACCACTCTTGCTTTATAAATTGCCTCATAATTTTCAGATTTCAACTAAATTGTTGTTTATATCTACAATGGATCAAAATGATATTGCCAGAGAATATGCCACCTAATTTGGCTTTTCTTGCTGCTTAATTTAGATAACAGTGCACATAATGTGGCCCCCCATTGCTGACAATGGTAACTCTCTTCTAAGTATTCAGAAGATACCATTAAGATCAGTGATGTATTTTTAAAGAGTCATATACAAAAATAAATTGGTATGAAGGAATTTTTAAAGAGTGTCGGAGCCTAAATCTCTGCGCAGAAGCCCAAGCCCATGCCCAGTGCAATTAAATGTCGGCACCCCGAATACCTATGGTGCATAGTCCTAAATCCACCTCACGCCTCTTTAATCGACTGCTAGACACTCCCTACACCATTATCTCACTCTTGCACCTTCCTGCTTTCTCTCTTTGTGTTGGTTTTACCGTCTTTCTCTATCTTTGTCTTTCCGATGTGTGTGGTTTTCCAAACAAAAGGGGTGATGGAGCAGGTGAAACAAAATATTTTTTGTACCCCTTGGAAATTAATGACCCCATAACAATAATGGTACTAACTGTTTGAAACGCATGAACTAATCAACAAATACACCTTTTTGTTAAACAGTACATGTGGGCAACCTGCTAAAATGCATGCAAAATCAAATTTATTTACAAATGTGAAGCTAAATAACCTAAATTGTGATTTGAGTAGTAAATAGAGCAAAATTGCATGATTTGTGTCACATAGTAAATTGCACCGTGGCAAAGAATGCAAGTGGTAAGTAAAATGGCTTTAAATGTCGCTTCTGCTAGGTAATACCTAACACAGGTCTTTAGAATGGCGGGTGGCAAACAGAAAGGCTTATTTTCCATGTTTTAATTTCCGCTGTGTTTGTTCTTACATTAGTTCCGTTCGTGCCTGCTAGGCCATGCTTCCAAAATGGCCGCTGGAAAGGATGAGATGCGTGCGCCAAATAGAATGGACCCTGCGCATGGGCAGCATGAAGTTCCAGTCACGTGTATGCGGCCTGTGCCCGGAGTGAGAGATGTCAAGGCCAGTCTGACCTGCCACAAAAGGCGTGCCAAAAGTTCAGCACATATGCCTAGGAACGGATGGGAAAAACGAACGACAGGGGATGAACTAATGTGTGACCATCGGAGTTGTTACAAATTATATTAACAAATTGAACTACTTTTGGACTTTTTTGGATATGAGACTTATTGTATGCGTTATTGTCCCCAATCCGGTTCGAACAAGGAGGACGATGAGGTGACCATCACCACCCCTCCAATGGACCAATTAGCGTGATTTCTGCCCCTAAAGATTGCAACTTTTAAGTGTAGTGAGCCAGAAAATAGGGTATAAGAGGGTCTGCTCTTACGTTGTGAAAAAACTTCTCCTTTTATTCTATCCTGATGCTGCGAGAGACTCTGTCATTTTGAACTTTGGACTTTGACTGGGGAAAAGGAACGAGACCGTTGCGGGAGTTGCCCGGGAGGACATTGCGTCCGAGGAGGTTAGCGGGACAGTCAGTCAGTTTTGGGAGTCCATTCAGCAATCTGCGGTTCATCTTTTCTTTCTTGATGAACCATTCTTGTCATCGCCCAATGGCCAAGGGTAATGAATACTTCCCATCTATATTTTACCTTTTACTTAAAATGTTTACTGATATAATAAATGTATGTTGCTAATAAATTGAACTTTACCTTTACTTAAAGAAATTTAGGTAAAATGATATGCTAACTCTAAATGAGTCTGTGGTTTCTTTAAATAAAACTGTGATTTTAAATGTTAAAGGTTTTAATTATGATTGAGCTGGTCTTAATCATCATCAACTAATTCTACTAGTTGGTCCATCGACTGAATAGCGGAGTACCTTGATGTTTAGAACCGACGGGATCCGAAGTCAATGTATATAATGTATAGGTTATAATTATGTCATTTTAATAAGGTATCCTGCTTGTCCAGCAACTAATTTTTCCTTAGCGCTTGATCCAGGGAATTGAATGTAAATGTAAATGTAAATCCAGTATTTGTAAAGCGCAAACAGCTACCCGAAGGCATCCCGGCGCTGGGGGCCGTCGGGAAGATTAAGCAAGCTATTGCCCAGAGTCACATGGTGCTGGGCTGACCTGCCGCCGGTGCCGGGGATCGAACCGTGAGCCCCAGATTCCAGCGTCAGTCGCCCTGGCCGCGACGCCAATGGATGTATGCATGCGGTGTTATGGGCCCCACCAACATAAGTTTCAAGTGATCAAAGTTGTGTAGGTGTTTTCCCTGAATTAGTGTCATAAGGAAAAATTCATATTAGCCGCGCTGGATCAGGGGCTATGTCAGAAAAAATAAATGGCATACTGCAAGGGGAAACGCAGAGAGCATACAGTGGTCTGTTTGCGCTCCCTGAAATGCTCACAGCTGCCATCCTCAGAATGAAAGCTGTCAGTTACGGAATCCACCATACCACCTGCTCTAACAAGTTTCTAACCTCAATATCTTCTACTGCAATTGTGGTTGCAAACCATTGCTATCCCATTGCACTTCAGAAAGAGGAGAGGAGTTCCTCTTTTACACCTTTGTCGTGTGGTTTGTGGCCTCCTGGTCTGCCTTGCTACGTTGGCTTAGGCCTGGCTGCCATGATGCGTTTTTGCGCACGTTACTTTGTGACTTTGTTTTTCCAGCCTCTGCTTCTGCCCGGCTATTTTAGAACTGTCTGCATTTCTGCCTTTCACCTTTTCTCCTGTTCCCTTTGGGTTACATCTGAACAACATGTACAAGGTCGAAAAACAACGTCCCTTGTTCTTGCTGATCTGGCCGGTCCCTCGCACTTAGACATAACACTAAGTACAGCTGCACTGGAGAAATTCGTGTGCTTTTAGTATTGGGATTTCACTGTTAGAGGCACTTGGAGAAAAATCTTTCCAGAGAGAAGAGCTGTGCTTGTCTGATGATGTAAACCTTGCATCTAGATATTGAGGTATGGGGGTTCGCCTGACAATGCCCAGAGGTCTTCTGTTTTTATAATAAACTAGCTACTAGCACAGGGAGGGTGGTATGGTCATTTAGCCATATATCCACTGCTTCATGAAATGCTTTCCCCGTTTGTATTCTATGGAATTGTGACTATGCTTATTATTTTATCCTTATGCATTATGCTGATAGTACTGGCACCTGTACTGTATCTTAGAGCATGATAGTTGAAATAAACATTTTAAACTATACTTTGTCTCTTATTACGCACGTTGTGGACAGAGCATGCATGAGTTATGAAAGGGTGTTCTTGCTCCCGCGAGTCATAAGAGAGAGAGATACCGTGTTCTGGGTTGTCTAATCATTGGTAGCATCGCTGCTCATGAGACGCTAAAGCTAGTCGGATTGGGATTGTAGGTACTGAGGTTTATAGTTGGCTCACCACTATACTCCGAAGTCCTATTATCCTGTGCATAGCTCTGTGTATGTGCAGAATCCCTACAACATGGTGCAACCAACGAGTGGGCTGCTTATCTGCGAGACGCTTGAGTAGTACTTGTGCTTGTCCACAACCCCCTTCGCAGACGCTTCCGGAAGCGTGTGTGAGGGTGATACCTCCTATATTGACGTTTTTATAGGTTCTTTCAAGCTTGAAGTTGTTAAAAGGTTTTTAAATACAACCCTATATTGTGCTGCCTTATACTAGGTTGTCGAAATTTGTTAGCCTTAAATGGCTGTCCAAATTGCGGCACATAGCCACGCAGCGCTCCGGGCTCACTTGACAGTGTATGGAGTGCCTGACGCGGGTGTCGATCTAATCTTTGTGGTACAAGCGGATCCTGCTTACCACTTTGAGGTGTTTTACTCTTGGGTCACCTTTCCGGCGGTGGATGGGACTGATAATTTGTTCCATGAATATACAGCCACTGCTGTTCCTAATCTCTATAGACCTTATAGGAATCTTGAAGTACCGCTCACGGCATGGCAACACCGTGTTTGGTTTGATGGCGCCCTCCCCCAACCGTTTACCGCGGTTCGTTTAGGCCCCTTATCGATTGAAGGGGCTACTTGGCCTGTTTTGGCCGGGTATACCCCACATCCGCGTTATATGACGCTTGCAGTCGCTGAACTGCGTAATTTGCATTCGTCTTTGATACGTGTGCATAGAGCTTTAGTACAATTTGTTACAGGCAACCTCCAGGGAGCCCCGCCTGGAGTTGCAGCCCATCCAGCTGGAGCAGGCGGTGTAACCATAAGTCCTGTCATGGTTAATTCGGTGATGGGCAAGCACCCACAAAATAAGGATGATTTTCCTTATTGGCTTGCAGAAAAATTTGACCAGCTGGAGGCAGTTTTTCCAAATACCTCTCCTGTGGAAAAACACAGGATTCTGACGATTAGTTTGCCAAAAGACTTGATCCCCGAGTTGGCAGAATGCAACAACTGGGGTAAGGTATTCGCAGCAGTATATGCGAAGTGTTTCGGCACTCCTTCCATGACGGTTCTCCCCTCTGTAATTAAACGAGTACAGGATGAGCATGGCCCTAAAGCGGCTGTGGAATTAGGGATGAGACTGGTGGGAGTGTTCGATGTAGTGGCTGATTTGATCCTTGCGAATGTCAAGGGCGATGCAGTTAACTTTCAAGTAGTTAATGCTTTGGCTTTGATCCCAGAACCGGACAAGCCGCGCGAATTACCGAAAATTATTGCACAGGCTTACAAAACAATTGGCCGCAATAGCCTGGGAGTCAAGCCTTTTGCAAAAACGCAAACACAATCGCAACCTCAACCAAAAACTCAATCTGAGAAGGATGAGAAGCCGGTCTTTACTAAAAAGAGCTGGAGATTGAAAAAACAGGGTAAGCAACAGAAGAAGCCGGGGTCGCGAGGCGTATCCCCGGTTTCCGTTTCTTCTGAACGCACTTATGATTTGCGCGATAGGGCGAGAATTAAATCTCCAGAGAGATTTCAAGTCCCTGATTCGCGTTCTCCTCATTCTTCACAGGCACCAACAACCACCCAGGCTGGTGGAGGAGATCGCCAGGATAGAGGAAGGGGTCGAGAGGCTCCACAGGGACGAGACCAACCTCGACAGCAAGGCCGAGGGAAACAAGACGAATTTCAACGTTCTCGCCCACAGTTTCAGAAGAAAAAAGTTGCAGCTGTAACAGCGAGGTATGCCACAGACGGTGAGAACGAGACTCCTGAATTGGACGTGGGCAGTGACGCTCCTAGACAGTGCCGCGGAAGTTACCATAGTGCGGGAGGCACTACGTCCTCATGTGGAGGCAACAGCAACTGAAACATTCATTACTGTCGAAACAGCAGACACCAGAGTGGCACCCCCTGACAGACTACATAATATTGTCTTTCAAATTGAAGGTGACATACAGCGTGTTATTAAAGGGATTTTTTGGGAAAATCTGACCTCTTCATACGACATTTTGTTGGCAGAGGCGGATTGGCCGCCCCCATTCATACTTGCTGCACGTAGAGGGGAGGAGGTAATCCTTCCGAGATTTTCTCGTCATGTCCCCAAAGACAAAGCGGAGGCTCTCGCAGCTGAGTGGGCTGCGTCCCTGGCTCCGGCGTTATACTGCAATCGCTGGGATGAAGATTCTCCACCCCATGATATTCCATTGCGGTCGCTGCCACAACCACAACCCCAATATCCCATCAAACGGGAAGCTAAAGGTCCCGTTTCCGAAATTCTGACACAGTTAGAATATCAAGGAGTGATTGAAACATGCGTGTCACCCATGAATAATCCCCTTTTCGCGGTTTCTAAACCCGACGGATCGTACCGCTTAGTTTTGGATTACCGACATTTGAACTCTCATTGTCGGACCTTTGCGGTGCAAAACACACACAGTTCTGCGCTTGTAGACAGTCTTGTTTGTAGAAAGTATAAAACTACACTTGACCTATCCAATGGATTCTACACGCACAACTTGGCCCCGGAGAGTAGCCAATGGAGCTCTTTTACCTCCGGTGGTAAACAATTCAAATTCTGGCATTTACCTATGGGCTACAAGAACAGTCCAGGCGTATTCGCTGCCCGTGTTGTCTCTTTGTTAGACGGCATAGACCCAGATGCATGTTCGTACATCGATGATATCTATCTGACAGACGACTAATTATACCCGCATCTTTCCCGAGTGGACCGCATTATTCTTGAATTTGCGGTCTTGGGATACAAATTTAATTTTGCCAAATCCCATATTGCTGAATTTACCGTTTTGTTTTTGGGCTATGAGCTCAACAATGAAGGTAAGGGCTTATCCCCCCATTTCCTAGAGAAATGCGCACTCTTGTGCCCTCCAACCACACTGAAGAAGCTTCAGTCTTTACTGGGCTTTCTAAACTTCGGGCGTACTTATATTCCCGAATATGCCCAGCGTATCAAGCCACTGTATGCCTTGATACAACCTAACTTTTCGAAGTCATGCTGGCTTCCCGAGCATTCCTCTATACTGCAATCTTTGCAGTCTGATCTACTCAAATCTAAATTCTTGTTGACACGTGACAACCACACAAACCTGGTGATTAGAATCATTCCAGGAGCAGTGGGTTTCACGTACTTAACCTTTAACGAAGGTGACAGTACCGATCGCATACAAGTCACATCTGTACAGTTCCGCAGAAATGCGCTTTTCCTCTGTGGAGAAAGTTTTGACGGCAGTGCAAATGGCGATTCTAAAAGAACACGCACTGGCACAGGGAAAATACATTTTGGTGGTAACACCCTATCCTGCCCTTGAGGCGGTGACGAAAGCAAGTGTACCGAACTCTAAAGCTTTGCACCCCCGTTGGATACAATGGGCAACGTCACTGACGTCTCCGGATGTCACTTTTATCATTGATTCTTCACTTCAGACGCAGGAGTTTTTACAGTATGAATTCGTTCATCCTCCTCCTCTGTCTTTGCTACCGCTTGAGGAGTACGAATGTATTATCTATACCGATGGTTCGGCACAACCGGCCACGGGTTCCAAGCATGCTTATTCAGCAGCATGTGCTATTGTTGCAGGTACTATGGTGAATGGAGAGTTCAAACAGACTGTAGTGCACACTCAGGCACTAGGAGACAGTACTGCACAATTGGCCGAGCTGCGCGCATTGGTGCTCGCGCTTGAGTTTGCTAATCCAGACGTGACTACCCTTATTGTGTGCGATTCTTTCTACTGTGTTCAGTCTTACAATGACAATCTGTTCTTTTGGTCGCAAAACGACTACAGGGATGCCAAAGGTAGCACAATTAAGCATAAAAGGCTTTGGGTTCGAGTGGCGGACTTGCAACGACGTCTGCCACTCACACAGGTGATTCACACTCTTGGCCACCAGCGTGTGGGCGCACACGCTGTCGGTAACGGTTTGGCAGACGAAGCTGCCAAATCAGCAGTAGCCACGTGCTCAGTCGCAGCCGTTACAAGATCCATGACTAAAATAGATAATGATATTTTAGTAGCAATTGCTGCAACAAAGGAAGGTGCTAATTACCCTGGGGGTTTCCCTTCCAAATATTCTTATCAGTTAGGTCCCGAACAGGCTCTTTAAGTAAAAATTCCAGACGTTGGTGATTGGCTGATTCCCAACGCGGATCGCAGACTTTCCTTGATAACGGCCGCACACGAAGGCATGGCTTCGGCTCATGCTGGCGTGTCTGTGACGGCGTCCATCTTGCAGCAGCGTTACTGGTGGCGTGGTTTGTATAAACAGACCCATACTTATGTGCTTTCTTGTGACGTTTGTCAACAAATTAAGCCTTCCACGGTTACCCGGCCACCACAGACAACGCTCTGCATTTCTAACAGACCTTTTGGGTGTGTTTACCTGGATCACTGCGGTCCATTTTCTTCTGACACTGCATATAAGTACATCTTGGTTGCAGTGGATTCGTGCACATGTTTCATCTGGGTTTGGCCACAATGGAGTGCTGACGCTCGAAATGTCATAAGGGATTTGCGTGTGTTTGTGGAAATTTTCGCCTGTGGCACCTTCCATTCTGACCAAGGTCCAGCGTTCGCCTCTAAGGCTTACAAGGACGCAATGGGTTCGCTGGGGGTGCAGGTGAACATTTCGTCTCCATATCGGCCTGAGGGCAATTCAATTGTTGAACGAATGAACCGTGACTTAAAGCAATCCTTGACAGCTAGAGTCTTAGGTACTAGCAGGAACTGGCTGGCCCACTTGTATACCGTACAATGTGCACTTAATAATCTCCCTAGAAGACCTCTGGGTGGGCGGACCCCATACGAAATGCTCTTTGGCATACGAATGTTTGTGCCCGACCTTGATGGTCTAGACATGGCGGCGCAATCCGCAATCTTTGATGTAGATAACCATTCTACTATGTTACAGGACTTACAAGAAGCCCGAGACAAACTTGCAAACAAACATTTACCTTCAGCCACAGACGCTGCGTTGCAGATTCCGGTTGCCGGCTGGCTTCCGAAGATTGGAGATCTGGTTCAAGAGAAGGTGGAGAACAAAAAAGAATTTGGCCCCTCTTATCGTGCACCGGTTCCAGTCCTTGGCTTGAAGGGTACTCGTACAGTCATCTTACCACCGCTTCCTGGTCGCAAAGAGAACAGATACATCTCAGTGGAAAATGTCAAGCTACAACATCTGGCCGATCCTGAAAAGTGTAACACCAGCGGTCTCTTGTCCAGTCATTTCCCGGACAAATGTTCGTGGCCCTCCTGCCCGAACGGTCACTGATGTTGCTATCGAGATGGTAGATTTGCCTGATTGCTTAGTCGACTACCCGGACTCCCCCTGCAACGAGGAGACTGAGTATACCTACCCCGCTAACGAGTCGGTGGCTCACCTACCAACAACGCCACTGAGCCCAACACGTTATTCCTTTGACTCGGATTCCACCTCATCACTTGTCCCGTCCAAATTCAGCATTTTTGTATCCTGGTTCAGAGACAATTTTTTGATTCCTCCCTGGACATACATCTGGTTGGTGCTTTTCCTGATTTTTCTGTTCATGTCCATTGGCTTTGTCACAGTATTTATTCTACTCATTAATGGTCACTATTTAGTAGAACGCTCTGCAGTGAACTGTGTCGCCGGAACTCTGGCTCCGCATTCTTCGTCTCACATCATGAAGCGTGACCACACATTTGTGAACATTTCAGCTTTTCCAGTCGCTGATGGCATTGTATGGGATGCAGTAAATTTCCAAATTCATGGACCAGCCAAGATAATTAATGTACCAAATGTCCTCCGTGTTTCAATGGGTAATGTCGTTAAAAGTAATATTCATTCTGACGATTGGGATGTGCATGCAGTTGAATCGTTATTTACTTATTTGAAATATTATGCTGCTTTTAATGCTGAAGATTTGTACATGAATTCTGCAAGTTATGCCGATTTATATTGTTACCAGCATTGGGGCAACCACTTCCTCCATAAACCAAGTTCCCTTCGGGGTCCTGTTAATTACTCCCAATGGGAGCATTTCCAGCCCCTTTGCCAGGTAGCTCCCAGACCCTTAGAAATAAGTTTACTTACTTTACAGACTTTGATAGATCGAACCCTGGGTCCGATTATTTTAAATTAAACATTTCATACACTCAGAAAATCAGGTTGACCCACACCAAATTGCTATATTCGGGTTCCTTTTTGAGCGCCTTAGCTGTGGGTGGTTATGAGCACTGGCAGGACACCATTGACTTAAAATCTATTTGGGGGACCAAATCATGGCAGGTGCGAGGCACTAAAGCCTTGCATCGTGCTTGCCTTATCCCAGCCCAAATCTTATTTTTAAATAATACCATCTATCAAACAACGTGTTGGGGTTTGGCTACTTCAAAACAATTAAATACGCCTTCCTTTCCTGTGTTGTCTTCCACCAATGAGAGCTTGCATTTCAATGTTTCCCTTACAGATCTGCAAGCTTTGTTTCAGAACAATTCCTTTAATGTTTCCACGTTTGTTCAGTCAACCTGGTTGGCTTGGCCGACGGCGGCAAATGCCTGCCAACTGCGTTTTCATAACTCAGCTCCTGGGTACAAACAGGATAGGCCCGACCCAAGGTTTCCTAACTCTCGTATTGTTACAACATATTCTGTTGGTAAATTATGTAAACAGTGTTTGCAGCACTCTTCATTAGATTCTGTAAAACAGCATTTATCCCTCCTATCAGGCAACATTGATCTGTCCGATTTTGTTCTGGGGCCTCGTGGCCCTCGACCTAAGAGATTCATTTATGAAACTTACAATGAACTCTGGAAGCTTTCGCAAATTGAAGCTGCTTCCCGCCTTCGGGAAATAGACCAAGTAAATTTAGAAAAGGTGCTTGCTGTTGTTGACAATAGTATTAATACCCTGTCTTCCCGCATTTACACGTTAGAGAATATTGTTTCCTCTGTTGTTGATATTGTACAAGATGATGTTTCTGTGTTATATCATGGTCAGAATCAATTGCGTTCAGTAATGCAGTTTGCATGGACTTTGCAAACACTTAAAATGGGGAAAGTTCCTTGGCACTTTTTGAACACCTCTGCCTTATTCTTGCCTTTTAATTTAACTGACAAACAGCAATTCATGTCCATGAAAGATGCAATGTACACTCTGTTACATATTGAAAAAATAGAGCCTTTACCATTCTCTGTGGCGGAATTGGATTGTGCCGTGTGGCTAGTTCACGGGGTTATCGCCTTGCCTTTTTCTTTATTTGAATTTAGTTCATGCATGAAACATTATCCTGTGGGCCGTTTTCAGCCCTTGGGCAGTGCCTTCCTGCATGAACTTTGGTCCCTGCCTTTCATGTATAAATGCCTTAGAGACGGAAAGGAAGTTTTTCTCACGGGGGAGTCATGCGATTCAACTGTGGGTCATTCCCTTATTTGCAAAAACATTAAGTTGCACGGAGCTTGTAACGTTTCGGCTCCGAATCTTGCTTGTGTGTTAAAGGGCATTCCTGCTCCTGCTATTTCTCCTACTTTCACTGTGCTTGCAAATGGTAGTTATCTGCTTCTGAATAATCAGGACTGCTGTGGCATGCTAGCCGGCATCCCCTATATTGTAACAGTTTCCCACAGGGTTGTCTGCTGCAAAAATGTGCTTTTTCCTCCCCCGCACAACATCATAGATAGTTCCATTTGGCCTTCCATTCCTACTTTGAAGGCAGATTTCAATAAATTGAGCAGAATAAAGGCACTATTATTGAACCAGGAGGTTATGCTCACATCCGCCCGGGAGACATTCATTCTCCTGGTGGCGAGTACCCACAGTGAAATACAGGCCCTTTTGAACACAAACCTCCCACAGCATTTCGGTGAACCGATTCACTGTGTTTTTAATGCATCGCGCACCGAAGGTCCTGTGCACTTTTTTAAAGTTGTGGGCTCTGGCCTTGTTACCTCCTTTCAAACTATCTTTGGTGTAATACCGGCTTTTATTCATTCCATTTTTTCCAGCGTCTTTGGCGGCTTTCCGTTGATCCTCGCCTTAGCGGCTGGTATATTGCTTTTGGTCTGTGTACTGCGCAATGGCTGCACCTCCTTGGGCCCTTCTCGACTCAGGTTGACTCCAGATGCTCCGTGAGCGCATCCTCGCTGGCTTCAGCATTCTGCCATTGGCGACGCTCAGTGTGTCCTATAGACTTTCTTTTCGCTTTGCGTATTTCACTTACGTGCAACCTGTGATGTCTTGCATCAGATGTCCTTTCTCGTGGTCCTTGGATTATTGCCTCTCCAATACGTCTCTGTCTCGACCGGATTTTGTCCTGCTGGTGGGTCCCTTAGAGGCCCATGAACGGGACTGTTCCGGTGCAGGCTACATGGCACGTGCGGCTGCACTGGGGATTTTGGCACAATGGGATGTCTGGGCGGCTGCTCAGACTCTCCTACAACAAAGTTATATTGAGTACCACGCAAGTTGTCCCGCAATGCTGTTCGCTGCTCCCTCTTGCGAGGAACATGACTGCAGTTTTGATTTATTGGACTGGATGGCGTCACTTTTTTCCGACGATTCTGATGATGTCCTATTGGAAGGTGTGGCGTTTTTCTGCACTTACACTCTGTTGGATGGAGAGGGCCTTCGCTTTCCGCGACCTGCCTCGCTGGATTTTTTTATTCAACACTTTTTTTCCTCTCCCATTCATCGTCCTTCATGGGGACTGTTCCAATACATACGTTTCTGTTCTGCTCCATCTATTTGAACTCTGTCTTCGTCCTATGTCTTAGCCCGTGGACTGCCCAGGGGAGGGTGTCGTGTGGTTTTCGGCCTCCTGGTCTGCCTTGCTACTTTGGCTTAGGCCTGGCTGCCATGATGCATTTTTGCGCACGTTACTTTGTGACTTTGTTTTTCCAGCCTCTCTTTCTGCCCGGCTATTTTAGAACTGTCTGCATTTCTGCCTTTTTCACCATTTCTCCTGTTCCCTTTGGGTTACATCTGAACAACATGTACAAGGTCGAAAAACAACATCCCTTGTTCTTGCTGATCTGGCCGGTCCCTCGCACTTAGACATAACACTAAGTACAGCTGCACTGGAGAAATTCGTGTGCTTTTAATATTGGGATTTCACTGATAGAGGCACTTGGAGAAAAACCTTTCCAGAGAGAAGAGCTGTGCTTGTCTGATGATGTAAACCTTGCATCTAGATATTGAGGTATGGGGGTTCGCCTGACAATGCCCAGAGGTCTTCTGTTTTTATAATAAACTAGCTACTAGCACGGGGAGGGTGGTATGGTCATTTAGCCATATATCCACTGCTTTATGAAATGCTTTCCCCGTTTGTATTCTATGGAATTGTGACTATGCTTATTATTTTATCCTTATGCATTATGCTGATAGTACCGGCACGTGTACTGTATCTTAGAGCACGACAGTTGAAATAGACATTTTAAACTATACTGTGTCTCTTATTATGCACGTTGTGGACAGAGCATGCATGAGTTATGAAAGGGTGTTCTTGCTCCTGCGAGTCCTGAGAGAGAGAGATACCGTGTTCTGGGTTGTCTAATCATTGGTAGCATCGCTGCTCATGAGATGCTAAAGCTAGTCGGATTGGGATTGTAGGTACTGAGGTTTATGGTTGGCTCACCACTATACTCCGAAGTCCTATTATCCTGTGCATAGCTCTGTGAATGTGCAGAATCCCTACAACATCTTCTTCACCATCTCACCTTCTCATGTGCAATGAGGGTACTTTGCATATTGGGAAGTCCAGCAAAGAACCTTTTGTACATTGCAGCGTGTTGTTTAGTGGTCACAAAGGGCCTCATCTATGAGGCCCTTGTGCCGCCAGAACGTCACTTCTGATGATGTTCTTTGGTGCAGGAGCCTGCTCCATATTTACGAGGCAGCACTAAGCCACTTTTTTTTGGCTTAATGCTGCCTCATACATATGGTTCACTTTAACACAGTTTTCTGCGTTAAAGTGGCGTGCAATGGGTGTTGCTGGGTCGTTCCCAGCAACATCCATGGCTTTTTGACACTGCCCCAGATTTCCGAGAAATCGTAAATCTAAGACACCACCAAAAAACATACACCTCCCCAGGGGAGGCGTAAGGGAGGCACAACGAGGAGAAATAGCTTTATTTCTCCTCGTTTTTCCTTTTTCTATGTGTGCTGCAGCAGCACACATAGAAAGAGGAAAAAGCCTCTTGTGATTGTTTTTGTGCAAGAAGGTTTTCCTTCCTGCACAAAAATAATAATCCCCGCAACGCAGGCACCCTTGCACTATGGTGCAAAGGTGCCTGCGTTGGCGCACGGCAACCCATTGTGCGCCGGTGCAGGGGAAAAGGACAGGAATGCGCCGTATCTGATTGATACTACGCATGCCTGCCCTTTTCTTTTGCCGTAGGGCAGCCCAGCAGGAAGGCCTGTGGCGCTGCGGCCCAAAGGAATTTGGTGAAACTTAGGGGCTTATTTACAAGCCCCTTGCACCGCCCGTATGTCACTTTTTCCCATGTTAAAATTGATACCACAGCGATGCAAGGGGCTTGTAAATAAGCGTTTTAGGCTTAAGGAAAGCAAAACAATGTATTACGTTTTGCCCCAGCAGAGCTCCCCTGACTCCAATAATGCATGTCCAATTAGTACATAATTGTACTGGAGTCCTGCAGAAAGAGGCTGTGCTGATGCAACATGTGTCCCTCCTGACTTGACCCAAGTTAGATAGAGGGACATCAGACTAATTGCAGGCCTCGCTTATGACAGGTTTTATCGCTCCTCAAACTAACTGTGCAGGTTACTAGCAATTCTGCCTTTCTAGCACTGGAAATGCATACATTACGACAATGTGAGTGCAGACCACACCTCACTGCAAAATGAATATTTCGTATTTTCAGACAGATGTAAACAATAGAAATACCAAACACACGAATAAAAGACACATCTATCTTTGGTATCAAGTAATGAGGCCATGCTAATAAACATGTTCGAATATTTCTAGAAAAAATGTTTGTCTGTGTGACAAATCAGCTAAGTTAGATAAAAGTGTTGAGATGACAAAATGGAGCCACTTTGACAAAATCCTGTGGCACATGAGTGAACAAAATATCTGGATCATCAAGGTCAATGGTTTTTCCTAGGTATGTGTCCCTATCATGCATTTGAATGTAAATATATTCTATTTCTATCATTAGAAGTGCCATCTGTAGGTTAAATATACGTTTCAGTATCCTGTTGCTGTGTCTGGATTGTTTTTTCTGCACACAGGTGGAGCTCTCCTTATGAGTTTATGAGTTGCATGTGATGATTTTACCTAGTCAGTCCTATCCTTGTGGAATTCACTTTCCCCAAAGCAAACTCATTTATCTTGGACTTTAAATTATGTTCTTCTCTCTGAAGAGACAGTGTAATCTTGTCAATTATCCACTTATGATGATTCAGTTATTGTTTTACTTCGCTTCTGACGGAATCAAAGAAGGGAAGCAAGAGACAGATGGTAAAGCTGAAGCATAAATTCAATTTTGCTAAATGCAAAGGACAGAATTTGGTTTAATTTTCTGAAAAGGATCAGTTACAGGGGGACTGCATCACCAAAGAAATGATATTTAGACATTGCGTGCTAATGAACATCTCTATATTTTAAACCCATACTATAGATGAGGGTAGGACTCTTTTCTGAGGGCCAAGAGGCAATCAGGAGCTCCTGGGCCCAACCGTCGGTGTTGACGCCTTTTACTCCTGATGTCGTGGGCCGACTTACTATGAATCCTGAGCAACTGGGCCAAGTACCCGTGCAGCACTTGACTCTTAGTAGAAGCATGGGTCGAGCAGTCCAGGAGGGGGCACAGGGTCACAACTCAAAATACTTACGATAGTAGCAATGACGGTTGTTCAGTCAAATACTTGCTTTTATGAAAAAACGAGTATTTATATACAAACATAAAGTAACATACGGCATACACAAAAAACACACACATCTCCCTGAGGTCTGGACTCTAGTGTTCAATCGGCAGGTCCCTGAGTCTCTCTTCCCTCTCACTATGCTAGTGGTTATTCCCCATTATAGGCGACCTTCAGGTTAGGCCCCACTAACAGTTTAAGTCTCAGAAGCTCAACTCCGACTCAGAGTCAAAAGTGCTCCTGTGCCCAAAGTATTAAAAGGTAGAAAAAGCCCCCAGGGCCTTCCGGCCCTATGTTCAGTCTTACCCGCTCTTGCAGAGACTGCCCAACCTGAGTCTCTGGGATTGCTTTGCTCACGAGCTGTGCTGCAGTGGCTGCTGATGGTAAGTAGTACTCGCAGCTCTGCACGGACAGCGGCTGGGCGTCCATGATGCTTCCTCCAGTGAAATGGTAGGTTCCTCTGATCCTTCCCACGTATGTGGGGGGGTGGGTTGACTGCTCCAGTTTCAATCATCAATCGGAGTCACCATGGCTACCCATCCTCTCGACAATCAGGCTTGAATCAGACAACAGTACTTGTTCTTTCTGGTGGCCCCTTAGTGCATACAGGGTCACTGACCTTGCTCCTTACATGGACGATGGCCTGATCTTCATGACAGCAACTTACTCTTCATGGTGGTCCCCTCTAGCATATGAGGTCATTGACTTCACTCCACACACGGGCATGGCCCAATTGGCACAGCAGTAATCTTCATGGCAGACCCCTCCAGCATATGGGGTTGCCATCTTTACTCCGCACATGGGCTATGATCAGCATGGCAGTGATGCCAACCATAGCTACTTCATGGCGGCCCCATCTGGCATACGGGATCTCTGACTTGACCCTGCACACAGACAATGACCTGATCATTGCAGCAACAGTCTTCTTATTCTTCGCTAAAGGGATCCACTCTCCAGGATCCCCCACTGGACTTCGTTCCCTCCAGCACTATCCCCTCCCTCACTGGGCACACTGGTCTTGGCAAGCAGGCAGGCATTGGTGCTACAAACTCCAGAGGCAGGTGGTCTTGGATTTCCCTGGGTGAATGCCCTCTCACCCAACTGGGAGACTTGCAAGCCTTAGCTCCCAGCCCTGGTCATAGGGAGAAGTCTTGCAGAGCTTCTCACAGCCCAATTGGCTGCTTGACATTTGACAACTGTGGGGGCTTTGAGCACCCTCCAGACACCAAATGTGATTTAGGGTCTGAGTCTTTGACGTTTGTGTTCGGGGTCGGCTTCCTTTTTAAATGCCCACTACTCTGCCTTGCCCTTCCTCCAGAAAACAGTCCGTCACAGCAGGGGAGGCTCCAAATCTGATCCCCCAACACAGCTCATGGTAATGACTAGAGTTTCACACCTGGATGTTAGCCACGGTGACAAGTGCATCACATGGTTACCACAGGGCCCCAGCCTGACTCTTTATGGTTATCTTATCAGCCCCATCTCCTTCCTGAGATATGCCTAGGCCACTTTCCAGTGACCTCTCTCTGAATCAAAAGCACCCTTTGAAGTGTACAGAAGAGCCTGACTCTTCTTCCAACCCAGCACATAGGCATGCAACAATCCACAAATCTGTCTGTAGTGATTCACATGTTCCTCCAGTCAGCCTTGGGTCTCCCAAAATAGAACCCAGAATCTTCTATGTATTTTACCATTCACATGCACACATACACCGAGCACATGTACACAACACACATGTGTTACACATGGCTACACACTAAGTTGACGTAGACCGAGGGTGAGTTAAGTACACAGCAACAGAACTTTACATGGGTGAGCCTGTAGGCCTGAACTCCTGGCAAAGACTGCAGCCCTCACCACTATAAGGGTAGTGCTTTGGGCATCCCTCCAGTCCAAAAAGATGGCAATCTGTGGGACAGGCCTTTGCCATGGCACACACGCATGATCTGTGTTCGCCCATAACAGCAAAAATCGGCACCAGGTATCCAGACATCTTTGCAGCTGAGACCCTCGGGGCAGGAATGCATGTCTGTTTCAATGCAAGGGACTTTTCCGTTCCAACATATTAGTTTTGTGTCTTCGACCAACAATAGTGAGATCAAGTATTTATAAAACCTCAGTCTGTGATGCTTATTTATACTGATGTGTCTCATCAGGTTGGTATATTTGGTAATATAAAGGTTTACAGAAGCAATCTTGGCTAAGCAATATTGAGCTAATCACGGGCACTAAAAAAATTGAGCTGATAAAGGCAGGATGGGGTGCTTCGCTTTTCATAGGTTTTTTTTCCGCCCTTTTAGCTTTTGATGACTCTCTCAGGTGTGTATCTCCGTCACTACACTTGTACATGTTGTTTATTCGTACATCAGCCATCACTTTATTATTTTTTCTTATTGCTATCTATCTATCTATCAATCTATCTATCTATCTATCTATCAATCTATCTATCTATCTATCTATCTAAATTGAAGCGAAATTCTAGGAGTTTTTTATTGATTCAATAAAATTGTTATGTATTATCCAGGTCTATAAATAGGTAGCAAGGTAAATGTATCAAGTTACTAATTATTATAGCTAGGAAACATTTATATATTTTACGAGCCATCTGTAGCATAATTACCTCATGAAATTTCGCTCTGCCTAGGTATGTGTACGTTATATTTTTTCCACACTCATATTTTCTGGTTGTGGGAAACAACGTGACTTGATGTTTCTGGTAGGTAAAATTGGTCAGAAAAATGCAGAAAAATGACATGAGACTTTGGCAGCAGAAGCAGCACCTTTTTCAGCTTTTTTTCTATCAGGCAGCGCATACAATGCTTCTGCCAGAAGATTCTTCCACCTTTCCTCCTTTCCTCCCCTATCCCCCCCTCTCCTGTCACCCCCACCCCACCCAAAGCACGAAATATTCAATTGCCGCCTGCTTAGAAGAAGTGGTAAACGTATGCAGTAAAACCCAATGAAATGGTGAATTCCGTGTGGTTTTATCACCATAAAAATTGAAATCGGTCCTTTAGAGTAAATCCCCATTCTATAGGGTTTTACTCATAATTGCACGGTACTGGTTCAAAATACCACTTGGTAACTGCAAAATTGCATGTGATTTTACATTAACTCCAGTACCGTACGGTTTATAATCAGGGCCTATGTAGGGAAAAACAGTGCTCATAGGATGTATCAAATTCAACCCTTAAAAATTAGCCACTGAGGGAACATCTCTTTCGCTGCATTAGAATACTGCTTTTTAAACAATGAAAGCGATAAGTAGCTGTTCCGTTTCTTCAATTTATCGATTTGTCATCGAAACTTTATGACAATTACCTGCTAAGCAGATATGTATGGTAGGATGTTTAATTATTGCTCTGCTGGCGTCCATTACAGGAAAAGCAGTAATATGTCTTCATGTGGCCACACATTCCAAGAAGATCTATTCATAATGTGACATATTTCACTGCTCTGTGTTTTGTAACTATTTACCAACTTCTCATTTACAGGTATGTTTTCACAATTTGGACTTCACACAACTAAAACCTTAGAATCTGTTTCATTAGGAGGTGCAAGATACGAAGGAAGAGAGTAAGGATTAAAATGGTTAGGAAATGATTAGTATGGGACAATGTATTATAAGGGATAAAATACCTCTTACAGAACATTTTAAGCATTATACATGTTGCCTGGGAGTTCCATGATGTTATAAAGGAACTCGCCTTCAGCCTCATTCCTCTATGTAGTCAAAGACACCCTGTCACATGGAAAATCCTTATAGTATATGATGCATTCCATGCTTTATGAGTTTTGCAAGCCGAAGATAATTGATTATGTCAAGGGTGTTCATTGTACTGCTCAATTTTCTACATAGTCATGGAAGATAGATTTACCTGTAATAAATCTAAATGAATATGATTTGCATAGTTAGTGAATAGTCAGTAAAATTTCATATGTATGTATCCCTCTTTGAGATTATTTTCTTTATAGTGTAAAATATTCTTTGAAATGTGGCCCAGTACAGAGTTCCTTATGTTTGGTTTCTGTTAATAAGAAGAAATATGTAAGTGGCAGCAGATGAAGCCCACAGACTTATTGCTCATTCTTCACTTTAACGTGTAAGTGGCGCTAAAACCAAATTGGTATTTGTGGGTGAAGACTCCTGGAAGCCTCTGACTGGTAGATCCAGCATTATTGTGATACATTTTCATGAAAGTAATAGCTATGGTGCAGAGTGTGGCATTTGTTCATTCCTTAAACCCATTCAATATAAACCACTAGCATAGCCTTTGGCCAATCCCAGTCAGATGTGGGCTCTGAAATCTGGGCATGCCCTTTTACTATGCCTGGAGCAAGTGATATTAGCCCCATGTCTCTTCTCATGTGGCCTTCAGATGTGCAGAGGGGATTCCGAGGACACAGACCAATTCTGATGTTCTTGCCCTATGCCCAGTATTTTTTTGGTGCATCAGAAAATTCTGTGCACCGCACGCCTCCTGAAGAGATTACAGACAATACAAAACTCAGTGGCAAGACTCATCCTCAACCTCCCCAGATGGACCCACATCACTCTGCACCTCAAGAAGCTACACTGGCTCCCGGTCCCGAAGAGATGCCAGTTCAAGATGTTGACACACGCATACAAAGCCCTGCACAACAACTGTTTTTGAGTGCTATTTTGCTACTTGTATGTTGGATTTTTGTCGTTTTTGTCTTGTTCAGTTTAGATAAAGATACTTTATTTTTCTAAACTGGTGTGGTGTTATTTAAAGTGTGTATCCCCCTTACCCTGACTAGAAGCAAGGGTCCCTGATTGACAAAGGTACCTACCTCTGCCAACTAGAGACCCCCATTTCTAACAACCCCCTTGACCAATCACTGCAAAACTTTGCCTCTTCCGCCAATGTGGAAGGAAGAATATGTCTGCAAAGACTTGCGGATATTTGTGAAATGGTGAAAATCCAAGCAATTCCAATCTCTGGCAGGCCTAACTAAAACTACCACCACTCTATACTATATAAAAATATATATTTTGTGAGAGCGATAGATATATATAAAAAAAAATATATATATATATACATATATATGTATGTATGTATGTATTTATGTATATATATATATATATATATTTATGTGTATATATATATATATATATATGTATTTATGTATATTATCTACTGGCGGTCGCCAGTAGATAGTTATAGTTAGGACCTATTTTCCATAGGAAATCCGCGACATTCTATTTGAAATAACTCTTGCGTCGGTTGACGAATCTTCGCGAAATTTTCAAACTTTATGGCCCGCTCCGGTCCGCTCCTACCCTATAAGTCTCAGGGTGATTCGTCAAGCGGGGGCCAAGAAAAAAGGGGGGTCCCAAAACGTGTTTTCCCCATTCATTTTCCCATAGGAAACTTTAGACACGGCTACAGCCCGAACTGCTGAACGGAATTACACCAAATTTGGCAAAGAGGTAGTTCTTGGTTCAGAAAGAACCCTTTTGTTAAATGGTGTAAATCCGTTCAGTAGTTGCGGAGAAATTAAAAAAATAAGAGTCAAAAAATCAATTTCCCATAGGAAACTTTATGCAAGGCTACAGCCCGAACTGCTGAACGGAATTACACCAAATTTGGCAAAGAGGTAGTTCTTGGTTAAAAAAGAACCCTTTTTGTTAAATGGTGTAAATCCGTTCAGTAGTTGCTGAGAAAATCAAAAGTAAAAACACATATATATCTGGGCGGAGCCTAACCACACATGTCATCGTGAGATCTGATTGGCTGTCAGCACTTCATCCTGGAATTGCTGGCAGCCATCTTGGGACCAATATAAATGATAGTACCCCATTGAAATGCATTGTAGTGAATCGAAGATTTTGAGGGTTACCAAAAGGAGAACTATAAAGGGTGATAACAGACTTTAGTTACATTAGAATTCATTTGTTGATGGTACCATACTAATTTCAGGAATTGTGGTGTGTTCTAAGGTGATTTTACCCTGTGAAAAACCTTCTGCTGGGATATCATGAATCATGTTTGAGAGAAAACTATTTTCACATGCTTGTCCCATACAGTTTTGGAAGGTGCCCCAGAAGCTAAAATGAGAGCATATTTTCTGTAAATTCACATTATCTTTCTCAGTCATGTGAGAATGAAGTCTGACATTCTCAGTAAAACATGTACATCCAACAAGGGCAGAGACTGTCAGTTGATTCCTTTGTGTTCTACTGCAGCTTCCCAGAGTGTTCTAAAGAACAACTAGAGTGCTAACAGCCTTACTTATGACAAAAGTATGGCACACCTGAAGCCATCTTGATTGGAATAAACTGGTAACACTTAAAACATTTAATTTAAAAAGGAACAAAATGATGGGGTTCATCTTGTCATAGAAATTATGGTTAGTGCTCTGGAAAGAAAAATTAGGACATGTTTCAAGTGTGATCTCAAATATCTTCCTGTTATATTTCAACAGGAGCAGCCTGTCAGTTGATGCCTTTGTGTTCTACTGCAGCTTCCCAGAGTGTTCTAAAGAACAACTAGAGCGCTAACAGTCTTACTTATGACAAAAGTATGGCACACCTGAAGCCATCTTGATTGGAATAAACTGGTAACACTTAAAACATTTAATTTAAAAAGGAACAAAATGATGGGGTTCATTTTGTCATAGAAATTATGGTTAGTGCTGTAGAAAGAAAAATTAGGACATGTTTCAAGTGTGATCTCAAATATCTTCCTGTTATATTTCAACAGGAGCAGCCTGTCAGTTGATGCCTTTGTGTTCTACTGCAGCTTCCCAGAGTGTTCTAAAGAACAACTAGAGCGCTAACAGTCTTACTTATGACAAAAGTATGGCACACCTGAAGCCATCTTGATTGGAATAAACTGGTAACACTTAAAACATTTAATTTAAAAAGGAACAAAATGAGGGGGTTCATTTTGCCATAGAAATTATGGTTAGTGCTGTAGAAAGAAAAATTAGGACAAGGTTTTAAGTGAGATCTCAAATATCTTCCTGTTATATTTCAACAGGAGCAGCCTGTCAGTTGATGCCTTTGTGTTCTACTGCAGCTTCCCAGAGTGTTCTAAAGAACAACTAGAGTGCTAACAGCCTTACTTATGACAAAAGTATGGCACACCTGAAGCCATCTTGATTGGAATAAACTGGTAACACTTAAAACATTTAATTTAAAAAGGAACAAAATGAGGGGGTTCATTTTGCCATAGAATATATGGTTAGTTCTGCAAAAAGAAAATTTAGTGCATGTTTTAAGTGAGATCTCAAATCCTCTTCTATTTCATTAGAAAATTCTGACATGCAGACTGAAACAATCACTTTCAATACCAGCAGTAGACTTCCAGTTAACTCCTTGGTGAGCAGTAGCTTTACTACAGTGATCTAATGAACAACTAGAGTAATAACATTCTGAATTTATGGCAAATGTGTGACACATCTGAATGCCTTCTTGATGGAATCAAAGTAAAAAACTGAAAGCATTTCCTACTGAGGAGACTGCAGTAAATGAGGAAATTAGGAAACTTCATAACAAAGAAGACTTCCAAGATGGCCACCAGTGAAAAAAGAGCCCAAATGTAGCACAAATATTACCCAGATGTAGCCCACATATAGCCCAATGACAAAAGTGTGCAAAACACTTTTTATTTTTAGTTTTTTTGCAGTTTTATGTAGTGCAGACTGGTCAGGTATTGGAGCGTTGCATCTTAAAACATGACCCCCTACACTACAAAAACACCACTGCACTACCCTAAACACTAAAACACTACCCCAGCACGACCCCCTACACTACACAAGCACCACTGCACTATCCTAAACCCTAAAACACTACCCCCAGCATGACCCCCTACACTACACAAACACCACTGCACTACCCTAAACCCTAAAACACTACCCCAACACCACTGCACTAACCTAAATCCTAAAACACTACCCCCAGCACGACCCCCTACACTACCCAAACACCACTGCACTACCCTAAAACATGACCCCCTACACTACACAAACACCACTGCACTACCCTAAACCCTAAAACACTACCCCCAGCACGACCCCCTACACTACACAAGCACCACTGCACTACCCTAAACCCTAAAACACTGCCCCCAGCACGACCCCCTACACTACACAAACACCACTGCACTACCTTAAACCCTAAAACACTACCCCCAGCACGACCCCCTACACTACCCAAACACCACTGCACTAACCTAAATCTAAAACACTACCCCCAGCACGACCCCCTACACTACCCAAACACCACTGCACTACCCTAAAACATGACCCCCTATACCTCACAAACACCACTGCACTACCCTAAACCCTAAAACACTACCCCCAGCACGACCCCCTACACTACACAAGCACCACTGCACTACCCTAAACCCTAAAACACTACCCCCAGCACGACCCCCTACACTGCCCGAACACCACTGCACTGCCCTAAACCCTGAAACACCAGCCCCTGCACGACCCCCTACACTGCCCGAACACCACTGCACTGCCCTAAACCCTGAAACACATACCCTAGCACGACCCCCTACACTGCCCGAACACCACTGCACTGCCCTAAACCCTGAAACACCACCCCCTTCACGACCCCCTACACTGCCCGAACACCACTGCACTGCCCTAAACCCTGAAACACCACCCCCAGCATGACCCCTACACTGCCCGAACAGCCACTGCACTGCCCTAAACCCTAAAACACTCCCCCAGCATGACCCCCTACACTACCCAAACACCACTGCACTGCCCTAAACCCTAAAACACTACCCCCGCATGACCCCTACACTACCCTAAACCCTAAAACACTACCCCCGCACGACTCCCTACACTACCCAAAGACCACTGCACTACCCTAAACCCTAAAACACGACCTCCTACACTACACAAACACCACTGCACTACCCTAAAACACTACCCCCTACACTACACAAACACCACTGCACTACCCTAAACCCTAAAACACTACCCCCAGCAGTACCCCTACACTACCCAAACACCACTGCACTAACCTAAACCCTAAAACACTACCCCCAGCAGTACCCCCTACACTACCCAAACACCACTGCACTACCCTAAAACACTACCCCCAGCACGACCCCCTACACTACCCAAACACCACTGCACTACCCTAAACCCTAAAACACTCCCCCAGCACGACTCCCTACACTACCCAAACACCACTGCACTACCCTAAACCCTAAATCTACCCCCAGCATGACCCCCTACACTACACAAACACCACTGCACTACCCTAAACCCTAAAACACTACCCCCAGCACGACCCTATTCACTACCTAAACACAACTGCACAATTTGTTACAGGCGTTGAAACGCAGGCCTGTGGTGCTTACTGGAAGTACCTAGTGGGCTAGTTGGGCCCCAGGGACCCTCAGGATTCAAGGTGACCTAATCCCCCAACTTAAAACGCACCACGGGGCGCGTTTGCACAGTGGTGAAGGGAGGGGGCGGGCCTCAGGTGACATGTGCGCAAACACGCCCTGTGGTGCGTTTTAAGTTGGGGAATTAATTCCCTTTGAATCCTGAGGGACCCTGGGGGCCAACTAGCCCACCAGGTACCTTCAGTAAGCACAACAGAGTTTCGTTGCAGAGAGGTGAAAAAAGGTGCGTGGCCTCGGAACGCCTCTCTGCAACTCAGCTCTGTGGTCCTAACTGTAGGTACCTGGGGGGCTAGTTGGGCCCCAGGGACCCTCAGAATTCAAGAGGACTTAATCCCGCAACTTAAAACGCGCCACGGGGTGCGTTTGCACACATGTCACCTCAGGCCCCCCGTCCCTTCACCACTGTGCAAACGCGCCCTGTAGCGCGTTTTAAGAGGTAGTTTTAATCCCCCTGCCCTATTATGTACTAGGGACTTGCAGAGGAGGTCATGCTAATCACAGGGGTACCCCAACGCATAGTGTTCCCTAGTGTGTGTAGGTGTTTTCACTGTATTCTAAGTGTCTTTTAGCATAGCACTGGCTCTGGTTAGTCAGAGTCAGTTAACACCAGTACCCGTCTGAAAAAGTTGTGGGCACAGGATGATTTTGCAACAAGGCCTCTTTCTGCTCCTCTGTTGGTTCTTTCTGCACATCTTTTGCTTCTTTCTGTGCGTTTTTTCTTCTTTCTTCACATGTCCTACCTCTGTAGGCATAGTTAGAAACTAGCATTTAAAAAAACCTTTGAAATTCACTTAAAAAATCATAGGTTTCAGGCACGTTATAGTTAGAAATTAGCATTTAAAAAACCTTTGAAATTCACTGAAAAAACCATAGGTTTCAGACACGTTATAGTTAGAAATTAGCATTTAAAAAACCTTTGAAATTCACTGAAAAAACCATAGGTTTTAGGGGCAGTTATAGTTAGTTGGACATTTCACTCGTACAAAACCATAGAAATTCCCCCGTTATAGTTAGTTCAGCTAACTATAACTCGCGCCCCGCAATGCACTGCTGATGACGTCACATATTACATCACTCATGACATGGTCAGTGACATCACTGATGACATCACTGATGACATCTCAAATGACATCACTGATGCCATCATCCATGTGATAATTTCATGCATCTTCTCACACCCTAATATAACTTTTGATACACCCACTCTAAATTACAGACTGCCATTCTCAAACCCATAGACACTCCAACACCAAAAACTACATACCCACTCACTGATTCTTAGGTCTACACACACATCCACTCACTCACCCGTACAGTCACTCATACTTAGTCACTCAGTACAGGACTATCATATGCACTCATACACCTATATAAACACTCACACACCGCCACGCATCCATAGAGGTACTCACACACCTAGTCAGTCATGCAAAAAACTTAATCACACACCCATTTACTCACCTATACAGTTATACACACACCAGCTCACTTACTCATACAAATACTAGCACATTCTTACGCTCTTATACAATCACTGATACAAGTACACACTCATCCATACAGCCACTCTCACAATCACACACTCTCACTTATAGCCATTTATATACTCCAACACACATATATACTGCCTTTCACATATGTAGTTACTCACACATGTACCACTGAGATATACATTCAATCACTAACACACCCATACACACACTCACCCACCCATACAGTCCATCACAGATGCACTCTTGAAACCATGCACCCAGTGAATCACCAACTCACACATCTATGCACAGAGTCACACACACCCCACCCACACAAACACTCAGGCACCCATACAGATACTCAGACAATCAATCAATAACCCATGTAGACACTCATGTAGCTATTCAGAAAGCCATGCAGCCGCTTACAAACCAACAGACAGACGGATACAGACATTCACACAGTTTAGTCACTAACCCATGCATTCAGTAAGATACATTTAATCACTCACTTGTAGAGTCAGTCACTCACATACTAAATCATCCATTCAGACACTTATACACCCACTCATTCTTCAATACGCCTTTCCCTATATATATTAAACATATTTAAACTTTACAGAAACACACAGTCACTGGATGATGTCATCAGTGATGTCATCAGTGATGTTATTTGAGATGTCATCAGTGATGTCATCAGTGATGTCACTGACCATGTCATGAGTGATGTAATATGTGACGTCATCAGCAGTGCATTGCGGGCGCGAGTTATAGTTAGCTGAACTAACTATAACGGGGGAATTTCTATGGTTTTGTACGAGTGAAATGTCCAACTAACTATAACTGTCCCTAAAACCTATGGTTTTTTCAGTGAATTTCAAAGGTTTTTTAAATGCTAATTTCTAACTATAACGTGTCTGAAACCTATGGTTTTTTCAGTGAATATATATATATATATATATATATATTCTAAAAAAGAGGTTGCCGCTCCGGTGGAACGCACTCGCCGGAGGTCTGGCCAAAAACAGGGCTGCTCACTCAGGACATCTCCCCACATGTGCGCCGCCTACGCGTTTCGGGATACCTCCCTTCCTCTGGGCAGATATGAAATAGGTGAGTGAAACTGTAGCATGATGGGACTTGGAGTCCTGTTTTACATATCCAAATGGATGCTGGCTTCCAGATTGTGAAATAAATTTCCTCGTGGGACAAACAATGTTCAAAGTGCCGCCCTGACAACTCACCTATTTCATATCGGGGTTTACCATGCAAAATAAAGATGGGACTTCCTTATAACTTGCTGGTGCCTTTCATTTTGTGCGAATGCTGCCCAGAGGAAGGGAGGTATCCCGAAACGCGTAGGCGGCGCACATGTGGGGAGATGTCCTGAGTGAGCAGCCCTGTTTTTGGCCAGACCTCCGGCGAGTGCGTTCCACCGGAGCGGCAACCTCTTTTTAGAATATGTGTGGCCAAGCCCAGGCCACGGCTTCGCACCACCACGAGACCCGAGTGGGTCCGCAGCAATGGACTTACCTTGCACAGCGGAGCTGGAGGGGCCGTTGTATTGTCAGGGCGGCACTTTGAACATTGTTTGTCCCACGAGGAAATTTATTTCACAATCTGGAAGCCAGCATCCATTTGGATATGTAAAACAGGACTCCAAGTCCCATCATGCTACAGTTTCACTCACCTATTTCATATCGGGGTTTACCATGCAAAATAAAGATGGGACTTCCTTATAACTTGCTGGTGCCTTTCATTTTGTGCGAATGCTGCCCAGAGGAAGGGAGGTATCCCGAAACGCGTAGGCGGCGCACATGTGGGGAGATGTCCTGAGTGAGCAGCCCTGTTTTTGGCCAGACCTCCGGCGAGTGCGTTCCACCGGAGCGGCAACCTCTTTTTAGAATATGTGTGGCCAAGCCCAGGCCACGGCTTCGCACCACCACGAGACCCGAGTGGGTCCGCAGCAATGGACTTACCTTGCACAGCGGAGCTGGAGGGGCCGTTGTATTGTCAGGGCGGCACTTTGAACATTGTTTGTCCCACGAGGAAATTTATTTCACAATCTGGAAGCCAGCATCCATTTGGATATGTAAAACAGGACTCCAAGTCCCATCATGCTACAGTTTCACTCACCTATTTCATATCGGGGTTTACCATGCAAAATAAAGATGGGACTTCCTTATAACTTGCTGGTGCCTTTCATTTTGTGCGAATGCTGCCCAGAGGAAGGGAGGTATCCCGAAACGCGTTGGCGGCGCACATGTGGGGAGATGTCCTGAGTGAGCAGCCCTGTTTTTGGCCAGACCTCCGGCGAGTGCGTTCCACCGGAGCGGCAACCTCTTTTTTAGAATATATATATATATATATATATTGCCTCCAATGTGATCCTTCGTTCAGCGCGCTCAACAGCTGGTGCTCTGCGTGGGGGCCGGATCCTGGCCCAAAGTAATTTTCCACAACAAAGAACGCGGCACTCCAGAACTGAGTTTTAAAGCACAATTTATTCTTGGCAACTTCCTCAACCAACGCGTTTCAGCCCCCTCACGGCTTTTCTCACGTGAAGTTGCCAAGAATAAATTGTGCTTTAAAACTCAGTTCTGGAGTGCTGCGTTCTTTGTTGTGGAAAATATATATATATATATATATATATATATCCAAATATTTGAAAACAGAAGCGATCACTCAGGGGATCAATCCAAAGGTTGTTGTTTAATCCAGCAACGCGTTTTCAGTGTCTCGCACTCTTCCTCACATACTGGATGTGTGAAACCCAGCAGAATATATACATTTCCTTCAAACTAGAAGGCGGACAAAAGAGAGCTGTAAATTACAGGTAAACATGGCATCCATTTTGAAATGCGATAATACATATTGCCTTGCTGCCCATTTCTTAGTTACCAGTCAACATAACACTTGTATGCTGAACACGAACATCGATATATTAACTACATTAACAATTACAATAATACCTTCACATATTACTCTCAAAAGGGTTTACCTGTGTAAAGACAATTTAAAGGGGGTTCTGTCACTAAAAAGAATGGCATCTATCTTGGAATGTCTTTTCCTCTGATTATCCTCATAGTGAGATATTTTTCTTAGTACAGAAATAGTGACATGTATATAGAATCTGTTAACAAGTGTAAGGCTCCGGTACCCGAAAAAGGAGAAACCGTGGTGTTGTCTGTGTAATTGAAGCTGCATAGTGCTGAATATAGGTGTAAATACAATTTTCTGTCAAAGTGACATACAGTATGTGCCGCGTGACCACCTGAATGTGTTTCCTGGCATACTGCCCACCATATTACATCATAGATGCACTGCGTGTCCATCTGAATGTATATCCTGGCATAGTGCCCACTTTATAACCTCATAGATATGTGAGCCACAGTGGCATAAATTCAGGAACATAACGCATCCTAACACCACCTACACATAAACACATGTAGACCCAATGATGCCGCACTTCTGCTAAAAGGAAAGAGAGGAAATAAAGATGTTCTGCAAAGGCAACCTAACCAACTGCAAATTCACGAACAACATTATTATATGAATCTCGTGGTGTACGTCATGTGATAACTAAATATACAAAAAACTGTGAAGTACAAGTGATCAAAAAATTAGATTACAAAAGCAATAAATGTTATCTGTGACGTGTCCTTCACCACTTTGACGTGATGTTCGAAGAAAAGGGTAGGGACCCCTGATGATCACATCCCTTTGAGATGGTCCCTTCCTTTTCCCCTGTGGCATAAAAAATAAAATAAAATATGCAATACATGTAGTACACATTTGATAAGATCAAGGGCATTTTGATACAATAGAGGGAACATACCAAACATACAAAGTCATCATAGACAAATCAGTCAGTATCATTGGAAATTAAGAAATTGTTTGTAGAGGATACAACGGAAGCCCTTTCATTGCACACTGATCATTAATCCCTAGGTTTCATGTAGGTGGAAACCTAATTCCTCATCTACGTTATGCCCTTTAGGGAATCTGCTCTGTAGAATAAGAATATGCCAGGATTCTCTTTTCCTGAGTTGAAGGGTTCTGTTCCCACCTCTGTAATTCTGGTGTATCTGCTCTATAATGAAATACTGTAGGAGAGAGCTATTGGACAAGTGATACTCAGTGAAATGTCTGGCCATCGGGTAGTGTGGATCTTTTTTGTTTATAGCCCGCATGTGCTCCAGCATTCTTTTTTTCGCTGGAAAAATAGTGCTCCCTACATATTGTAACCTACAGAGGCATTCCAGTACATAGATGACGTAAGCTGAGCTACAGGTCAAGAATTGGTTGATATTTCTCGAGCCAGTGGGTGTTTCATATGTTTTTTTCAAGTAGCTTGCCCGGCATGCCTTGCAATGGCCACATGGAAAAACCCCTGTAGCCCCTGTTGGATGGTGTGTTGTTTCCTGGTGATATCTCCCTTCACCAGTATGTCTCTGAGGTTTCTCCCTTTCCTGTGCGTTATCATTGGAACAAAAGAGGAAGAGGAAAAGTGTCAATGGGAAGCAAGACAACTGGCTCCAAGCAACAACAATGATGGATGACGAAATGGTCAACAGAACTATCATCAATCTTTCCCATCATCCCCTCTCCCTATTTGAGAAAAAGACATTGTGCCTGGGCTTGTCTTTCTGCCCCTCCAATCACTTTTGCTACCCAAAGACCAGAATAGACATTTTCAAGTTTATCAGAAAACTGACACTTAAAAAGTGGCATTGTCTTAAAGGTAGCAGAGGATTTGAAGCTAATACTACCAATGACCAGTCCTCTCAAGACACCAATAACAGTCCCTTCCTAGCCATTAGGGATATAGACACACTTAGAAAACTGCAAGAACTCCTAGTGGAATCCGACATGGTCTCGGGAGATACAGATGGAACATTAGGATTCACTATAGATCGATCAGCAGCTACAAACTTCAAACCTAAATCGACCTTCTTACCAAACACTGCACATGACAGTATAGACTCATTTCATGACAGTTACGAATGACCTAATCCAACTTCGCCTCCAGGTAAAAAAGACCAACATACCACAGGGTGGAGAGCCACCCCACCCGTGGATACCGGAGTACCCAAGTTACCTATCCCAGAGGAGCCGGGTGCATAGGTCTGGAGTGGTGTCGAAAACCACAGTCGTTTTCAATGGAGGGTTGCAAAGATGAGCTGCTGCCGGGAAGATAGAAAGTGTCCATAGGAATCCAAGGGTGGATTTGTGATGGAAGGAACCTGAAAGCAGAGGGGACAGAGTCTGGGTCACTTCAGGGTGACCAGGGGCTCGGTAGAAGAATACCGACCGATGTCAGGTGCTTCAGGTGTGAAGAAGGGATGCTTGACTCTGGAGCCACGAGGTCCAGGAAACGTCGAGGACAACCAGGAGGCAGATGCGCGCTGTCCCACGAAGGATGTCGAGTGCAGAGGGGTCAGTGTTCAGTTGGAGCACCAACAAGCCTTGGTAACAGCAACCCACGCAGGAAGGTCAAGCAGGTTACGGTGTGGACCAGCAAGGTCCAGGGGACTCACCAAGCACTGGGGAGTCAGAGCACGTCTGGAGCAACCAGAGAAGCCCAACAGAATTCAAGATGACACTCAAGAGGACCTACAGGCCGAATGACCAGGAATTGCGAGGGGGTCTCGAGCAAGATCACAAAGTACCAGCCCACGGAGCACTCGGTGCAAGGAGGCCGGAGTTCTTTGGTGAAAATACTGCTCGGGGTCAGGACTACACGGAGTCCAATGCACAAGCTCGGGAATTGAAAACAAGCATATGCACGTGCAAAAGTACACAGGGTTCGGGTTATGCGGTCCCCACGAGGGATACTGGCCTCAAACTTGGTGAGAGGGCAGCTCGACCTCAAGGAACTTCGGATCCCACCTCCGGTAATGCTGGAGCCTTCGGAATCCGCAGAAGCTCAGGATCAGCACACCGGTCAGTTGCGTTGCGGTGCCTGCGAAAGCACGGGAGTGACTCCTTCACCCCAAGGGATATTCTTCAGTTGTCCTTAGTGCTACACTGGTCGGGCATGGAGCCTGTATGGTGCAAGGGCACAGACGATGCTTTGGACGGAGAGGGAGACGAAGTCAGGCCCAGTCGAAGTCCAGCAAAGTCCAGAGTGTCCAGATGGTCGAAGGTCAGTGGTTTCTTGTTCAGAATCTTGTCCACGTCAAATCTAAAGTCTTACAGCCAGGTAAGCCCTTATGTACCCATGGGAGAGGGTTGGACAGATTCAGGGGATCCTCCTAGGGGAGGGTCAGAACAAAGGGGAGGTTACTCCCATGTCTTTTGTCCAGTTTCGCGCCAGAGCAGGAGCCAATGGCTCTCAGAACTGGTTTGAGCTGGAGTATGCACAGGGACACCAAGTGTGCCCCTAATGCAGACTTTCAGGCACTTTGGAAGTGCACCCACCCTGCCCCAAAACACTAAATCCTGTCTGGGAGGTGGTCACACCTCCCTGTGACAGGATGCCTATTGTGCTGCCTTCCTCTGCTCGAGCTTGGCTCAGCAGCAGGAGGGCAGAAATGTGTCTCTGGTCGGCAGCATCCATTTTGTGCTGTCCGGGTCGAGAAGGCTGGTACCAGAAAGATCAGTGACCCCAAGAAGCCTGCTTCAGAAGGGTGGATTCATACCTTCCACACCGGTTACCGGTGTGGAGGTATGATTGCAAGGTGTTTGATACCAAACACGACATGTTTTGTTTAAGCCGTTTTCGAGATAGCATTTACCGCGAGGTTATAATGCACCTCTACCTGTATGTCTGGCTGATTCACAGACAACCCAGGACAGTTGTCTCCGAAGGCTGCAGAGGGGCTCTGCTCATGCAGGGGCACCCTCTCACATAAAACCCAGCACCCTGCCTTCAGAGTTGGTAAGGCCTGCTATAGGGGTGACTTATACGTTTTAAGTGTAGTGACCTATAGCTATAGGGAACCTATATCTAAAGTAAGTGGTGCAAGCAACAGCTTACACAGGCTGCTATGTCAGACCTGTAGTTCCATTTTGCATGGCCTCTCATAGGTGGCATAATACATGCTTTAGCCCATGGGAGGCCTCTGGGATACCTATGCCCTGGGTATATGGGTACCATATACTAGGGACTTATAAGGGTACCCCAGTATCCAATCTGGAGTGTACCAAAGTACATGGCATACATATCTGGGAGAAAGCAGATAGACTGGGGTCCTGATTAGCAGGATCCCAGTCAGACTCGTCAAAACCCAGCAAAACACCAGGCAAAAAGTGGGGGTAACTATGCAGTCAGATCCTACCTTCCTACATAACCCCCCCACCCCCAAATGAAAGGAGATAAGGCTAACCTTGCCCAGTTGAGACTTTATTTCCTAAGTGGCCATATAAGGAAGGTCCTGCACTAGCATGGATACTCCCTGTCTTATGGACCACTAAGGGGTCCCTACCCTATAGAGTTTGGGATGCTCTCCAAAATTTGGGATAACTACCTGTAGTTTGCTTTGGTAAAGAAATAGGCTGGTGGGGTGCCTGAGTAGGGAAGTGAGGCCCTAATAGTGTTGGTCTCAGCTTCCTCAGAGCACTGGTCACCATGGAGGCCTTTCTTTCCATGACTGAGTTATATCTGGCCCTAGGGGTCAACCTCTGGCTGCCTACAGCTGGGGGTTGAGTCCCTCTGGTTGGAACAATGGAGGGCCAGGGAAGGGTTGGGACAGCTTTGTCCCAGGTTTTCCTTTGCCCAACAGAGTCCATCTGGGGGATGTCACTACCTAAGGGTAAGAGGGATCCCTCAGAATGTTGAGGAATATTCACCTGGCTAGTGCTACTAGACTGGGTGTCCCTAATCTGATGATGAGGGGGTTCCTCTGGACAGTGGGCCCCTAGGGGTCCATTGACATCTCTGAACTCTGCAGCCCTAGGCTGACTGAGGCTTTGAAGAGAGGGGCAGGATACCTGCTCCAGACTGGGCACCTCCTTGGAAGGGTCCCCTGCCTTCAGTGGTTCTGCCAGGACAGACCTGACTACCTCTGGAGCAGTTCCTTCACAAGGGGTAGGATCAGTTCCCTGAGGAAGCTGACCATTACCTATAGTCTGGGGGGAAGAAGACTTTACTTCATTCCCTGTGCTCTCTGGTGGAGCAGAGTGGGCCATTGTTTCAGGCTCCACTACTCCAAACGTTTCCTGGGGTTGGACTGCACCCTAGGGATCCCACCAACTCTCTCAGGGAGGCCTAACATCTGTAGATGGGCCTTCAGTTCTACTTCAGCCCAGGGTAAAGTTTCTAAATCATTACCCAAGAGGCAATCTACAGGTAGGTTTGGGGACACTGCCACTCTCTTTGGACCAGTGACCCCTCCCCAGCTGAGATTGTTTATGGCCATGGGATGATCTGTCCTCACACCATCAGTATTGGTCACCTGGTACTTAAACTCAGGTAAAAGCTGAGCTGGGGGCACTAAGGTTCTTGTCACCAAGGTGACACTAGCTCCTGTGTCTCTGTAGGCTACAGCTTTCTGACCATTGATCAGAGGTTCTTGTCTGTACTTGCCCAAGGAATTGGGACTGACAGTAAAAGTGGCAAACCCCATGCTACCATCACAGACTAAAGTGGCCTGTGTGGGGGACCTGGCTAGGCCTGGGTCCACCTCAGTTCCCCAAGAAAACCCAACTGCATTTTTGGGTGCACTAACACCACCTGGGGGATTGCTACCTGTAGTACCAGGAGTTGTAGAAGTAGTGTTTGGAGGAATATTTTCCTTATTGCTGACCTTGGGGCAAATGGCATAATTTTGCCTGGCTTCTTACAGACAAAGCAATAAGGTTTCTTTTCAGGGGAGGAAGGAATTTGGGACCCACCCCAGAAGAGGATTTTTGGGGCCCTTCAGAGGACTTATCTTTGGATTTATCCCCACCTTTCTCTTGGGTCTTCGAAGAATCTTTCTTCTGGTCACCACCCTGGTTCTTTTGTTTCACCCTGGTTCTGACCCATTTATCTGCTTTCTTTCCCAATTCTTGGGGAGAAGTCAGATCTGAGTCCACCAGGTACTGGTGCAAAAGCTGGTTTTGACAATTATTAAGGATCTGCTCCCTCATAATCAAATTGTACAATCCTAAATAGTCATGCACCTTGCTGCCAAATATCCAACCTTCCAGAGCCTTTGTAGCACTATCCACAAAGTCTACCCAGTCCTGAGTCTGTGTCTTCTGGGTGTCTCTGAACTTAATCCTATACTGTTCAGTGGTTAAGCCAAACCCATCAATGAGGGCATTCTTCAGGACTGAATAATTCTCAGCATCCTCTTCTCTAACAGTGAGGAGCTTATCTCTACCTTTGTCAGCAAAGGAGAGCCACAAGATAGCTGCCCACTGCTCTTGAGGGACCCTCTGAACTTTATAGGCCCTCTCTAAAGCAGTTATCCATTTATGGATGTTATCCCCAACATGGTAGGGAGGGTCAATCTTGCTCAGGTTCCTATTGTCAAAAGAATGTTCCTTAACTCTAGGGACACTGTTGCTGCCACCATGGGACTCTAGTCCCAATTTCTTTCTAGCTCTCTGGACTTCTAGGGACTCTTTATCCAGGGCCAATTGCTGTTGCCTGAGCATAAGCTTAGCTTTCTCAAGTTCCAGAAACTGATACTCCTTGTCATAAGAGTGGTCCCTCTTGCTAGATACAGAGGTCCCTATAGACTGTCCTGAGTGATGTGATTCTGCAGAGGGAGATCTAGATCTCCTTGGTAAACTCTGCACTCTTCCTAGAGGAGTGAAGAGAGGGCCATTTGGCCTTCTCCCCCATCTCCCTGAAGATCTGAGTTATCCAGGTGGGAATCATCTTGATCCTCCTGGCCAGGGTTTGAATATAGTTCATAGAAGGTGTCCCCTCCTGACCTGTCTTCATTCCCTGCCCCACCCACTCTTTCCTGTTCATCTGACCCAGGGGTCTTCCTAAGGTCATCTAACAGTAACACCTCAATGAGATGTTGAGTGTTGGCATTTCTCCCTGTCTTCAGCTTTCTAGAGACACACATCGCTTTCAATTCTTGGAATGTAAACTCATTGTACCTAGAAGGCAGAGAGCCACTGGTGGCTTCTCCTTTAGAAGACATACTAAGTGTGGTGTGGTGTATGCACCTACCTAACCTAGTGGGAAACTAAACTCTCTAAGGTTGGAGAAAGGGTGTGCTAGACCCTTGACTACCCAACCCCAAGTTCAGTAGAACTTACTTATTCAAAGCTGGTATTATATGTACCTAGTACTTTAGTGGTTTTCAGTTAATCAATACAAAGATTTATCTGGTAAAACAATTGCAAGCTTGAATCCATCCGCTGCACACCAATGTGAGAAGTTGGCCTGGTACATGCTGTCCACTAAGTATAGAGGGCGCACCTTGCACCAGTCCAAACGACCCTTATGATGTATGAGGTCAAAGATAACCTTAGAAAGCCATCCTAGTGGTAGCTGTGGAGAGCAGCCTTCAGGCGTAATCTTGAAGGTATGTAAAGCAGCTTGTTTTACCAGACTATCACCTTTAATAATAACTAAATGAAAAGAGAACCACACAGTAGTTATAAAAATATGTATTTATTTATATAACACTCTCTAGTAACCTCTACACGAGGATACAACACAAAGCACACAATACTTTAGCAAAGAAACAGTTGTAAGCAGCACAATACACAGTGGGCTCCAGGGGGAGACCAAACCATATACTAAAATAGTGGTATGAGAACCTGGAGTCGAAACAGTGTCTAGAACACGTAGAATCGCTGGGACCCCAAGGAACCACCCATGGTGAGTAGAAAGGGACCCCACGGAGGACGGGTGCAGTGTGTTAACACGACAGCGGGCTCCGTACAATTCTATGGGGAAGTCGCGGTTACAATTTTAAAGTTTTAGGACTCTTCTCGGTGTACTTCGAGGAAACCCTTTGGAACTTAGGAGGTTAGAGAGCCACCCCACCCGTGGGTACTGGAGTACCCAAGTTACCTATCCCAGACAAGCCGGGTGCATAGGTCTGGAGTGGTGTCGGAAACCGCCGTTGTTTTCAATGAAGGGTTGCAGAGAAGAGCTGCTGCCGGGAAGGTAGAAAGTGTCCGTAGGAATGCAAGGGTGGATTCGTGATGGAAGAAACTTGAAAGCAGAGAGGACAGAGTCTGGGTCACTTCAGGGTGACCAGGGGCTCGGTAGACGAATGCCCACCGATGTCGGGTGCTTCAGGTGTGAAGAAGGGATGCTTGACTCTGCAGCCACGAGGTCCAGGAAATGTTGACAATGTCCAGAAGCCAGATGGGAGCTGTCCCATGAAGGATGTTGAGTGCTGAGGGGTCAGTGTCTGGATGGAGCACCAACAAGCCTTGGCAACAGCAACCCACGCAGGAAGGTCAAGCAGGTTACGGTGTGGACCAGCAAGGTCCAGGGGACTCACCAAGCACTGGGGAGTCAGGGCACGTCTGGAGCAACCAGAGAAGCCCAACAGAATTCAAGATGACCCTCAAGAGGACCCACAGCCCGAATGACCAGGAGTCACGAGGGGACCTCGAGCAAGATCACAAAGTACCAACCCACGGAGCACTCGGTGCAAGGAGGCCGGAGTTCTTTGGTGGAATACACAAGCTCGCAAATGTACGCGGTGCACAGGGGTTCGGGTTATGCGGTCCCCACAAGGGGTACTGGCCTCAAACTCAGTGAGATGGCAGCTCAACCTCAAGGAACTTTGAAACCCACTTCCTGTGTTGCTGGAGCCTTTGGAGTCCGCAGAAGCTCAGGATCAGCAGAACGGTCAGTTGCGTTGCGGTGCCTGCGAATGCAGGGGAGTGACTCCTTCACCCCAAGGGAGATTCTTCAGTTGTCCTTAGTGCTCCACAGGTCCGGAATGGAGCCTGTATGGTGCAAGGGCACAGACGATGCTTTGAACGGAGAGGGAGACGAAGTCGGGCCCTGTCGAAGTCCAGCGAAGTCTAGAGTGTCCAGATGGTTGAAGGTCAGTGGTTTCTTGTTCAGAATCTTCTCCACGTCAAATCTAAAGTCTTACAGCCAGGTAAGCCCTTATGTACCCACGGGAGAGGGTTGGACAGATTCAGGGGACCCTCCTAGGGGAGGGTCAGGACAGAGGGGAGGTTACTCCCATGTCCTTTGTCCAGTTTCGCGCCAGAGCAGGAGCCAACGGCTCTCAGAACTGGTTTGAGCTGGACTATGCACAGGGACACCAAGTGTGCCCCAGATGCAGACTTTCAGGCACTTTGGAAGTGCACACATCCACCCCCAATGCACTAAATCCTGTCTGGGAGGTGGTCACCTGTGACAGGATGCCTATTGTGCTGCCTTCCTCTGCTCGAGCTTGGCTCAGCAGCAGGAGGGCAGAAATGTGTCTCCGGTCGGCAGCATCCATTTTGTGCTGTCCGAGTCTAGAAGGCTGGTACCGGAAAGATCAGTGACCCCAAGAAGCTCGCTTCAGAAGGGTGGAATCATACCTCCCACACCGGTTACCAGTGTGGAGGTATGATTCCAAGGTGTTGGATACCAAACGTGACATGTTCTGTTTCAGCTGTTTTCGAGATAGCATTTACCGCAAGGTTATAATGCACCTCTACCTATATGTCTGGCTGAGTCACAGACAACCCGGGAGAATGGTCTCCAAAGGCTGCACAGGGGCTCTGCTCATGCAGGGGCACCCTCTCACGTAAAACCCAGCACCCTGCCTTCAGGATTGTTAAGGCCTGCTATAGGGGTGACTTAGAAGTTTTAAGTGTCGTGACCTATAGATATAGTGAACCTATATCTAAAGTAAGTGGTGCAAGCACCAGCTTACACAGGCTGCTATGGCAGACCTGTAGTTCCATATTGCATGGCCTCTCATGGGTGGCATAATACATGCTTCAGCCCATGGGAAGCCTCTGGGGTACCTATGCCCTGGGTACATGGGTACCATATACTAGGGACTTATAAGGGTACCCCAGTTTCCAATCTGGAGTGTACCAAAGTACATGGCATACATTTTAGGGAGAAAGCAGATAGACTGGGGTCCTGATTAGCAGAATCCCAGTCAGACTAGTCAAAACCCAGAAAAACACCAGGCAAAAAGTGGGGTAACTATGCAGTCAGATTGTACCTTCCTATATATATATATATATATATATATATATATATATATATATATATATATATATATATATATATATATATATATATATATATATACCCTGGACTTCGCCACACAACATCCACTCCTGGACAGACGAAAACAGACCCATTAAGGTGCAATGTGTGTTTATTTTCAAAGAACGCCCTGCACCATCGCCATTATATATATATATATTATCTACTGGCGGTCGCCAGTAGATAGTTATAGTTAGGACCTAGTTTCCATAGGAAAAGCGTTTTTTCTTTTCCCAATAACTTTGGCGCCGGTTGACGAATCTTCGCGAAATTTTCAAAACTTGTGGCCCGCTCCGGTCAGCTCCTATCCTGAAAGTTTCTGGGTGATTCGCCAAGCGGAGGCCGAGAAAAAAGGGGGGTCCCAAAACGTGTTTTATCCATGTTATTTTCCATAGGAAACTTTAGACACGGCTACAGCCCGAACTGCTGAACGGAATTACACCAAATTTGGCAAAAAGGTAGCCCTTGGTTCAGAAAGAGCCCTTTTTGTTAAATGGTATAAATCCATTGAGCAGTTCCTGAGAAATTGAAAAAAAAGAGGTCGGAAAATCAATTTCCCATTAGAAACTTTAGACACGGCTACAGCTCGAACTGCTGAACAGAATTACACCAAACTTGGCAAAAAGGTAGTGCTTGGTTCAGAAAGCGCCCTTTTTTTTAAATGGTGTAAATCCGTTCAGTAGTTGCTGAGAACATCAAAAAATAAAAGTTTTGATATTTAGAGGCGCGGTGGATCCGCGGACCTGCCCGACCAGAGCTTTATTCTAATTGGCTGTCAACACTCCAAACCAGGAAGTGTTGGCAGCCATCTTGTGACTCGGTAGAACCAAGTCACAAGAAAAGAGAAAAACAAACGCGAAAAACAGAAAAAGGGGGCAGGGTAGAAACACCCTGACCCCGTAGGCCTGCTCAAGGGGTCCCACAAGGACCCCCAGGGCCCCAAAAAGCATAAAAAAAAAAAAAAATGGGCCTAATTCGCGTTGGGTGCGCAAATCCGGCTGAGAAAAAAAAAACAAAGCGCAGACTCCCGCGCTTCGTTGTATTGAACCCCCGGGTGGGCCAGGTCCCGGGGGCACTGAAAAAATGTGTGGGGGGGGCCCCAATCCCCCCACACTGCCCCAGGGACCACCACCTCCCCGGGGCATAATTTATGAGTTGCGGGGGACACGCAGCCCCCTGCAGCCCCGGGGACCGCCACCCCCTGGGGCTAATTTTTAAATGTGTGGGGGGCCTCCAAGGTCCCACCAAGCCCCGGGGACCGCCACCCCCTGGGGCTTTCATTCATTATTTGCGGGGGCACACGGCCCCCCCGCAGCCCCGGGGACCGCCACCCCCGGGGCTTGTTTTAAAAAAATAAATAAACCTGTGTGGGGGGCTCGAGCCCCCCCACATGCCCCGGGGACCACCACCTCCCCAGGGCACTAAAATGCAAATTTGGGGGTCCGTTACGGACCCCCGAGCCCCGGGGACCACCACCTCCCCAGGGCTTTGTAATTGAAGGGAGGGGGGCCGCGCGGCCCCTCTCCTGGAGCCCGTGATGGCCCTGGGGACCACCAGCCCCCAGGGTCAGCTCCTGCAGTGTCCCGGGGCACCCACCCCCGGGACACTGCTGTTTGCTATGGCAGGGCGGGAGCCTCGCAGCTCCCGCCCTGCCATAGCAAACTTGTTTTGGATTTTGGAAGCGAGAGCAGGGAAACCTGCTCTCACTTCCAAAATGCAAAGCAGATTGCTTTTCCACACGGGGAGCTGCATGTCAGCAGCTCCCCATGTGGAAAAGCAATGCCGGCTCCTGCAGGAGGCGGGGAGCCGGCGGGACCATGGGGGCATTGGGGCTCCCCCCACGGTCCCCAACCGATAGGGCCTGCCCCAGAGGATGGGGTCCCTGGGGCTAGAAATGGCCCAGGAGGGGGGCCACGCGGCCCCCCTCCCCCCCCAAAAAATAAATTAAAAAAAGGCCGGCCCCGGGGGATTGGGTCCCCGGGGCCAATAGAGGCCTCAGGAGGGGGGCCACGCAGCCCCCCTCCTTTAAAAAAAAATATATATGTGGCCATGCCCCGGGGGATGGGGTCCCCGGGGCCAGAATTGGCCATGGGAGGGGGGCCAACGCGGCCCCCTTCCCGTTCAGATTTATTTAATTTTTTTTTTAAAGGGGTCAGGCCCTGGGGGATGGGGTCCCCAGGGCCCAAAAAAAGGAAAAAGAAGGGGGGCCACACAGACCCCCTTCTAAAAAAAAAAAAAAAAAAAAAGACGCTTTCGTGCCGGAGGCCCCGCCCCCTCCCAGCAACACTCTGCAAACGCGCCCTGTGGCGCGTTTTAAAATGGGGAATTAATTCCCCTTCAATACTGGGGGTCCCTGGGGGCCAACTAGCCCACCAGGTACCTCCAGTAAGCGCCACAGGGCTGGGTTGCAGAGAGGTGGTCCAGGCCACGCCCCTTTTTACACCTCTCTGTAACGCAGCTCCGTGGCGCTTACTGGAGGTACCTAGTGGGCTAGTTGGACCCCAGGGACCCTCAGGATTCAAGGGGACTTAATCCCCCAACTTAAAACGCGCCACGGGCGCGTTTGCACAGTGGTGAAGGGAGGGGGCGGGGCCTGAGGTGACATGTGTGCAAACACGCCCTGGTGGGCTAGTTGGACCCCAGGGACCCTCAGGATTCAAGGGGACTTAATCCCCCAACTTACAACGAGCCAGGGGGCGTGTTTGCAGAGTGGTGGAGAAAGGGGCATGGCCTTTGTCTACCTCTCACCAATCCCACTGCGTGGGGCTTACTGGAGGTAAAAGGTAGGCTAGTTGGCCCCTAAAGGACCCCCAGCAGTGAAGGGGACTTCAATCCCTATCCAAGAGCGTGCCAGGGAGCGCGTTTGTAAAGTGGTGGGCAAAGTGGGCGTGGCCTGGTACGAGTACTTACCAGTGCTGCTGTGTGGGACTGACTGGAGGTAATAGTTTGGGAAGTTGGCCCCCGAGGATGTCCTTGGGGGCCAACTACCCCTCTTGTTACCTCCAGTAAGTCCCACACAGTGGGATTGCTAAGACGTCTTCAGAGGCCATGGCCCCTTTCTCTACCACTCTGCAAACATGCCTCGTGGCAAACTACGGTATGGGGGATGAAGTCCAATTTAGTCCTGAGGGAGTTTGGGGGCCAAGAATCCCTCCTGGTACCTCCTGTAAGTCCTACGCAGCGGAATTCCTGAGCGTTGGTTGGACGCCCAGCACCCTTTCTCCACCACTCTGCAAACATGACTACTAGTTAAAGTAGCATATTTCTGCACCTCTGACTTAGAGGTAGTTTTAATCCCCCTGCCCTATTATGTACTAGGGCCTTACAGAGGAGGTCATGCTAATCACAGGGGTACCCCAACGCATAGTGTTCCCTAGTGTATGTAGGTGTTTTCACTGTATTCTAAGTGTCTTTTAGCATAGCACTGGCTCTAGGCCTGGTTAGTCAGAGTCAGTTACCACCAGTACCCGTCTGAAAAAGTTGTGGGCACAGGATGAGTTTGCAACAAGGCCTCTTTCTGCTCCTCTGTTGGTTCTTTCTGCACATGTCTTGCTTCTTCCTGCACTTTTGTTTGTCTTTGTGGACTTCTGTTGCTTCTTCCTGCATTTCTTTTGCTTCTTTCTGTGCGTTTTTTCTTCTTTCTTCACATGTCCTACCTCTGTAGGCATAGTTAGAAACTAGCATTTAAAAAACCTTTGAAATTCACTTAAAAACCATAGGTTTCAGGGACATTATAGTTAGAAATTAGCATTTAAAAAACCTTTGAAATTCACTGAAAAAACCATAGGTTTCAGGCACGTTATAGTTAGAAATTAGCATTTAAAAACCTTAGAAATTCACTGAAAAAACCATAGGTTTTAGGGAAAGTTATAGTTAGTTGGACATTTCACTCGTACAAAACCATAGAAATACCCCCGTTATAGTTAGTTCAGCTAACTATAACTCGCGCCCCCGCAATGCACTGCTGATGACGTCACATATTACATCACTCATGACATGGTCAGTGACATCACTGATGACATCACTGATGACATCTCAAATGACATCACTGATGACATCACTGATGACATCATCCATGTGATAATTTGATGCATCTTCTCACACCCTAATATAACCTTTGATACACCCACTCTAAATTACAGACTGCCATTCTCAAAACCATAGACACTCCAACACCAATAACTATATACCCACTCACTGATTCTTAGGTCTACACACACATCCACTCACTCACCCGTACAGTCACTCATACTTACGGTCACCCTTACAGGACTATCATATGCACTCATACACCTATATAGACACTCACACACCGCCACTCATCCATAGAGGTACTCACACACCTAGTCAGTCATGCAAATAATTAATCACACGGCCATTTACTCACCTATACAGTTATACACACACCAGCTCACTTACTCATACAAATACTAGCACATTCTTACGCTCTTATACAATCACTGATACAAGAACACACTCATCCATACAGCCACTCTCACAATCACGCACTCACTTATAGCCATTTATATACTCCAACACATTATATACTGCCTTTCACATATGTAGTTACTCACACATGTACGACTGAGATATACATTCACTCACTAACACACCCATACACACACTCACCCACCCATACAGTCCATCACAGATGCACTCTTGAAACCATGCACCCAGTGAATCACCCACTCACACATCTATGCACAGAGTCACACATGCCCCACCCACACAAACACTCAGGCACCCATAAAGATACTCAGACAACCAATCAATAACCCATATAGACACTCATGTAGCTTTTCACAAACCCATGCAGCCGCTTACACACCAACAGACAGACGGATACAGACATTCACACAGTTTAGTCACTAACCCATGCATTCAGTAAGATACGTTTAATCACTCACTTATAGAGTCAGTCACGCACCTACTAAATCATCCATTCAGACACTTATACACCCACTCATTCTTCAATACGCCTTTCCCTATATATATTAAACATATTTAAACTTTACAGAAACACACAGTCACTGGATGATGTCATCAGTGATGTCATCAGTGATGTCATTTGAGATGTGATCAGTGATGTCATCAGTGATGTCACTGACCATGTCATGAATGATGTAATATGTGACGTCATCAGCAGTGCATTGCGGGGGCGCAAGTTATAGTTAGCTGAACTAACTATAACGGGGGAATTTCTCTGGTTTTGTACGAGTGAAATGTCCAACTAATTATAACTTTCCCTAAAACCTATGGTTTTTTCAGTGAATTTCTAAGGTTTTTTAAAAGCTAATTTCTAACTATAACGTGCCTGAAACCTATGGTTTTTTCAGTGAATATATATATATATATATACATATTCACCATGTCAATTCCTTCAGTGTGCAGCCAGGCGCGGAAATAGACATAGGCCACCAAGGATGCTTCAGTGTTTACTGGCAGTTGTTTAAGTCACTGTAACGCGTTTCCGTCGCATATACAAACACCATATAATTTTGATAGTTGGAGTTTTGAAGATAACATTTTTTGTAGTTTATGTTGTTTGTATTTTTGCTTCAATATTTGTGCGTTGCGATATTTTTTAACTCAATATTGTTGGGGGATGTGTTATTGGTAGGGGTAAGTATGCCCCCCCCACTAGCAATAAGGCCACCCCACAATGTAAGGTCCACACAGGGTCTCAATACATTAGCCAGTGGCTCAACCTTTGGTAGTTTGCTGCAAGCAGATAGGCTTACCTCAGGAGACAGGTATGTAAAGCATTTAAAAACACCAATACATTAAATAAGTAAGACACAACACAGAATATAAATCCCACACTAATTTATAAAAATATGAAATATTTTTTTTTTTTAAATTACACCAAAACAACAAACATCGAATATAGGGAACCAGAGATATGAATTTTTAAAGACTAACCCCTTTATAGTGCTTAAAAAGATATAGTGCCAACCTGGGACATCTGTTCGCACTTTAGGCCAACAGCAATGGAGTTCTGGTTGGATACGTTAAGCGGGAGGCTCTGGTCCAAATTTTAAATTCGGACTAATAAACATTTCTGGAGGATTTTCTCTCGACATTGTGAAGTCCCCTCCAGCAGGCCAATTTTGATGCAACGCCGTCGGATTGCTTTTCCATGAGGCCCTGGTCAAATCCTGGAAGTCTGAAGCTCCAGAGCTTTCAACGGGACAAACCTGAAATCCAGGCTGGGTCATGGTTGAAGGGAGTCAGCTTGACTCTCGACGTCGGGCCGGTCCACTTATGGAGATTTTTGCAAAAGTTCCCCCAAACTTCTGAAACTTCTTCCTGAAGTTCCTCTTGAGGGTTCATGTCCAAAACACAAATCCAAGGGTCTAGAAACTCTAGGATGAACCTTGGAAGTCTGGGCTACAGTTCCCACAAAGCACCTGGTCAACTCCTTAAGAGTCCACTGGTCGCACTCCACGGTGGGGACTTTTTGAGGGAGATTGTGCAGGGAAGCTCCGGCAACCTGTTTGTTAGAACTGGGGGTCTCTCGTTGGCAGAGGTAGGTACCTTTTTCCAAGTAGGGAACCTTGCTTCTAGTCAGGGTAATGGGGATACGCACTCTAGATAACCCCTGCTCATCCCCTTGGTAGCTTGGCACAGGCAGGCAGGCTTATCCCAAAGGCAACGTGTGAAGTATTTGTTCTTAAAACACACAGTAGCGCAGTGAAAACATCACAAATGGACACCACACCAGTTTAGTAAAAAAAAGTATCTTTATCTAAACTCAACAAGATCAAAATAAAAAAAATCCAACATACATGTAGTAAAATAGCACTAAAAATGGTTATCTCCAAAATAAAGCTTGTAGAAAACAAATAGCTCCACCTGACATCGTGACAGCAATAAATCAATAAATCCAAAGTATGACGGCGACCACGCTGTGAGCGGCGTCAGGCACGGAGTCACACGGACCCTCAAACAAACAGTACCTTTGGAAACAAAGTTTATGACGATGCATGGTGTTGTGGAAGTGAGGCGTTGGTGCCGAGGTCGAGGCCTGCTCCCTGGCTGCCAAAAGTGAGGTGATGCGTTGTGTCCGCGAGGAGGCGACGTGTCGCATCCAGGACAGGGAAAGTCGGTTGCGTAGGCAGTGAAGCGTTGGCTCCAGTGAGGTGGTGCAAAAATGGTGAGTTCATGGAGTCAAACTCAGCAGTTATTGACGCCGCGATAACCGGATGCAGGTGCTGGCGATGAGGGACACTGTGCGAGCGCTGGTGTCGGGAATGACGATACCTGCAGGCATTGAGGTGCGTCGGACCGGCGGTGCGCCGAGCACTTCACGAGTGGTGTCCCTGGCCTCAGTTAAGGTCGTGCCTTCATGGCGTTGGCGCTGACGGCGTCGGAGATTTCTTTTCTTGCCTCTCCTAGGTTTCTTCTAGCTCCCAACAGCAGGAAAATTCTCTAGAGGCTCAAACCTGGAATAGGCACCTCCAGGCAGATCAGAACTCCCAGCAATGAAGTTCAGGGGAGCTGGTGGTGAAGTCTTTGTGTCCCTGAGACTTCAGAACAGAAGGCCAGCACACACAAGCCCTTGGAGATTCTTCTTCAAGCAGGTTTCTCAGCAAAGTTCCAGACTTTGTCCTTTTCTTGGTAGAAGCAGCAAATGCAGGCCAACCTCACACACCAGAAAGCAAGGGGGCAGTACTCTTCTTTATAGCTCTCCAGCTCTTCTCCTTGGCAGAGGGTTCCTCTTTAGTCCAGTAGTGATATAAAGTTCTGGGATTTAAGTTCCACTACTTATACCCAATTTTGTCTTTGTTCTTCTTTGTGACAGGGTCTCTGAGCCCAGTTTAAAGACGTTCTGTCCTCACTGGTGCAGTATGACCACAGGGGGTGGAGACAGCATTGCGCAAGGGAGACAGGCCCTATTCAGGTGCAAGGAAAACTCCTCCCACTACTCTAAATGCAGCCAAGGTCTATTCAGCTCAGCTCTGAGTTATCCAGGAAGGGCCAGGCACACCTCAACCCCCCCTCCCAGTGGCTGTCTACAGTGGATGCACATCCCCAGTCCCTGTCACTCCAAAACCACACAGCCAATCCACAAAAAGGCAGAGGCACACAGAATGGTTAAACAAGAAAATACCTACTTTCTAAAAGTGGCATTTTCAAACACACAATTTAAAAAACATCTCTACTGAAAGACATGTTATCAAATTCTGAGTTCAGAGAGCCTAAACTTTATTCCTCTATCTTATCCCAATGAGAAGTTATACTTGTAAGATGTTACAAAGTATCTCCCACATTAGCTTACGGGGCAGATAGCCTTTCAATAGTGAAAAACTAATTTGACAATATTTCACTATTAGGACATATCACACACACCAGTATATGTCCAACATTTCACATACACTGCACCCTGCCAAGGGGGGTGTTATGGGTGGTAGGAATCTATCAATAACTTCTTGATTCCCTAAGTGGTTGCGCAAATTAAGGGCTAGTTTCCCTTATAAATCAGGTTTCCTTTATAAATCAGGAAAACAGAGATTCTGTAAGGTTGTTGCACATTGCATGATTGACATTTAATAAATGATTTTGATGCACTAATAAATATAAGAAGCTTATTGTAGTAGTTTTACATGAGTACAATCATTGTAATATCACACGAACTCTGTCAGAAAGTTTGCAGTTAAAACTCAGTACACGATGTTTGCAAATGAGAAAGGAAATAACCAGAATAAAGAAACACGTTTTAACTGTCAAAACGTGCCTTTGATTTTACACGTGCACATCTGCCAAAGGAATCAAACCGGCTTAACCAAAATGCGTGCTAACCAACAAAACGTGCACACGTGTTTCTGAAACCAAGCTGAGCGCTAAGGTATTTAAACTGCGCCCGCTCATCCAGAAATGCTTCGCCTCGTTGCTGATCCTGGTACTCACCTGACTCCAGCCCAGCTCCGGTGTTGCTCCGACATGCGTCCAGTCATCCCTCCTGTTCTCCTGAGAAGAATTCCGGTCCCTGGTGTTCCTCGAATTCCTTCCTCCGGCGCGTCTTCCGGCTTCCTAGAAGAAAGAGAAAAGGCTTGAGAATTCGTTGCTTAGCAACGCCCTGAACAGAACGGTAACATGTAAACTTTATTCCTGAACATTGCGGTAAGATTATAATTACCTTCTTGATTTCTTCAGTCTTTTCTAAAGAAAACGAAGAAGACTATTTAAGGGTGCTCAAAGTCAGGAGCACTTAAAAGGAGCAAGAACTCTGTTGACTTTATTTGTGTAAGAAAGACAATTATGCAAAGAAAAGGCAAAGTCTGTTAAAGAACAGTTTGTGTACAAAATAAGTTAACCCATTGTAAACCAAAGAATACTGTACAAAATAATTTAACCCATTGCAAATCAAGAATATTGTTTTTGGGACAATTCACATTGCAATTGCTTATATTGCTATCTTTTATGTTACTATTATATTTTAACTTGGGCAACATTTTTCTTCTTTGAAACAACAGCCAGCAGGTATGTTGAGAATTCATGTTTGAAAATATTTCTTGCGACTAAACAAGTGGGAATTGTATTGTATTTAAAATATTGCATTGAGTTATAGATACAATTACTGGAGAACCTTGAATTAAGGCGTTCAATATTGAAGATAGCCAATCAGAAGAATCAAAATAGTCCTAGAAGCTGGTAGGCCCTAATAGAGTTCCTATAGTATTAACAAGTGCTAGAAAGTTTAAGTAAAGAATGTATTTACTAATTTAATCCTTTCTTTAATATCGCTGTTATCGGTCAATCATGAATCCAGAAAACCTCCCTGAAAAGGCTTACTTCATTTAACTCCCTATCTTCCTGAGAGACAAGGCCCTGGACATCAGCAGAGAGTGGAACGGAATCCTGTTTCTTGTTTCTCTTGTCTCTCACTCCAATCCCCCTTCCCCCAGGGAGTTATAGGATTGGCAATCGTGTAATCTCCTTGCCATGCTTGTAATTTCCGGAGGGATTGGATAACTGTTGGCATCAGAGGAAGAACAAACTGGAGTACAGGTGAGTGACTGGCGTAACAGGAGGTACCTTGGGCCGACCTGAGGGGTGTGTTACATGTAAGAAAAGGGAAGGTCAGGGCCTGGCAAGTAGGTGCACTTGCCAGGTCGACATGGCAGTTCAAAACTGCCCACAGACACTGCAGTGGAAGGTCTGAGATACATTTGCAGGGCTACTTATGTGGTTGGCACAATCAGTGCTGCAGGTCCACTAGTATATTTTGATTTTATTGCCATGGGCGCACTCCTGGGCGCACTCAGTGCACTTTACTAGGGACTTACCAGTAAACCAAATATGTGAATCATGGATCACCAATCAAAATAACAATTTATACAGAGAGCATATGCACTTTAGCACTAATTAGCAGTGGTAAAGTGCCCAGAGTCCTAAAGCCAACAAAAACAGGTCAGGAAAAATAAGCAAAAAGTTTGGGGATAACCCTGCAAAAAGGGCCTCTTCCAACACTGTTGCTTTCAGGGAGTCCACTCCTTGATCCTTTATGAAGCAAGGCAAAGTCCTCAGGGCTGTGGTTCCAAGTGTGCAACAGGAGCAGTCCTTCAGTGAGCAATCCTGTGTGGTGGGATAAGTCATCCAGCAGGGCAATCCTTCTTCTTGTAGTTTCAGGCAGCAAATTGGAGTTGCTATGCAGCTTTCTCATATTTATTCAATGATCTCAGGTGACAAGCACGGGGGCACTCCTATCCAATGAGGGGTCAGGTGCCACCCAAAAGCATGACAGCTTCCTCCAAAGTGTGGCAGATGATTCTTGTCCCACAAAGCACTGCACTCTAAAGTGGAAGATGGAGATGTTCTCTCCTTTGGCGTAAGAGTCCGCTTAACCAACCTACTAGTGTGGCTCTTTCCATTAACACTCCCCCTCCTGCAAATTCCATTCCCGGGCCTCCCATCTGGCTTGGGTTACAGGAAGAGGGGGTAAGCCTGACTGGCGTTCTTTACTGTCCTGCTCTCTGTGAAGCCCAGTTTGATTTACCCAGCCCCTGACCTGGCCTGTTTTTTACAGCTGCAGAGCTCTCCTCATAAGATACCCTCTGCTCTATGCAGTCACTTATCACCTCATCAAAGCAGCCTGGCTAAGTCCGTTAAGGTTGACCCATCAAGAAAGGCTGACTGAAGGTTGAATTTTGGCTCACAGAAAAGAAAGTCCTATAATTTATTTTCTGTATTAGTTATGATAAGTTTAACAGTGGCAAGTTGTTGGATTTATCATTGCCATCTTTTAAGTCTTTGAATTACATTTCTTACCCCCTTCCTAGCAATATTTATACATAAATAACATATCTCAATGTTAGCCTATGGAGCTAATAATCTACAGTGGGGAAAAATTGAATTGGCAGATTTCCCTCAACAGGGCTTATAAAACATATTTTATAATGTAGCTGCTTAAAGGGGCGCCTATGGGAGACCTTAGGGGTGACCTATAGCAAAAATAAGATAGATTACCACTTTGGAAGTACCTTTAATTCCAAAGTCCAATTTTTATATAATTTACTTTAAAACACAGTCTGCAAAGTAGGGCTGCCTTAAAAAGTGACAGCAGGCAACACAGTAGGGCACACTCCAATGCTGGAAATCTACTGGGCCTCTAAACCCCCTGCCCTATTATATACTAGGAACTTACAGGGTCTGTCATTGCCAATTGTAATTATACCTAATTAACATATACCTTTTTCTTCAGAGCACTGGCCCTGGGCCTGGTTAGCAGAGCCCTGGGCACAGTCAGTCAGTTACCACCAATATCAGTCAAAGCATAAGGGTGAACAGGGCCAAAAAGGATGACTTTCTCACATGGCCCCTCCCAAATGAAAGGTGATGGGTAACTAACCTACACCCTGGTAGTCCTCATCAGTTATGTTGGAAAAACCGGGAAAGTCCATCCGCATTGGCATGGACAACCCTAGGTCTGTGTTCCACTGTGAAGTTCATTCTCTGTAGAGAAATGGACACTCTCTATAGCTTTGGATTCTCCCCCTCATCTGCATGAGCCATCTTAGAAGTCTGTGGTCAGTTTGAACACAGAAGTGAGTACCAAGCATGTATGGTCTCAGCTTTTTCAGGGACCAAACCACAGCAAAGGCTTTCCTCTCAATGGTACTCCATCTTTGCTCTCTTGGTAGAAGTCACCTGCTAATGAAGGCAACTGGCTGATTAAGACCCTCATCATTTACCTGTGCCAACACTGCTTCAATCCCTTGTTCTGAAGCATCTGTCTGAACAGCAAATAATTGTGTGTAGTCAGGGGCCAGCCACACTGGTGCTGAACACGTAGCATTTTTCAGAGTGTCAAAGGCTTTCTGACACTCTGGGGTCCACATAACCTTCTTTGGCCGCTTTTAAGAAGTGAGTTCTGTCAGGGGATCATAATGGTCCCATACTTCTGAACAAATCTATAATACCCATTCGGACCAAGGAATGCCCTGACCTGTGTCTGGGTGGTAGGAGCTGTCCAATCCAAAAGTCAAATTTGCATATAATTTACCCTTAAAGACAATCTCCAAAGCAGGACTGTCTTTAAAAGTCACAGCAAGCAACACAACAGTGCACACTACAGTGCAGGAAATCCACTGGGCCTCTAACCCCCCAGCCCTATTATATACTAGGGACTTATAGGTAGTTTGAATCCCCCCTGCACTATTATATACTAGCGACGTACAGGGTCTGTCACTGCCAATTGTAATTATACATAATTACCATATACCGTTTTCATCAAAGCATGTTAGAAGAGCCTAGGGCACTGTCAGAATCAGTTACCACCAGTATCAGTCAGAATAAGGGGGCGGGGATTAACAGGGCCAAAAAGGATGACTTTCTCACAAATATTATGTTATAGAAGCCATACTGCACAGGGCTTGATTCAAAACGACTTTGCTGTGATTCCCATTAAATCCACTCACTGCAAAATCATTATGAATCGATCCCTTAAAGTCTGCAATATATTCGATACCAAGTCTGATTCCTGCAAGGCATCCAGTGTAAAACGTGGACTACAATTTCAGTTCCATCAAAGGAAACAATTGTTGCTTTAATCAGAATGTCTTTTGATGAAATTATGGAAAACCCATCACAAGCTGTTAGGGTTGCAAATTTAATTTTAAACTTGACATGAATATGTCTAAATCTTTTGAACTCTCCTGAGCTGCATAATCCCAAAAGATTGTTTTAAGACGAGCAGGAGTATTACGTGTTGAAAGGTGTTCTACTTTCTAGTAATTTAAAAAAGTTTGTACTTTAATAATCAAGTGAAGTTGACAGCCGACATGAGGGATAGTTTAGTGTCCGTCAAAACATTGCAAATTGATCACAATAAAATGACAGCCCATGTGTTAATTATCCTAAAACAGAGCATTTGACAATGTTTCACATAATTATGAACAAATATGAGTCTGGCAGACAATGGTGAAGTTTTCTTCTGTTCTACTGCCATGTCTAAAATATTTTCTTAAAATTCAACGCAGAATTTTTAAAGCAAAACAAACAAGCATTGGCATAGCCAATAGGTCTCGCCTTTGGAACCTTACAAGTGTTTAGACGTGCAACAGTTGATGTTGTTGCACCAAGGATATTGTGCTGCATAACTAAATACTTATAAGGTCCCAAAAGCGAGACCGTACAAATATGACATTTCCAGCAAAAACGTTTTTTTTATCAATTTCACAGTGGAGCGAAGAAAAGGAGTTGAAAAACAGTTTTATTGTAATCACCGTTTTGAAGAAAAACGAAAAATTAAACTAGGGCTTCAGTGTCATACCCAAGTGGCGCTAATGTGTTTGGATATGAATAAAACCAATATGGGCACTTAGCGATCACTCTGTTTTGCTTCATTTAATTGTTGATTTGTAGTATTCTAAACTTTTTTTTTCTTTCTGTCCCGAGGCTGCACTTCCGAACAGAGAAATGTCAAACAGACAACATTACACAAACCTAAAAAAGGGAAACGGGCAACAGAAAAGTGAAAAGGCAGGAGCAGCAGACGATAAAGAAAAGAGCGATTGACTTTTCTAATCAGCTGGGTGTGGAAAAGAGGAGGGGAGGAAGGGAGGGTGAGTGCTAGTCCACTGCATTCATATGATCCGTCCTTTCAGATCCTTCACATAACAAGCGTTAAATCACTGTTAACAAAATAAGCCATTGATAGTTGTAGAAATGGTAAAAAGTTATATTCCTAAAGCTAATGCCTGCACACTTTGGTGAAGTATATTGAGAAGGGCTACTCGAGGGCTGCTAATTGTGGAATTGTCATTGTAATTTAATTTTCACATCTTCACACTGCTTGGTAGATTTTCAATAGGTTAATGAACACAATTTATTGTCTAGGTTGATTCATAAAAGCCCACATAGCGCTGTTGTGCCAACAATTTAAAGTTGTGCTAACTAAAAAAGTAAATAGAGTACTAGAGTGTCACACATGCTACAAAAATCTCATGGGACCAGCAAACAATTCCCCTTAGCAGTTGCACGGATGACTTGGTATCTCACTGATTCCATGAATGAATGCATTGTAGCGCACACTGTGAGCGGAAACACTTCCACACACTTGAGCAATAGTGCTCATAAACTGGGTATGTACGAATACTGTAATGCAGCCCTAACGAAGAGTACAAGTACTGGACCAAAAAATAGATGGCTAACCTGGCGAGCAATGTTAGCTATGTGCCACTTGCGGTACAAAGAGCCCCGCTAAGATGCGTGGACACTTTCTCATTACAAGGATAACTTGTGAAGTAACGGAATAATAGGATGCTTATACGAATGCGATGACATTAACAACATACAACGGTGGTCATACTAACTGGTTGAGGTCATAGAAAATACGAGAAGTGGTTATAATGTCACAATAAAATGACAATTATGTGGTGAAGTGTTACCGAGGTCCCGCTAAAAGCGGAAACTACGAGAAGTGGTTATAATGTCAAAATAAAATGACAATTATGTGGTGAAGTGTTACTGAGGTCCGGCTGAAGACGGAGCAACTCCGCTTTGAAGTGCTGGCAACGCTGGAGACCCATTAAAAGCGTAGCAGCGAAGCTCAGAAATAATGGTGAAATTCGATTAAAAAGTAACAACACTGATGAAAAGTGCTGGTGGGGGTCCCTTAAAAAGTTACGATCTCTACCGGGAAGTACTGGCAAAGTTCCATTAGACATGTAGTAACCCAGCCGAGAAGCGCTGATTAAGTACTATATGTACACTAGCTGAGAAGTGGCGTTAAACTCCTATGACACAACTAGGCCATAGTATGATACGCCAGTTTAATCCAGAGGACCCATTAACGTTGGGGCAGGCAGGCATGCCGCTCCAGTTTGGGTGTTGTGTGTAATCCAAAGCCCGGCCTGATTGTTCACAGCAGCATCTAAAGCTCGAAGACGGTGCGGCCAAAATCGAGTATTTCGCGCGGCGGCAGCCGGAGCAGAGGGCAAGCGGGATAAAGCAGCGCGCAAGGCTTGCCGGTTTACCAAGAGGTGGGAAGGCGGGATAACACGTGTTTAATTAAATCACATAGAGTAAAAGAGATGAGAGAGAGAGTAAAAGAGATGAGAGAGAGTAGAAGAGATATGAGAGAGAGCTACGGCCTGCTGCAGTATAGAGAGGCGGGGGGGAGGGGAGTGGAGGCCAGCAGAGTGACGCGATCTGTGGTGGGGGAGGGGGAGGGAATTGAAGCGCAAGCAAGCAAGGCGGAGAGAGGCACGAAAGGCTTAATGAGCCTTGACAGAAACCCACATGGCAGCTGCGGGAGTGCACGCTCGCGTGAACGCAAGCTTGAGGCCAGCAAAAGCCTCTGGTAGCACTTTCAAAAAGCCACTCACTAAATTTCTCGCAGAGCAGCGCATGCGCTGGCTCAGCGAGACCTAAAAAATTAAGATATTTAGAAGCACAGTTCAGCAATGTTTTAATGCAAATGGTTCATTTTGAGTTTTGTTCAGCATCATTTAATAAGTTTTTTATGCTTGTGTCAACCCATAGCATTTTCACTGTTGGGCAAGACCAAATGCCTGAGGCCCAGATTCACTTTGCACTACTTTGCACCATGGGTGGTACATGAATTTTCCCATGCAACCACCTATGTTTTTTGACACAACTCCCTATCTGCAAACCCTCGTAGACAGGGATTTGCCACCTTGAGGCAGGGCTAACGAGGAGAAATGTTTTAATTTCCACATATTTTTCAAACTTTGCATGTGTGCAGCATTGTACAGCAGACATACAAAGTTGGAATAATCTTAGAGAGTAGTCTTTGTGCTGGAAGCGTCCCCTCGCAGTACAAAACCTATCCTTTTCAGAATGCACACACCCTTGAGCTATGCTGCAAGGGTGTGTGCATTGGTTCACAGCAGCCCAAAGGGATTTATGGGGATTGAAGAAATGCACCTTACCTTAGTAGATAAGGCGCATTTTTCTCTCTCCCTTGACACATGACAGTGCAGTAGCTTCAGTTGTTGCACTGCCTTGCGTCAAATATTAGCAAATCTGGGCCTCAGTTTTTACTTTAGTCTAATAATGGGGCCCCAAATAAAGCTGGTGATTGTGACTTGCTTTCACTTAATGAGAAATATTCTCAACACTTCTTTTCCATCAACTCTGGATCCCATGGTGGCTAGCTTTTTGTTCAGTTGGGGCTAGGTCAATGTATGGCCCGTACCGTTGCCCGAATTAAATGTGTTCATCTGCACATTTCATACAGCTAAAATTATGGCAGTTAGGCTTCTCGTTGTTGTCGTGGAAATGTCATCATATTTCAGGGTCTGATCACAACAGTTCCAGCGTTCCAGCTGCATGAGCACCAGACCTGATTTTACTGGCCTGTAATTCCAGACAATAAAGTCCCATGAGTCTTTGGCTGCAATGTCAGCCATGCCTTGTCCCCCAGTCCCTGACAACCTTTTTCTCTGGCAAGGGGGGACTTCAGTGCTCCCCAGTCAGAGCAATCCTACCCCCACCCTTCCTACCCCTCCCCTCCTTTCCCATTCCAGACAGAAGAACGCACGTGCATTTAGGTAAATGTGTGTATTAAAAGTCTTGGAAAATGGAAAACTGTGTGGAAGTAGACATGGTAACTTTACAGATATTCCCCATTTTGAGGTGTTTCATTTGTAATAGGCAGAATTCTGGGCATGATTCACAAAGGTAAACTTAGACCAAAAATCTACGTTTTTGATTGTAGGTATTCACAAAGGTAAATTACGAGTAGTATCTGTACGTCCACACTCAGGGCTAAATCTCCATACTCAGTGCGGAATCCCCGTCCTGAATGTGGCAATTCCACTCCACACCTGGAGTGAAGAGTGGAATCTCCACCCTCGGGCAGAGGTGGAGTTTCCACTCCAGGTGCTAATTGTAATCTCTGCACTCAGGACAGAGATTCTGCCCTGAGTGCGGACATAAAGATGCTACTCGTAACTTACCTTTGTGAGTACTGAAAATCATAAACATGCATTTTTGGTCTAAGTTTACCTTTGTGAATAGGGCCCTCTGTGCGGAGATACAGGCAGTTAACAGCTACTCTAGCTCTGCGACTTTCCGCATCCAATTCCGCCTAACTCCTAAACAGGTCGTTAGAGGTTCACCATGACCACAGCGACCCCATTTGCGACAGATACTGAATTTTCAGCTTTGAGTATGCCTATTTTGCAGGCACGTCATTAGTTCCTGTTGGGAGTAGCACGAGAATGTAATGACATCTCGGTTTTAGGGAGCCGAGGTGCACTAGTTTGTTAACTGTGTAAGCGATCGGAAAGAAAGGCTTTTGTAGAGCACATGGCGACCAAGCCCTGAATTCATTGCACACCACAGCAGGTTACGAATGCATCTCTTCTTCCGTCACTTACAGTGCATCCCTTGAGCCAAAAGGAAAAAATAATGAACGTGCGCCTAAGATAATAGGCAGCCCAGTAGTGTCCTCGTGTCATTGAGATTTTCGACGAACCTCTGCCTACTTTCCATAAAATAATGACATGAAGGCCTCCCAAGTTGCAGGTGGTTTTGTCCTATTTTTTGCGTGTTCATTTCATATGACTTTCTTTAACTGTGTGTCATTGCCTTCTTTAACATCATCATAAAATAAAGGGATGTGGTGAGGTTCAGCAGGGTATATGTATGCTTTTTCATATCAAAATGGTAAATGATTGAGCTCCCTTAATGACCATTTTTCCTGTGCTTCAAACCTTTGAAATCACATGTTAAAAAGATATTATAGAATTGAATATATTAAAGCGTTATTCCTGGCATACTGAAAGCTTTCCGAAGTCAAAGGCGCTTTTCTTATATTATTTTCTTGCAAAATGTATTTTAATCATTTAATCTATAATGGGGCCGCTAGCAATAGAGGGTCCCAATTTACCTCGGTGTGTTCCTTACATTACAATTGCACCATCTTGAGGGGGGGCACAAGCACCTTTTTATCATGAGTGGGTGCCATGTCTCTTCCACACGTTGTCAACCTGGGGCCGCATTACAGATATGACTCACTGTCCCACTTTACCCCCAGTACAGACCAGGAGAGTGCCCTGTACCACATCAAAGGTGCTGAACTCAGTCCAGGCACAAACTTGTACCTATCCCCTGTATTTGAGAGCGATGACTGACTGCTCCCACCTGTGGTGGGCTGCCTCGGAGGTCTAGGGACCCCTCAAACCCTCAAAACGTGAACCTGGTCGCTTCTTGGTCTCTGCCTCTTTATCTGTTATCTGTCACGGGCAGTGGTTAATTTGTAAAAAAATAAGTGCCGGGGCACTCGTTAGGAGTCAGCTTGCACCAGCCCATTTCTCATGATAGTGCCGTCTAAAACAAAACCAACTACTAACCATGAAAGTGGGGAGAGGATGTGGTGTAATGGCCAGAGCTGCCGACTAAGGAGCTGGGAAACTAGGTTCCAGTCTTGGTGTCGGCTCAACATTCTGTGATTCTAGGCAAATCACTAAATCTCTCCGTGCCTACCATAAATGAATGTGTCCTTAACTGGTGCTCATGAAAAGCACCGGTGTTGATGATTAAGTGCCTATGCTGAGCACCTGAAACAACCTGCACAAATTAAGCACTGGGCACGGGTGCAAACTCAGAGGATTCCCTCATTTGCAAGTAAGGGCACACTCTGTGGAATTGTGTTGACCTGCAATTAGTGTGGTGCAATTCATATTACAGAAGGGGCTGCACAAGCATCTGTTCAAATTCTGTAAGAACCACAGGACCCTGTGAGGGCCACATGACTGTTCCATTGCGGAGGTACGCTGTATAATGTGGCCCCAGGACTGCACCCCTTTGACTGGCATACTCCCACATTTTTTTCCATAAATCTTTTTGGAGTTTTATTATAACAAACAAAAGTAAAGGAGAGTGGCAGTATCAATACAAGCGATACATTTCATACATAAGTTGCGTTTAGTTCTAAATAGACAAATGGGAGTGCGTTCAAAGATGAAACCATCATAGTTGGGTCTACTGGACGTGGAACAAGGTTCATGCAGCAGCCAATATAAAACATGGGAGAAACAGTGGCTGGGTACATGTAGTGGTTCCCAACTATTACACGAGAAACTTCAAAAATAGTCAGAAAAGACCACATAATCGAATTCTCCACATGTATCTCAAGACATTTCCAGGGTTGGGGTAAGAAAGGGGAAACAGGTGGGGGGCGAAGACCTAGTGAATATAATGTCCAGGTGGTCTTGGAAGGTAGGAGCTGTATGTCTAGATTGTCAAGAACTGAGGGTAGTCAAGGGGAGAAATACTTTCATTGCATTCCGTAAAGTTATCTAATGTCTACCATATTTTCGGAGATATTTTGGGATTATGAGGCATAGTCACTTGGAAGTTATGGGTCCCTCTGAGGTCTATTATCCTAGCCCACCAAGTGTGATAGGATATGCTGTTGACCGATTTCCATTCCGTGGGGATATTCTAGGTGACGGTGATCAGTAATAGGTCAAGTCGTGCCATAGCGTGGGTGTTGAGGTGGAGAGTAATTGGTGAGGCCCAGGGGCCTAGGACAACCGTGGGTAATTTTAAGGTGACCAATGTTCCAAATATCTTTGATAGTTGGTTCTCAATCAATGTCCAGTATAGGCTAAGGTGAGCACAGCTTAAAAACATATGTTTCGTTGTCTCAGGTTGTCTCAGGTAACAGGTTTCAGTTCCAGCACTTGTCGTTATCGTGCAATCTTAATTTGTGTGATTTGACAGGTGTCCAGTCGAGTAGATTTATAGTAAAAAATTTGGATTGTGTGACCAAGGGGACAATTTTGTTAGGTAATGATGCGTTACATATTTCTGTCTAGTTTTCTTCCGAGATATAATCTATGTGTCGGGTTCCTAAGTGTTCAGACCATGTCATTTGCAGTGGTGTTTGTGGTGCAAATGTTCAAAATGTGCAAAGCAGGAATTATGCAAAGGTTTTCTGGTTTCTGCGCAAAAACTAATTTTTCTTGCTGGAGAGTGGCTCACACTCTGAAATAAGGTATTATTAGGAATTTTGCAGTTCTTGGGCACCAGCACTATATGGCACTTTAAAGCTACTCCTGCACCGCAACGAATTTAAGTGCCAGTCCTCGTGTAGTGTATGTTTTCAAGCCTTATTTGTATTTGTCTACACTTTAGCAGCTCCAGTCGTCTTCTATGACTATGTACCTTGGACATTTTACTCAGATGCGCGCTGATGCATGCACACATTCTAATATGGACATCCTCAAATGAAATCTAATTTGGACGAGCAAAAATGAAATATGTTCCTTATTAATTAGACCACTTTCCTGAATTAACTACCTTTTGACAAGCAGACAACTCAATCTTTAGCTTGTTCTCTGAGGCTCCGAGTGAAGACAATCTCGTTTGATAATTTCTTTTATGGTCTGTAAATTAGGAAACATAGGAAACATCATGTGATCCCAGTACATACTACTTAAAAGAAAACCACCCTTCAGAAAGAAAGCTAATTAACAAATTCAGCTGGTGTGTGTTCTTTTCGCACTAACAATGAAGCTTTTGTTAAGAAGGTTCCACACGTGAATTACAAAAACTAGAAACCTACAAATCGTTGAGTTCCTCCTACCATCAGAGTGGTTTTCTGGATTCTAAGAGATCCATATAAACAGGCACGGCTGGCACAGGTAACAGCGGTGGGCAGTGGGGCCGTGGCGGGGTGGGTGCAGGGCAAGTGGACAGATGACGGGATAGGGAAAGTAAAAAAATGAATAAATAAAACCACTTACCTTGCGCTCGCAGCATCGTTCTCGGCAATATGGCGAGCGCAAGGTAAGTGGTATTTCTTGTTTTTTTTAACTTTACCTATCTCGTCGTCTGTCCATTCCCCCCCACCCGCCCTGCCCCACCCACGCCCCACCACCCCACCACCCCACCGCTATAACCTGTGCCAGCCGCTCCTGCATGTAAATGCCAGGATGTAAAAATTGGAGTCTACCAGTAGCGGTCGGTGGTGGGAGTGCCGCCGGGCGCTGACGTGGGGCGGGGGAGGGGCAGGGTGGGGGTAGTAAACTATGGATTACGGGCGATTACAGGTAAGTACACATATAAATAAATAAAACGAATTTCGTTTCTCGCGCTGCAACGCCAAATGTGATGCAGCGCGAGAAACGAAATTCGTTTTATTTATTTATATGTGTACTTACCTGTAATCGTCCGTAATCCGTAGTTTACTACCCCCCACCCTGCCCCTCCCCTGCCCCACGTCAGCGCCCGGCGGCACTCCCACCACCGACCGCTACTGGAGTCTACATAATTAATTCATACAGTTAAGCGTTCACCTAACTATAACACAAATGGTTTTCTGTCAGCAAAAACTTTGTCAATTTACAATTAGGGTTAAGGTGTAAATGCAACATTTTTCATTTTGTCTCAAACTTGACTTTTTTTCAGGTAAGAAAACCCCTTTTTCTAAACTGGGAAAAATATGGCAATTTTAGGGTAAGAGGTGGTGATAACACATCAACGTTGCTGCGTTAATTCAGATTAACGTAGCACTATATTTAAATTCAGCATTTGGCTGTGAAAACTATTTGGAAATGAGTGAATATCTTATAGTTACAACTTTGTCGGACTTGACAGCTTTCTCAAAGACCACCCTCCCCCCAAGGGAACCCAGATGGATTACTCCTTACTGTATCAGGTGAATGATACATATGTCCTCAAGTGGATACTGAACACTTGGTTCGACTTGTCCTTCATGGGTACAGGACTAGAACTGTTTGGAAGGAGAAAATACAACAAATGACTGCCATAATTAAACAAAGATCCTGACAGAAACTGCCACACTGCTCTACTGCTGAGGCATCCCATCTTATGCAGAGACCTCCCCACCAAAATGGAAGCTCTTCATTTGGTGTGATTTCAGTGTTTACAGTGGTATTTATTTACTATTAAATTGTAGTATTCATTTAGTATGCATGAAGACTATGTAGTGTGCCCACAAGCCGAAATATGCAAATGAGGGAATACTAGTTCTACTCAACTACCCTTCAAATACATGATGAACATTTCAATTGACTGCTAAAAGAAGACTAGTAGTATTCCAGAAGAATAGTATTTGAAGCTAAGCAGTATTCTGGTAGAGTTTATTTGCAGCACTATTGTGCTATTTCAAGAGCAAAATGAAGGCTAGTCTCATTTATTGTGACCGCTAATTGAAGATTAGTGGTATCTTTGTGAGCAATATCTGAAGACTAATGGCAATGACTGTCAAGAGTTAAGTAAGACTAGCAGAATTCAAATTAAATGTTAATTGAACACTAGTCGCATTAATTCTGACTTAATTTATAGCAATTTTATTCATTTGGTTGCTTGCACAAGGCTTCTTTTAATGATGGCTTTTGGACTAAATTTTATGTGTTACATATCTTGGGAGTCAATGTGTTGTATATTTCCTAGGGTGTCCATAAACGGGCTTTCCAGACTCATGTCCTTATATAGGCACAATTCGCCTTGCCCTAATATAGGCATAAAATCCTAGACCTTATTTAGGCATAACCCATGCACTCCAAATACAGGCATGGATACCGACATCCGTCCACCCTAGCCTCACAACGAGTTCATGAAAAAAACAGACCCTTAGGCTGCGGGAGTTTCCCTTGCCCAGGACTATTGATTTCTTCAAGGACTCATATATTATGCATGAACCATTATTCCTTAGGGGTTCATTCATGACGTCTTTCGCTGCCCAACTCATGTCAATGCTAACATTTTCAGGTATAAATATACCTTCCCAAACCCCTGTAAATCAGAGGAGACCTCGACTTCAGAGGAGCCCGATTCCCGGCCGGACGCACTGAGAAGACGCTGTCATTCCTGCACGCAGAGAGTCCAGCTTCCAGTGATCTAACTTCCCTTGCGGGGTGTTGGAGTTCGAGTCTGGGAAAGAGATTCCTACCTCTCTCATTCTTCAGGTATGGAGCAGACTAGAACCTAGAGGGACTCTTGGCATACTGGACTCTTGGCATACTAAGCTTAACATACTCTTAGTATACTCTAGTCAGGATTACATCACCTACTTCTACTTCTCCCTACACCTAGGATAGGTTAGGAACACTGGGGTAGAACTAGGCTAGAAACGCATCGTATGAGTACTCGTATTTTTAGGCTGTGTCATTTTATGTAAATGCATATATGCTGAAAAGATAATGCTAACGCAGTATTATTTATTTCTACTGCTCACTCTGTACATTATTTATCTCGCATACTGTCTTGTGATCGTAACAGCACATTTAACTTACAACAGAAACAAGACTGTTCAATAAATCCTTTATTGAAACGCCCGTCTGTTATTTCTGTGTAACTTTGAGAGTAACTAGACATGCACGACTGAGCTGAGTGAAATAGTTATCTATTGTTTCTACGACTCTGGGACACGTCGTGATTCTGTAAGGGAAACACAGTGGTCATGTTTTGCGGCTGCCAGAAACTACTCCCTTCTTGTCGTCAAGAAGTTTCTAGTGGCCTCTGAGCTAGCTGGCACAAGTAATTAAGTTTAATATACTCGATAGGGACATACCGACCTTAGTCCTATGTCAAACCTATAGGATATATTATTCCAATGCGCAGAGCCTATTAGGGAAATAGGAGCTACACTACATGGCGCCCAACGGTTTGGTAAGGCAGTAATTCAACGTTAGATACTGAGTAACTCAGCCGTGCTTCTTCTTTTCTCTCAGAGACCCCTACCCATATACTCCTAAAGACGTCTGGAGTGGGCAGGGTTAAGTATCCACCACGGCTACATAGGGTAGTACCCTATATATTAGCTGTTTGGTTAGCTCAACGTTGAAGGATACAGTGTTCCAAAATATTGTGCACCTTATCTTTGTTTCCTTGAAACTTGTTCTACATTTTTCATAAAACAAAATGTCCTTAAACGGGGACAATCCCGCCGGAAACGGTGGAGCTGCGGCTGATCCAGCCCAAGCAGCACTTTTTAACAATACAGGTTTAAATGAAACCGAGGAGGGTGTCATCGACATCGCTCCAAACTTAAGAAGAGCCATTACTCTAAAACTTATAAAACATGGCCTATCACCGAGAGGAGGTAGAGCAGTTTTCGTGATAGAGGCACATGAATCCTTTCAGACAGACGTATTCTATTCATGGGTAATATTTCCTGAATCCAATTCAGTAACTCACACATTTCACTTCTACAAAGAAGATGAACCACCAGAGGAATACATTCATTTCGAGGATATTGAAATTCCATTAACATACCAAGAGCATCAGCTCTGGTTTAAAGGCGCCCTAAAACATCACAAAAACATAACCAGGCTCGGTCCACTAGGTAGACCAGGAGCAACATGGCCGATTCTAGCCGGCTATACACCTCATCCTGACATCGAAATAATATCAGATGAGGAACTACTTACTCAACTCACAGAGTTAATAAAAATCTACAGACAATTAGTTCAATATGTCATGCGGACTTTTACAGTCCAACCACCATTAACAATTCCAAATCAAACCCCCACCAGGGGAATACTCTAAAAATTACACCACAGACTCTATATGCAGTCATGGGTAAAATGCCCACTAAGCGGGAGCAAATTCCATTTTGGATAGCTCAAAAAATTACTCAAATCGAAGCAGTATTTCCAAATACTAGCCCACATGAGAAACACAGAATCCTAACCATTAGTTTACCAATGGGGATCACACCACAACTGGAAGACTGCACCACTTGGGGCTCAGTCTTTGCTGCCATCTATACTAAAACACATGGTATTCCATCGATTGCGGTAATACCTGATGCCCTAAAACAAATTCAAAACGAATACGGGGCAGAGCCTGCTTTAAATTTAGGTATGAAATTACTGAAAAATTTCGACCAGGTCTCAACAATAATATTATCTAATATTAAAGGGGCGGCAGCAGCAGTGGCGATCCGACAAAAATTAAGGGAATTTGATGTTACAGAACATCAAACAGAGCTACCCAGAATAATAGAACAATCTTATGCAGAATTAGGCAGAGATAGTTTGGGTGGAAGACCAATGAAGCCGAAACTATCTGAAAGTCCTGAGAAGGACTCAATTAAACAAACTCCTACATCTTCTAAAAAGAAGTGGGAGTCTACTAAACAAAATTCAAATGAGAAAGGTTCTCAATCCCGAGGTAGGTCTCCTCAAAAGGAGCCCTCTGAAAGGAGGTATAATCTCAGGAATAGGCATAATTTGAGAAAACCTGATAGGTATCAAGATACTGATACACGTTCCTCTCGTCCCTTTCAGGTCTCATCACAGACTTCGGAAAGAAGAGGACGAACAGAACATAGAGAAGAACGCGTGAAATCGAAAGACGACAATCACGCTCCAAAAATTAAAGAAAAACCTCAATTCTCCAAAAAGAAAGTAGCAGGTCTGAAAGTAAGACATGCCGAGAATACTGAGACCACAACTCAAGAACGGAGAATGGGCTCAGACAATGCTGGACAGTGCAGCAGAAGTCACAATAGCTTGCCAGAACCTGAAGGAACTTCTGGAGATAGTGGACTTGAATGAGTACATTACAGTAGAGACTGTAGACACCAGGGTTAGTACTCCACAAAAGTTATTTGACATAACACTCCGGATGGAGGGAGACAAACCTAGACAGGTTAAAGCACTCTTTTGGGAAATACTATCAAAGGGTTATGACATACTTCTAGCAGAAAAGGACTGGCCACCACAATTTGTCAGGGAGTGCCCACACGGCGAGGACATTATTATGCCTGCCTTCTCCAATCACATACCAATTCACCTCAAATATACATATGCCAGAAAATGGGCAGTGGCCCAGGCTCCAGCATTATATAAAAATCATGTAGGATGGGATGAGGACTCACCTCACCATAAAATAAATCTGAAACATGAACCAACTGCACAAAGGCAGTATCCTATTAAGCAAGAAGCTAAAAAACAGGTCAGGGAGATCATAGATCAACTTGAATATCAAGGGGTGATTGAAACATGCACCTCCTCAATGAACAATCCTTTGTTTCCTGTCTCCAAACCAGACAATACATATCGTCTAGTTTTGGACTACAGCCATTTAAACACTTGTTCTAAAACTTTTGCAGTGCAAAATGCACATAGCACAGCATTAATGAATAACATTGAGCGTAAAAAATACAAAACAACATTAGACATCTCAAATGGTTTCTTTTGTCAAAATATAGCACCTGAAAGTAGGTACTTAACGGCATTCTCCATAATGGGGACCCAGCGTCACTTTTGTCGACTCCCACAAGGGTTCAAAAACAGCCCAGGTTTATTCTCAGCGAGGGTAACGGAGTTACTACAAATCTATGACAACGAGGCATTGTCCTATGTCGATGACATCTATCTGACAGACGATGACTTGGACAAACACTTGAACAGGGTGAGCACCATTATATTGGGATTCGCCGTGGAGATGTGTGGTGCAGCGGCCAGGGCAGCTGACTTCGGAGCACAGGGTTCACGGTTCGATCCCCGGCGGCAGCTCAGCTCAGCACCATGTGACTCTGGGCAATAGCTCACTTAATTTCCACTCCGGCCCCCAGCGCCTTGAGACCCGTAAGGGTGAGTAGCTGCGCTATATAAAAACGGACTTACATTTTTGCCTCTGAGGGCTCCAAGTTCAACTTTAAAAAGTCCCGAATTGCCCATCTCAATGTCCTATTTTTGGTATATGAGCTTTCAAGTGAAGGCAAGAGCTTGGCAGCTAACTTTCTAGAGAAATGTGCGCTGCTCCAACCTCCAAAGACGCTAAAAAACTTACAATCCATTCTGGGTTTCCTAAATTTTGGAAGAACATACATACTAAACTATGCAGAAAGGGTTAAACCTCTCTACGCATTAATTAAACCTGATTTTTCAATCAAAAATTGGCAAACGAACACACAGAAATTTTGCGTTCACTCCAGGCTAACATGTTAGCAACAAATCACTTACAAACACGCGTAAGTCAAAGAAATTTGGTGATTCGAATAATTTCGGGTCAATGTGGATTCACCTACTTAACCTTCAATGAGGGTGAAAAAGTACCAATCGCGTACAAATCACATTTGTACACACAAGCGGAAATGCGATTCAGTTCTACTGAAAAAATTCTAGCAGCAGTTCAAACAGCTGTAGCAAAAGAAAGAGCCTTAGCCCAAGGGAAACGCATAATTGTCGTAACCCCGGTACCAGCTTTAGAAGCGGTCACAAAAGCAAGCATTCCAAATGCTAAAGCACTACATCCGAGATGGATACAATGGGTTAATTCTCTTGCTGCACCTGATGTTGAATATGTTTTTGATCCAGATTTAAAAACACAAGCATTTCTCCAATATGAACAAGAATGTCCTCTGCCCACTGAGATTCTGCCTCTCGATCAGTATGAATTCATAATTTACACTGACGGATCCGCACAGCCGGCAACAGGGAGTAAGCAAGCTTACAGTGCAGCGTGTGCTATCATTAAAGGTCGCATGCGAAATGGCATCTTCAGACCTATGGTCACAAAAACTCAATCACTAGGTGATTGTACAGCTCAGCGAGCTGAACTACAGGCATTCAAACTGGCACTTGAGAGTACGGATCGAGAATTCCTCACACTAATCGTGTGCGATTCCTTTTACTGTGTTCAGTCGTATAAGGACTATATACGAACCTGGCTTGAAAATGGTTTCAAAGATGCGAAAGGTGTCACAATAAAGCACAAACTGCTTTGGGAACAAGTAGTTCAGTTGAAAAACGAACTACCAAAGGCTCATGTGATTCACACACTGAGTCATCAGCGTGATGGCGTTCACGTTGCAGGGAATTCATTGGCTGACGAAGCCGCAAAGGGGGCTGTTCAGACGGCTTCCGTAGCTGCGATCACTCGTTCAAAAACAAAAATAGACGGTGAGATAATGTTAGCTGTAAATGCTTCGAGCAAAGGCAGCAGTGCAGCGTTACCAAAAAAGTTTCCACTCAAGTACTCTTATGTAATTGATGCGAACAACGTTCCTTTTGCTCGAATCCCTGGAGTGGGGGATAGGGTAATTCCAAACATGGAACGAAGAGCAGCCTTAATTTATGAAACACATTTGGGGGAGGGTCTGTCACATCAAGGGATCTCAAACACAATTTTGAAATTAAAAGAGATGTACTGGTGGCCTGGAATGAATACACACATTCAAATATTCATCAACAACTGCTTAGACTGTAAATTACAGCGAGAGAGCCACCAGATACCATGCTGCGAATGCGGCAGCCCAGTACAGACACCACTGTTAGACAGTATTAGGCTATCTACTCGCCTGCGTCCCACTGGACAAAGGCATTCCCGCAAATGCTGAATCTAGGTTCCTATGGTTATGGCCTCAGCGCTCGACTGACGCTCGAACTGTTATAAAAGATTTGCGAGTCTTTATCGGCACATACGCAATAGGCACGCTACATTCTGACCAGGGTCCTGCGTTTAGCTCTAGGGCTTACAAGGAGGCCATGGCCAGTCTGGGCGTTGCATTGCGGTACTCCTCTCCATTCCATCCTGAGGGAAATTCTGTTGTGGAAAGGAAAAACCGGGACATAAAGCAGTCTATAACAGCTAGGGTATTAGGTTCGGGTGATGGGTGGGTTAAACACCTCAATAGCGTACAGCGCGCTCTCAACAATCTGCCAAGAAGTTCTCTAGGGGGTCACTCCATATGAGGTCCTATTTGGGACAAGAATGTGGGTTCCAGACTTAGAACACGTAGGCACAGTGGTGGAAAATAAACTATTTGATATCAAAGATCGTTTGGCTGTTTTACAGGATCTTAACAAATTAAGAACGAAACAAAGCAACGTATCCCTACAGCCAACCACCACTGGGGAAATATCGGCGGTCCCAGCAAGGCCTGTCTGGATTCCGAAAGTTGGGGATCTAGTCAGAGAAAAAATTGCGGACAAGAAGGAATTTGGACCTTCTTACAGACAACCGGTACCTGTTCTAGCTGTTCAAGGAACAAGGACAGTACTTCTGCCGTCCCTTGCTGGAAGAAAGAAGAAAAGATTTGTGCCATCGACCTGATCAAACCACAGTATGTGGCCAATACTAAGCAGTAGGCCTCGTGGACTCCGACCTAGTAGCAGACGCACTCCTCTCGCTACTATTCAAGAGGTTCAGACTGAAAGACTGATCACGATCGAGAATTCAGCTGTAACAAACGAAGGACTAAGCAACCAAGCTATGGAACTCATCCCGTTTGACAACCAAATAACAGTTCGTCCAAATACACCTGTCTACACCAACGTGACACGTGAAGAACTGTCTCCTGTAATTTCAACAAATCCTGATGCAATTCCAACAATTGACCGAACTGCTTCTGGCTATTTCATTGACTTTGATACGTTCTCAGAAGATCCAAGTGAACCTGAAACGACGCCAGCATCATTCAAACTCAAGCAGCAAGTACAAGACTTTATTCACTTTCTGAAAAAGACTTATCTGGTTTCGCCATGGATTGAACTCTGGATTACATCTGGACTTTTTGTTTTTCTGCTTTGGCTAGCTTTGGTAACAAAAGTAAGCGTGCTTATAAGTGGCAGATACATCCATGTGAACAGTGAAGGAAAAGACGTAAACGTACTTTTGAAACCTCATAAATCTTCCCATCGTGAAGCAAGAGACTTGTCATCAGTGAACATCACAGCTGTTCCTATACACAATGGTATAGTGTGGGACAAAACAGATTATGACATTTTTGGACCAACGGAACAATTGAACATTCCACATTTGTTTAAAATTTCACTAAGTGATTTAATTACGTCCAGTACCTATTCAGATGATTGGGACTTTGAGACTGTGACTGACATAATGTTTGATCTAGAAAAATCTGCTGCATTTTCTAAAAATGAATATTTAGAGGGTTCATCAGACTATGAAGAACTGTATTGTTATAACCACTATGGTCATCATTATTTGCATAAAACTGCATATCCAAGAAAGGTGTTTATGTTTAACCAATGGGAACATTGTCCTACACCACCACAAGGTAGTTCAAAAACTTTTGCTAGTAAGTTTCCATATTTTTCAGGATACAATACATCTGACCCAGAAACGTTTTACTATAGAAATATAAACAAAACAGGTCTGAAAACTATGTTAACAAATACGAAACAGATTTACTCTGCAGCATTTATTGCCCAACTGTCTACACAGGGTTTCGACTTATGGAAAGACACAATTGAGACAAAAACTGTCTGGGGTAGTAAAGATTGGCAAGTACAGGGTATAGAAGCTTTGTTTAGAGCCTGTATCATCCCTGAACAAATACTGTTTTTGAATGAAACCGTCCAACAAACATCTTGTCTTGGATTAGCCAAGATCAAAGAGATGAAATCACCTTCTGTGCCAACACCTGCCAGTGATAATAATACAAAGGCAGTGGTGACAGTTGACAATATACTACAACTCAACAGATCTGATCCAAATTGGAAGAAATGGTTGATCTGGCCCATAGACACAAACAACTGTCAGGAAAGGTTCTTGAACAAAACTCAGGGCTTTACTATACGTAGGCCAGACCCAAGATATGTCCAGAGACAACATCCGGGGGTAGTAACAACATATAGTGTAGGAAAATTATGCCTCGATTGGCTGCATAAATCTACACTACAGGATGTGAAACAACACTTATCCTTACTTACAGGAATCGCAGATCTTAGGGAATTCTTGCTTGGACCAAGAAAACCGCGTCAAAAACGTTTCATATATGCCGGCATTTATGCTGCTTATAATGAAGCATGGAAAGTGTCACAGATAGAGGCCGCAGAACGAATACGTGAACTTGATCGTATTAATTTAGAGAAAACACTCTCTGTGGTCGACAATGGGTTAACAACTTTGTCCTCCAGAATATATTCATTGGATGGCATTGTATCCTCTGCTATCGACATTCTAGAACAAGATTTGGCTATGTTACAACAAGGTCAATCCCAATTACGTTCTATAGTGTTATTGAGCTGGACGCTGCAATCTTTGCGAGCGGGCTATGTGCCTTGGCGTTTCATCAACACGTCGTCTCTGTTTGCAGAATACAATCTCACTGATAAACAGATCTAATTGGCACAAAGAGGAGCAAGGTATACAGTGCTAAGCATTGAAAAACTGGAGAAGTTACCATTCACAGTGGCAGAAAAACCAGCTACAGAATGGGTTATTCATGGCAAAATAACATTACCTGTAACTACTTTTCAGTTTCAGTATTGCCTCAGACAAGTGCAAGCAGGCAAATATGAAAGGTTGGGTAAGGAATACATTAAGACATCTTGGGATTTACCGTATACACATAGATGTTGGAGTGGGGATCGTGAAGTGTTTCTAAGCGGTACCAACTGTAAACATGCACTGACCGGTTCACTTATGTGTCAGGACATTTCTTTACACGGGGCTTGTAATGGTTCTGTGGCGAATTTGTCTTGCCATCAGCGGGGTACACCAGCTGCTGTGGTTAATCCAACGTTTGGACAACTTTCTAACGGGAGTTACCTCATGTTGAATGATCAGAGTTGCTGCGGAATGTTGTCAGGCATCCCATATCTAGTAACGGTCAACTCCAGGGTCACTTGCTGTATGCAAGTATTGTTTCCCCCAATAGACACAGTCAGGGAGTCGCCGCTATGGCCTTCGCTGAACGTCTCCTTTATAAGATTTGATACTTTGAGCAGAATGAAAGCCATGCTTTTACAGCAAACAGTGCCTTTGACCTCGGCCAAAGAAACCTATGATCTACAAGTAGCAAGGACTTCGGCTGAGATACAGACTTTAATACGTACAAACTGCCCTATACATTTCGTAGAAATGATATCGCGTATCTTTAACATGTCAGATACGACCGGAATTGTACATGTATTTAAGAGCATTTGCTCCGGTCTATTAGCACCTTTCCAGGCAATACTTGGAATTATCCCCAACTTTGCACATTCGGTGTTTGGTGGCATACCATTAATTCTCGCACTTGTTGCCGGAATTTTATTCATCTTTCTGCTATTGCGCTATGGCCAGCCTATTCGCAGACATCACTCCGAGCGAAATGGAGAAAGCTCTCCTTGAAAGAAAGTGCCGTGAGCGAATAGTACAGCTATTGGGCATGACTCGTCTACGGAACCTTAATACAACTTGGTTCCTGTCATTTAGACCAATCTGGCAAGATTCCATCTTACCTGTTCTACGATGCCTGCTATGCGGTGAAGAATGCGTGTTGGACGCTTGTCTAACATATCCATCAGCCACGCCAAAGGATGTCGATACTTTGCTGGTACCGATAACGGCCCATGCTTTGTGTTGTCCCCAGAGGCTACCAATCCTGATGTCAGCATTCATTGAGATCTCACAGACGCTTCCGGCAGCTGCTGAGGTACGAGAGACAACTCCAGGCACACAGGTAACAACGGACGCGAACATTGCTGCGGCGACCTATGCTGAGAGCGATGCTTCACATCTTTGTGCGGTCAATCTCTTACACGAGGTGTTTCAACTTACACCAACGACAGTGGACGATGTTTTGTCTATTGAAATAGATGATCTCATGTTTACACCAGACCCGTAAACTGACTCTGATTCAGCATACTGTGTTCCAGAGATGCAGTAACAATTTGGCCTTCATTTTTCAAAAACTTGGAACTCTACCAAATTTGAACTTTTGTCCCATTTTTTCGAACGAAAATGGCACTTCAATCTGCTTAAAGTAGAACTAGCCTTATAATACGGACTTGGCAGTACTTCCAGGGACACTTAGTCATCTTGAGTGTCTAGAACAGTTCATTTAATTTTTATGACAGGAAATAACTTTGATTTTGAACAAACTTATCGATCATTTTCGTCATATGTAAATATTGCTTTTATATTTCATTCCGATTGCATTTATTCCGAACTTTATGCTGGAAATGAAAAACATTGCTTAAATGATGTACAGAAACCTTTGCATTTTTAAATATGTCTTTTAATGCTTTTAGGATATGTTTTTATATGCAGTACTCCATTTTAATGTTTTAGCATTTTATATGTTTAGCATTTTAGTGTTATCGTACACACGAAAGAGGAGTGGGTGTTGTATATTTCCTAGGGTGTCCATAAACGGGCTTTCCAGACTCATGTCCTTATATAGGCACAATTCGCCTTGCCCTTATATAGGCATAAAATCCTAGACCTTATTTAGGCATAACCCATGCACTCCAAATACAGGCATGGATTCCGACATCCGTCCACCCTAGCCTCACAACGAGTTCATGAAAAAAACAGACCCTTAGGCTGCGGGAGTTTCCCTTGCCCAGGACTATTGATTTCTTCAAGGACTCATATATTATGCATGAACCATTATTCCTTAGGGGTTCATTCATGACGTCTTTCACTGCCCAACTCACGTCAATGCTAACATTTTCAGGTATAAATATACCTTCCCAAACCCCTGTAAATCAGAGGAGACCTCGACTTCAGAGGGGCTTGATTCCCGGCCGGACGCACTGAGAAGACGCTGTCATTCCTGCACGCAGAGAGTCCAGCTTCCAGTGATCTAACTTCCCTTGCGGGGTGTTGGAGTTCGAGTCTGGGAAAGAGATTCCTACCTCTCTCATTCTTCAGGTATGGAGCAGACTAGAACCTAGAGGGACTCTTGGCATACTGGACTCTTGGCATACTAAGCTTAACATACTCTTAGTATACTCTAGTCAGGATTACATCACCTACTTCTACTTCTCCCTACACCTAGGATAGGTTAGGAACACTGGGGTAGAACTAGGCTAGAAACGCATCGTATGAGTACTCGCATTTTTAGGCTGTGTCATTTTATGTAAATGCATATATGCTGAAAAGATAATGCTAACGCAGTATTATTTATTTCTACTGCTCACTCTGTACATTATTTATCTCGCATACTGTCTTGTGATCGTAACAGCACATTTAACTTACAACAGAAACAAGACTGTTCAATAAATCCTTTATTGAAACGCCCGTCTGTTATTTCTGTGTAACTTTGAGAGTAACTAGACATGCACGACTGAGCTGAGTGAAATAGTTATCTATTGTTTCTACGACTCTGGGACACGTCGTGATTCTGTAAGGGAAACACAGTGGTCATGTTTTGCGGCTGCCAGAAACTACTCCCTTCTTGTCGTCAAGAAGTTTCTAGTGGCCTCTGAGCTAGCTGGCACAAGTAATTAAGTTTAATATACTCGATAGGGACATACCGACCTTAGTCCTATGTCAAACCTATAGGATATATTATTCCAATGCGCAGAGCCTATTAGGGAAATAGGAGCTACACTACATGGCGCCCAACGGTTTGGTAAGGCAGTAATTCAACGTTAGATACTGAGTAACTCAGCCGTGCTTCTTCTTTTTCTCTCAGAGACCCCTACCCATATACTCCTAAAGACGTCTGGAGTGGGCAGGGTTAAGTATCCACCACGTCTACATAGGGTAGTACCCTATATATTAGCTGTTTGGTTAGCTCAACGTTGAAGGATACAGTGTTCCAAAATATTGTGCACCTTATCTTTGTTTCCTTGAAACTTGTTCTACATTTTTCATAAAACAAAATGTTCTTAAACGGGGACAATCCCGCCGGAAACGGTGGAGCTGCGGCTGATCCAGCCCAAGCAGCACTTTTTAACAATACAGGTTTAAATGAAACCGAGGAGGGTGTCATCGACATCGCTCCAAACTTAAGAAGAGCCATTACTCTAAAACTTATAAAACATGGCCTATCACCGAGAGGAGGTAGAGCAGTTTTCGTGATAGAGGCACATGAATCCTTTCAGACAGACGTATTCTATTCATGGGTAATATTTCCTGAATCCAATTCAGTAACTCACACATTTCACTTCTACAAAGAAGATGAACCACCAGAGGAATACATTCCTTTCGAGGATATTGAAATTCCATTAACATACCAAGAGCATCAGCTCTGGTTTAAAAGCACCCTAAAACATCACAAAAACATAACCAGGCTCGGTCCACTAGGTAGACCAGGAGCAACATGGCCGATTCTAGCCGGCTATACACCTCATCCTGACATCGAAATAATATCAGATGAGGAACTACTTACTCAACTCACAGAGTTAATAAAAATCTACAGACAATTAGTTCAATATGTCATGCGGACTTTTACAGTCCAACCACCATTAACAATTCCAAATCAAACCCCCACCAGGGGAATACTCTAAAAATTACACCACAGACTCTATATGCAGTCATGGGTAAAATGCCCACTAAGCGGGAGCAAATTCCATTTTGGATAGCTCAAAAAATTACTCAAATCGAAGCAGTATTTCCAAATACTAGCCCACATGAGAAACACAGAATCCTAACCATTAGTTTACCAATGGGGATCACACCACAACTGGAAGACTGCACCACTTGGGGCTCAGTCTTTGCTGCCATCTATACTAAAACACATGGTATTCCATCGATTGCGGTAATACCTGATGCCCTAAAACAAATTCAAAACGAATACGGGGCAGAGCCTGCTTTAAATTTAGGTATGAAATTACTGAAAAATTTCGACCAGGTCTCAACAATAATATTATCTAATATTAAAGGGGCGGCAGCAGCAGTGGCGATCCGACAAAAATTAAGGGAATTTGATGTTACAGAACATCAAACAGAGCTACCCAGAATAATAGAACAATCTTATGCAGAATTAGGCAGAGATAGTTTGGGTGGAAGACCAGTGAAGCCGAAACTATCTGAAAGTCCTGAGAAGGACTCAATGAAACAAACTCCTACATCTTCTAAAAGAAGTGGGAGTCTACTAAACAAAATTCAAATGAGAAAGGTTCTCAATCCCGAGGTAGGTCTCCTCAAAAGGAGCCCTCTGAAAGGAGGTATAATCTCAGGAATAGGCATAATTTGAGAAAACCTGATAGGTATCAAGATACTGATACACGTTCCTCTCGTCCCTTTCAGGTCTCATCACAGACTTCGGAAAGAAGAGGACGAACAGAACATAGAGAAGAACGCGTGAAATCGAAAGACGACAAACACGCTCCAAAAATTAAAGAAAAACCTCAATTCTCCAAAAAGAAAGTAGCAGGTCTGAAAGTAAGACATGCCGAGAATACTGAGAACACAACTCAAGAACGGAGAATGGGCTCAGACAATGCTGGACAGTGCAGCAGAAGTCACAATAGCTTGCCAGAACCTGAAGGAGCTTCTGGAGATAGTGGACTTGAATGAGTACATTACAGTAGAGACTGTAGACACCAGGGTTAGTACTCCACAAAAGTTATTTGACATAACACTCCGGATGGAGGGAGACAAACCTAGACAGGTTAAAGCACTCTTTTGGGAAAAGACTATCAAAGGGTTATGACATACTTCTAGCAGAAAAGGACTGGCCACCACAATTTGTCAGGGAGTGCCCACACGGCGAGGACATTATTATGCCTGCCTTCTCCAATCACATACCAATTCACCTCAAATATACATATGCCAGAAAATGGGCAGTGGCCCAGGCTCCAGCATTATATAAAAATCATGTAGGATGGGATGAGGACTCACCTCACCATAAAATAAATCTGAAACATGAACCAACTGCACAAAGGCAGTATCCTATTAAGCAAGAAGCTAAAAAACAGGTCAGGGAGATCTTAGATCAACTTGAATATCAAGGGGTGATTGAAACATGCACCTCCTCAATGAACAATCCTTTGTTTCCTGTCTCCAAACCAGACAATACATATCGTCTAGTTTTGGACTACAGCCATTTAAACACTTGTTCTAAAACTTTTGCAGTGCAAAATGCACATAGCACAGCATTAATGAATAACATTGAGCGTAAAAAATACAAAACAACATTAGACATCTCAAATGGTTTCTTTTGTCAAAATATAGCACCTGAAAGTAGGTACTTAACGGCATTCTCCATAATGGGGACCCAGCGTCACTTTTGTCGACTCCCACAAGGGTTCAAAAACAGCCCAGGTTTATTCTCAGCGAGGGTAACGGAGTTACTACAAATCTATGACAACGAGGCATTGTCCTATGTCGATGACATCTATCTGACAGACGATGACTTGGACAAACACTTGAACAGGGTGAGCACCATTATATTGGGATTCGCCGTGGAGATGTGTGGTGCAGCGGCCAGGGCAGCTGACTTCGGAGCACAGGGTTCACGGTTCGATCCCCGGCCTCAGCTCAGCACCATGTGACTCTGGGCAATAGCTCACTTAATTTCCACTCCGGCCCCCAGCGCCTTGAGACCCGTAAGGGTGAGTAGCTGCGCTATATAAAAACGGACTTACATTTTTGCCTCTGAGGGCTCCAAGTTCAACTTTAAAAGTCCCGAATTGCCCATCTCAATGTCCTATTTTTGGTATATGAGCTTTCAAGTGAAGGCAAGAGCTTGGCAGCTAACTTTCTAGAGAAATGTGCGCTGCTCCAACCTCCAAAGACGCTAAAAACTTACAATCCATTCTGGGTTTCCTAAATTTTGGAAGAACATACATACTAAACTATGCAGAAAGGGTTAAACCTCTCTACGCATTAATTAAACCTGATTTTTCAATCAAAAATTGGCAAACGAACACACAGAAATTTTGCGTTCACTCCAGGCTAACATGTTAGCAACAAATCACTTACAAACACGCGTAAGTCAAAGAAATTTGGTGATTCGAATAATTTCGGGTCAATGTGGATTCACCTACTTAACCTTCAATGAGGGTGAAAAAGTACCAATCGCGTACAAATCACATTTGTACACACAAGCGGAAATGCGATTCAGTTCTACTGAAAAATTCTAGCAGCAGTTCAAACAGCTGTAGCAAAAGAAAGAGCCTTAGCCCAAGGGAAACGCATAATTGTCATAACCCCGGTACCAGCTTTAGAAGCGGTCACAAAAGCAAGCATTCCAAATGCTAAAGCACTACATCCGAGATGGATACAATGGGTTAATTCTCTTGCTGCACCTGATGTTGAATATGTTTTTGATCCAGATTTAAAAACACAAGCATTTCTCCAATATGAACAAGAATGTCCTCTGCCCACTGAGATTCTGCCTCTCGATCAGTATGAATTCATAATTTACACTGACGGATCCGCACAGCCCGCAACAGGGAGTAAGCAAGCTTACAGTGCAGCGTGTGCTATCATTAAAGGTCGCATGCGAAATGGCATCTTCAGACCTATGGTCACAAAAACTCAATCACTAGGTGATTGTACAGCTCAGCGAGCTGAACTACAGGCATTCAAACTGGCACTTGAGAGTACGGATCGAGAATTCCTCACACTAATCGTGTGCGATTCCTTTTACTGTGTTCAGTCGTATAAGGACTATATACGAACCTGGCTTGAAAATGGTTTCAAAGATGCGAAAGGTGTCACAATAAAGCACAAACTGCTTTGGGAACAAGTAGTTCAGTTGAAAAACGAACTACCAAAGGCTCATGTGATTCACACACTGAGTCATCAGCGTGATGGCGTTCACGTTGCAGGGAATTCATTGGCTGACGAAGCCGCAAAGGGGGCTGTTCAGACGGCTTCCGTAGCTGCGATCACTCGTTCAAAAACAAAAATAGACGGTGAGATAATGTTAGCTGTAAATGCTTCGAGCAAAGGCAGCAGTGCAGCGTTACCAAAAAAGTTTCCACTCAAGTACTCTTATGTAATTGATGCGAACAACGTTCCTTTTGCTCGAATCCCTGGAGTGGGGGATAGGGTAATTCCAAACATGGAACGAAGAGCAGCCTTAATTTATGAAACACATTTGGGGGAGGGTCTGTCACATCAAGGGATCTCAAACACAATTTTGAAATTAAAAAATGTACTGGTGGCCTGGAATGAATACACACATTCAAATATTCATCAACAACTGCTTAGACTGTAAATTACAGCGAGAGAGCCACCAGATACCATGCTGCGAATGCGGCAGCCCAGTACAGACACCACTGTTAGACAGTATTAGGCTATCTACTCGCCTGCGTCCCACTGGACAAAGGCATTCCCGCAAATGCTGAATCTAGGTTCCTATGGTTATGGCCTCAGCGCTCGACTGACGCTCGAACTGTTATAAAAGATTTGCGAGTCTTTATCGGCACATACGCAATAGGCACGCTACATTCTGACCAGGGTCCTGCGTTTAGCTCTAGGGCTTACAAGGAGGCCATGGCCAGTCTGGGCGTTGCATTGCGGTACTCCTCTCCATTCCATCCTGAGGGAAATTCTGTTGTGGAAAGGAAAAACCGGGACATAAAGCAGTCTATAACAGCTAGGGTATTAGGTTCGGGTGATGGGTGGGTTAAACACCTCAATAGCGTACAGCGCGCTCTCAACAATCTGCCAAGAAGTTCTCTAGGGGGTCACTCCATATGAGGTCCTATTTGGGACAAGAATGTGGGTTCCAGACTTAGAACACGTAGGCACAGTGGTGGAAAATAAACTATTTGATATCAAAGATCGTTTGGCTGTTTTACAGGATCTTAACAAATTAAGAACGAAACAAAGCAACGTATCCCTACAGCCAACCACCACTGGGGAAATATCGGCGGTCCCAGCAAGGCCTGTCTGGATTCCGAAAGTTGGGGATCTAGTCAGAGAAAAATTGCGGACAAGAAGGAATTTGGACCTTCTTACAGACAACCGGTACCTGTTCTAGCTGTTCAAGGAACAAGGACAGTACTTCTGCCGTCCCTTGCTGGAAGAAAGAAGAAAAGATTTGTGCCATCGACCTGATCAAACCACAGTATGTGGCCAATACTAAGCAGTAGGCCTCGTGGACTCCGACCTAGTAGCAGACGCACTCCTCTCGCTACTATTCAAGAGGTTCAGACTGAAAGACTGATCACGATCGAGAATTCAGCTGTAACAAACGAAGGACTAAGCAACCAAGCTATGGAACTCATCCCGTTTGACAACCAAATAACAGTTCGTCCAAATACACCTGTCTACACCAACCTGACACGTGAAGAACTGTCTCCTGTAATTTCAACAAATCCTGATGCAATTCCAACAATTGACCGAACTGCTTCTGGCTATTTCATTGACTTTGATACGTTCTCAGAAGATCCAAGTGAACCTGAAACGACGCCAGCATCATTCAAACTCAAGCAGCAAGTACAAGACTTTATTCACTTTCTGAAAAAGACTTATCTGGTTTCGCCATGGATTGAACTCTGGATTACATCTGGACTTTTTGTTTTTCTGCTTTGGCTAGCTTTGGTAACAACAGTAAGCGTGCTTATAAGTGGCAGATACATCCATGTGAACAGTGAAGGAAAAGACGTAAACGTACTTTTGAAACCTCATAAATCTTCCCATCGTGAAGCAAGAGACTTGTCATCAGTGAACATCACAGCTGTTCCTATACACAATGGTATAGTGTGGCACAAAACAGATTATGACATTTTTGGACCAACGGAACAATTGAACATTCCACATTTGTTTAAAATTTCACTAAGTGATTTAATTACGTCCAGTACCTATTCAGATGATTGGGACTTTGAGACTGTGACTGACATAATGTTTGATCTAGAAAAATCTGCTGCATTTTCTAAAAATGAATATTTAGAGGGTTCATCAGACTATGAAGAACTGTATTGTTATAACCACTATGGTCATCATTATTTGCATAAAACTGCATATCCAAGAAAGGTGTTTATGTTTAACCAATGGGAACATTGTCCTACACCACCACAAGGTAGTTCAAAAACTTTTGCTAGTAAGTTTCCATATTTTTCAGGATACAATACATCTGACCCAGAAACGTTTTACTATAGAAATATAAACAAAACAGGTCTGAAAACTATGTTAACAAATACGAAACAGATTTACTCTGCAGCATTTATTGCCCAACTGTCTACACAGGGTTTCGACTTATGGAAAGACACAATTGAGACAAAAACTGTCTGGGGTAGTAAAGATTGGCAAGTACAGGGTATAGAAGCTTTGTTTAGAGCCTGTATCATCCCTGACCAAATACTGTTTTTGAATGAAACCGTCCAACAAACATCTTGTCTTGGATTAGCCAAGATCAAAGAGATGAAATCACCTTCTGTGCCAACACCTGCCAGTGATAATAATACAAAGGCAGTGGTGACAGTTGACAATATACTACAACTCAACAGATCTGATCCAAATTGGAAGAAATGGTTGATCTGGCCCATAGACACAAACAACTGTCAGGAAAGGTTCTTGAACAAAACTCAGGGCTTTACTATACGTAGGCCAGACCCAAGATATGTCCAGAGACAACATCCGGGGGTAGTAACAACATATAGTGTAGGAAAATTATGCCTCGATTGGCTGCATAAATCTACACTACAGGATGTGAAACAACACTTATCCTTACTTACAGGAATCGCAGATCTTAGGGAATTCTTGCTTGGACCAAGAAAACCGCGTCAAAAACGTTTCATATATGCCGGCATTTATGCTGCTTATAATGAAGCATGGAAAGTGTCACAGATAGAGGACGCAGGACGAATACGTGAACTTGATCGTATTAATTTAGAGAAAACACTCTCTGTGGTCGACAATGGGTTAACAACTTTGTCCTCCAGAATATATTCATTGGATGGCATTGTATCCTCTGCTATCGACATTCTAGAACAAGATTTGGCTATGTTACAACAAGGTCAATCCCAATTACGTTCTATAGTGTTATTGAGCTGGACGCTGCAATCTTTGCGAGCGGGCTATGTGCCTTGGCGTTTCATCAACACGTCGTCTCTGTTTGCAGAATACAATCTCACTGATAAACAGATCTAATTGGCACAAAGAGGAGCAAGGTATACAGTGCTAAGCATTGAAAAACTGGAGAAGTTACCATTCACAGTGGCAGAAAAACCAGCTACAGAATGGGTTATTCATGGCAAAATAACATTACCTGTAACTACTTTTCAGTTTCAGTATTGCCTCAGACAAGTGCAAGCAGGCAAATATGAAAGGTTGGGTAAGGAATACATTAAGACATCTTGGGATTTACCGTATACACATAGATGTTGGAGTGGGGATCGTGAAGTGTTTCTAAGCGGTACCAACTGTAAACATGCACTGACCGGTTCACTTATGTGTCAGGACATTTCTTTACACGGGGCTTGTAATGGTTCTGTGGCGAATTTGTCTTGCCATCAGCGGGGTACACCAGCTGCTGTGGTTAATCCAACATTTGGACAACTTTCTAACGGGAGTTACCTCATGTTGAATGATCAGAGTTGCTGCGGAATGTTGCCAGGCATCCCATATCTAGTAACGGTCAACTCCAGGGTCACTTGCTGTATGCAAGTATTGTTTCCCCCAATAGACACAGTCAGGGAGTCGCCGCTATGGCCTTCGCTGAACGTCTCCTTTATAAGATTTGATACTTTGAGCAGAATAAAAGCCATGCTTTTACAGCAAACAGTGCCTTTGACCTCGGCCAAAGAAACCTATGATCTACAAGTAGCAAGGACTTCGGCTGAGATACAGACTTTAATACGTACAAACTGCCCTATACATTTCGTAGAAATGATATCGCGTATCTTTAACATGTCAGATACGACCAGAATTGTACATGTATTTAAGAGCATTTGCTCCGGTCTATTAGCACCTTTCCAGGCAATACTTGGAATTATCCCCAACTTTGCACATTCGGTGTTTGGTGGCATACCATTAATTCTCGCACTTGTTGCCGGAATTTTATTCATCTTTCTGCTATTGCGCTATGGCCAGCCTATTCGCAGACATCACTCCGAGCGAAATGGAGAAAGCTCTCCTTGAAAGAAAGTGCCGTGAGCGAATAGTACAGCTATTGGGCATGACTCGTCTACGGAATCTTAATACAACTTGGTTCCTGTCATTTAGACCAATCTGGCAAGATTCCATCTTACCTGTTCTACGATGCCTGCTATGCGGTGAAGAATGCGTGTTGGACGCTTGTCTAACATATCCATCAGCCACGCCAAAGGATGTCGATACTTTGCTGGTACCGATAACGGCCCATGCTTTGTGTTGTCCCCAGAGGCTACCAATCCTGATGTCAGCATTCATTGAGATCTCACAGACGCTTCCGGCAGCTGCTGAGGTACGAGAGACAACTCCAGGCACACAGGTAACAACGGACGTGAACATTGCTGCGGCGACCTATGCTGAGAGCGATGCTTCACATCTTTGTGCGGTCAATCTCTTACACGAGGTGTTTCAACTTACACCAACGACAGTGGATGATGTTTTGTCTATTGAAATAGATGATCTCATGTTTACACCAGACCCGTAAACTGACTCTGATTCAGCATACTGTGTTCCAGAGATGCAGTAACAATTTGGCCTTCATTTTTCAAAAACTTGGAACTCTACCAAATTTGAACTTTTGTCCCATTTTTTCGAACGAAAATGGCACTTCAATCTGCTTAAAGTAGAACTAGCCTTATAATACGGACTTGGCAGTACTTCCAGGGACACTTAGTCATCTTGAGTGTCTAGAACAGTTCATTTAATTTTTATGACAGGAAATAACTTTGATTTTGAACAAACTTATCGATCATTTTCGTCATATGTAAATATTGCTTTTATATTTCATTCCGATTGCATTTATTCCGAACTTTATGCTGGAAATGAAAAACATTGCTTAAATGATGTACAGAAACCTTTGCATTTTTAAATATGTCTTTTAATGCTTTTAGGATATGTTTTATATGCAGTACTCCATTTTAATGTTTTAGCATTTTATATGTTTAGCATTTTAGTGTTATCGTACACACGAAAGAGGAGTGGGTGTTGTATATTTCCTAGGGTGTCCATAAACGGGCTTTCCAGACTCATGTCCTTATATAGGCACAATTCGCCTTGCCCTTATATAGGCATAAAATCCTAGACCTTATTTAGGCATAACCCATGCACTCCAAATACAGGCATGGATTCCGACATCCGTCCACCCTAGCCTCACAACGAGTTCATGAAAAAAACAGACCCTTAGGCTGCGGGAGTTTCCCTTGCCCAGGACTATTGATTTCTTCAAGGACTGCATGAACCATTATTCCTTAGGGGTTCATTCATGACGTCTTTCACTGCCCAACTCACGTCAATGCTAACATTTTCAGGTATAAATATACCTTCCCAAACCCCTGTAAATCAGAGGAGACCTCGACTTCAGAGGGTCTTGATTCCCGGCCGGACGCACTGAGAAGACGCTGTCATTACTGCACGCAGAGAGTCCAGCTTCCAGTGATCTAACTTCCCTTGCGGGGTGTTGGAGTTCGAGTCTGGGAAAGAGATTCCTACCTCTCTCATTCTTCAGGTATGGAGCAGACTAGAACCTAGAGGGACTCTTGGCATACTGGACTCTTGGCATACTAAGCTTAACATACTCTTAGTATACTCTAGTCGGGATTACATCACCTACTTCTACTTCTCCCTACACCTAGGATAGGTTAGGAACACTGGGGTAGAACTAGGCTAGAAACGCATCGTATGAGTACTCGCATTTTTAGGCTGTGTCATTTTATGTAAATGCATATATGCTGAAAAGATAATGCTAACGCAGTATTATTTATTTCTACTGCTCACTCTGTACATTATTTATCTCGCATACTGTCTTGTGATCGTAACAGCACATTTAACTTACAACAGAAACAAGACTGTTCAATAAATCCTTTATTGAAACGCCCGTCTGTTATTTCTGTGTAACTTTGAGAGTAACTAGACATGCACGACTGAGCTGAGTGAAATAGTTATCTATTGTTTCTACGACTCTGGGACACGTCCTGATTCTGTAAGGGAAACACAGTGGTCATGTTTTGCAGCTGCCAGAAACTACTCCTTCTTGTCGTCAAGAAGTTTCTAGTGGCCTCTGAGCTAGCTGGCACAAGTAATTAAGTTTAATATACTCGATAGGGACATACCGACCTTAGTCCTATGTCAAACCTATAGGATATATTATTCCAATGCGCAGAGCCTATTAGGGAAATAGGAGCTACACTACAAATGATTCTAATAAACCTGTTACAAATTCATTAGTCATGCATTTAGTAAGCATTTTATAATTGTGGTATTTGAGAAGACCGGAGCAAGAGATCGTAGGAGAAGCACAAAGCAAAGGGGCCGACCCAGACATACACAGGATTGTACCAGGAGACCCCTCCTCCTGCAAGTAGAGAGCCAGTTGAATTGTCGAGAACCTAACTGCATTCCCACTTGACCCATGACAAGACAGGTTCACCACCGTTTGTTTTCAGGTTACCCAAAATGAGCAATTGTGCAAAACTCAATTAGTTGTTAGATAAAAAAGTAATTGTTCTAATTCCTCCTGTGTTGATTGTCCACCAGACTCTATTAATGTTAGAACTTATAAAAACAATTCACTAAACACGTTTGTACAAGGCGTTAATGGCTTTGACTTGTAAATTTTTTTAAAGGAAATGCAGTTGGACACAAAAGTGTGTGATATGACATTTCAATGATATTCGCCTATGGAAGAGCTATTGGCTTTGCCAATGTGTTTTAGCCATGTTGTGCACTAGCTAGTGGTGTGGAGTGTTGCAGTGTGGAATTGCGAAGAGTGGAATAGAGTGTTGTAGAATGGGGTGGCAAATAGTGTCATGTATTGGAGTGACAGAGTGGAGTCGCGTAGAGTGGCGTACAGTGGAGTGGCATAGAGCAGAGTTACTAATCTGTTGCTGCATAGTGGAAGTCCTTTTGTGAAAGTTGATGGGTCACCTTTCTGTAGCCTATTGCTGTATTTGAGTTTTAAAGTAGTACTAATGGAGTAAAACCTTCGCTAAGACAGTGTCAGTTTCACTGGTTTTGTACGAGTTAAACCTGAGCCTAACTATACAGTCCCTGTAACCTTTGTTTTTTTCAGTGCTTAGCTATAGAGGCTTTCAGCCAACCCTCTTCATCAATAGTTCTATTATTGTGTCATTCTCATTTTTCATCCATCCACTGCAGCGTACAGCTTGGGACAGGACAGTGGGCCAGCCCACTACAGCTATTGGCTAACTTTACTGTGAGTGATGGCATTCTTCCCCTTCACAAGAAGTAAATCCACACACAAAGTAGTGCCCTTAAGACTCAGTGACTACTATGACAAAGTATCCTTTTGAGATCAAAAATATATTTGCTTTTAGAGAAAAAAAATGTAATGTTGATGCATGGCTGAAAGGTTCTCCATCAATAAAGTTTTGCAAAAATTGGGAAAACAAACCATAACAAAGCCAAAAGGCCTATTAGCTTTGCCATTGTTTGTTTCATACTCTAGAACATTCAAACCCAGTCAAGATCACAAAACGTACTCAAACAGCTAAATACATGTCAATATTTCAAGATCAAAATGAAGGGGACGGCAGTCAGGCAGTATTGGTAGGTCTGGCAAGCATTTTTTTAAAATACATTTCAATTAGTGGCGCAAGTGCAAGACCACACGAGATTCTGCCCAGCCTGTCACTTTGCAGCCTCACTGCTGAGCAGTAGTATCATCCTAAGAGAGTGGTTCTATGTTTTGCGGTCTATGCTGGCTGGATGAGGGAGTCAAGTTGGAATTGTTTTAAGTTGCTGTGTTCACTGTCTGGAGAAGACTGCATGTTGCGGTTTGCCAGGAGTCTAAGTGAGAGCTGGACTGGGCAGCTGAATCCTAAACAAACAGTTCTGGGTGATACCAGTACTGCACACAAATATTAAAGGCATCTCCACAGTGAATAAGCCATCATTGTACTAATGTACCAGACCTGGATTACAGTGTGCAAAAACTCTTGTCAAATGGAGGTGTAGGGAACAGCAGAAACAGAGATGGAAACCATGTAAGATAGTTGCAAGATTTAAAAACAGATAAAAGAGAGAGGTAGGAAGGAGGTGATATTGAAGTGGTAGCCAAAGACAGATAGGGTACAGAAGGAACAAGAAAAGTGAAGAGAGCTGTTAATAGCAGAAATTAGAGTGCAAGAAAGAAGGATGAGAATTAAAAGTGGAAAGGGAATGGAATAGAAAAGGCATTCAAGGAGAATGAAGCATGATAAAGGAGAGAAAGGAAAGTGGGCAAGAAAGACAGAATGGTGAAAAGTAGCTTCTGAAGGGATAGTTGAGAGAAAGCCTATACAGGGCAGAGCATGAAAGACTGGATAATAACAAAGGAGCATGGTGAAATGGAAAGGAAGAAAAGAACATAGTGAAGGAGACGAATAAAGGCCGTATGCCTCTGCTTTATAATATATGTGTCTAGAAATAAAATATATAAAGTTCAGGGAGGACAGGCCTGTATCATTGCTGGGCTTCACTTAATGCATAGCTCTGCTGTCCAGACACACAATAGTGATTCATTCACAGTGACAGGGTTTTCTGCCATGGCTAATATTTTACCTTATTAGTTAATTCAGGAAAGGAAAAATAGGCAGCGAGAATTATAATTCTTTCTGCCTATTTTTCCTTTCCTGGTGACGTTTGCATATTCTTTCCCCTGAGCCAATTAACTAATAAGATAAAATACATCATATGACAGACAAATGGCTGTGAAATGGGAAGGTTAATAGTGGATTAATGCTCTTTACATGCTTTGCAAAGGTTTTATGTGGAGAGCCATTTTCTCCTAAAAGCCCGGAAAGCCCCTTTGAAAAGAATCCTCTGAAGTCGTCTGCTTCAGGTCATGAGCCACCCAAGCGCACTTCGTCAGTGGCCCACTCGGTGCCATTGCACACACGGGGCAGGCAGAAAAAGAGGGGTAGTCATGAAAAGCTAGGTTTTAATAGGCGACTAAGACCAAACAGCTCAGCCTATCATCGCAACTTTCCTGCATAAGTACCTCAAGCATAACTTGATATCCAGCTATTAAGTGATGTGCCCAGAATCACAGGATGGGGATCTGACACTAGGACTCAAACCCGGGCCCCCAGTTTCAAAGTCTGCAGGTGTGACCGCAAGGCCATACCAATGACTAGGTATGGCGATGCAAATTTCCACATTCAATCGCTACCACACATGCTTTTTACTAATACATCATGTAATTCATCTGAGGCTGAAGCGCCGATGTTGCGGGGAGATCTCAGACACACTGCCTCAATTGGAAGTCCCACATTCAATGCCCTGCAGCGTCCTAAAAGCCCACAAATAATGGGATCCAACATAGCTGCCAAGGTTTTGGTTGCTTATGTGTGACATTTTCTGAATTTCAGTGCAATTAGGAGTGACATTTCAATGACTATGAGTGACTCTTTCTCACAAGCAAAATCAAGCAATGAAGATGAGGGAATCATAGAAATTTCAGAAATTACAGCCATGTAAGCAACGAGAATCTCTAAGATCATCTTAAAAGTGCTGCAAAGGGTTTTAAGTGGGATGAAAAAAGTGCGAGTCTCTAAAAGGGGCATGCATGGCCTATGTAATTAAGCGTATGGCTTAAACACAAACTAAGGTGCCTATTAGGATGGCGGGCGGAGACACGACTGCGGTGCCGGCGGTGGCGGTAACACCCATTTACCGCACGCCGCCAGCGGTCTCCACGCCCGCCATATTAGGATGGCCACACATTGCACATTTCCCGCCCGCTGCGGTGCGACGCCGACAGCCATCAAAGTGCACCCGCCACCGCGGCGGAGTGAGCCAATCACCACACACCGCCGTGCGGAATGACGTCCCGTACACCGAAGATATCACGATGCTGGAAACAGGGCAGCGCACCGCGACGGAGAAACCGCACAGCGAAAGACGGCGGAGACATCACAGCGGAGACAGAAAAGAAACACCCGGGACACACCGCGATGGATCCTGCCCTACACGCCTTCCCGGTGCTGTACATGATACACCACCTGCAAGTTATCCACCGCCGCGGACGCCTCCGCAGGTACGTACAGACACAACAGTGCAAGTAACACAATACACAGCTCCAGGGTGGAAAAACATCGCATGGGAACACCACACATGCTTTTTACTAATACATCATGTAATTCATCTGAGGCTGAAGCACCGATGTTGCGGGGAGATCTCAGACACACTGCCTCAATTGGAAGTCCCACATTCAATGCCCTGCAGCGTCCTAAAAGCCCACAAATAATGGGATCCAACATAGCTGCCAAGGTTTTGGTTGCTTATGTGTGACATTTTCTGAATTTCAGTGCAATTAGGAGTGACATTTCAATGACTATGAGTGACTCTTTCTCACAAGCAAAATCAAGCAATGAAGATGAGGGAATCATAGAAATTTCAGAAATTACAGCCATGTAAGCAACGAGAATCTCTAAGATCATCTTAAAAGTGCTGCAAAGGGTTTTAAGTGGGATGAAAAAAGTGCGAGTCTCTAAAAGGGGCATGCATGGCCTATGTAATTAAGCGTATGGCTTAAACACAAACTAAGGTGCCTATTAGGATGGCGGGCAGAGACACGACCGCGGTGCCGGCGGTGGCGGTAACACCCATTTACCGCACGCCGCCAGCGGTCTCCACGCCCGCCATATTAGGATGGCCACACATTGCACATTTCCCGCCCGCTGCGGTGCGACGCCGACAGCCATCAAAGTGCACCCGCCACCGCGGCGGAGTGAGCCAATCACCACACACCGCCGTGCGGAATGACGTCCCGTACGCCGAAGATATCACGATGCCGGAAACAGGGCAGCGCACCGCGACGGAGAAACCGCACAGCGAAAAACGGCGGAGACATCACAGCGGAGACAGAAAAGAAACACCCGGGACACACCGCGATGGATCCTGCCCTACATGCCTTCCCGGTGCTGTACATGATACACCACCTGCAAGTTATCCACCGCCGCGGACGCCTCCGCAGGTACGTACAGACACAACAGTGCAAGTAACACAATACACAGCTCCAGGGTGGAAAAACCTCGCATGGGAACACCACACACCCCTGTGGGGACAGGCATACAGCCATCACTGCACACACACATGTCCCACCTGTGACAAAAACATCTCGCCACATACTGCCCACCCATGTACCGCATTCATGAACAAATGTCCCGGTCACGTCACCGCCGCAGTCAGTGTGCATGAAACCATGCACACAACGCAGAGCACAGGGCCAGCGCATGCCAAGGGCACCGTACAAATCGCACAGAGCCACAACTCCATCCACAACACACCAGCTACCTCCCTGAAGGGACACAACATGTGCCTCCCAAGTGCCACTCCTGCACAACAACCACACAACTACAGCCACACCATGCCCCACGTCCCAACAACTGCATATACAGCCACAGCAGGACCCTTTGCAAAGGAACACATAGCACAGAAGCCCAGGCCCCAGCCAACACACACACCACAACAACATCACACACAAGCCAAGAACACTGAGGCCAGGCACAAAATGTACACACACACAGATGAGGACCAAACACTTCACTGCACACACTACCTGACAAGTCACACACACACACACCACCCTGACTCACAGCTACATACACACACCACATGCCAGCAGTAATGGAGGACAACATATAGGAAAGCCAAAGTGAGGTGCCCACAAATGGAAGGGCAGTGACACAACCATCAAGCATGTGTGATGCACATGCAAGACAAGACACATGTGAGAACACACACAGCCCATCACAGCACACATGGCTGACACAGTCAGTCAACACAAACCACGGTCACCCCAATGCAACAACTCCTGGGGACAGCAAGGACACCCATGTATAGGCACAGGGATGTAAGGAAGGCCCTGAACTCAAACACTGACCAGCCACACATAGGCATCCAAATACTGGACAAGACAATGTCTGCTGCACAACACACAGTGACACACTACATGACAGCCAAGCACAAGTAGGATATGTCACACATACCTCCTCCCACAACAGCAACACACAATACTGCCATGTGCACAAAACACAACCACAGGGCTAAACAAGTACACATACAGGCACACCACTCCAGGGTCACACATGGCAGTAGTTGACAATGCAGATCCACACACATCCACAGTCACACCCAAGTCACCCCCTTCACACCATACACTTCTCCACCACCCAAGTGCACACATTGGAAGTAAGCCATGGGACCTGGATAATTCATCACCACAAGATGTCCATACACCGACACTGATTGGCACACAGAAAGGAAGCTCACACAGACCCCATGACCCTGGCCTGCCTGCCTGTAAGCCTGTGCCCAAACTCCCACCCTGTGCTGCCATTGCCCACAAACCTGACATGTGTCCACCATAGATAACATGAGCAAAGAAGGAAGATGACAACAAGAATTCATTGCCAACCACCTGCACTGCACCCATAAGTATCACAGTCATGTAGAAATGAAGTGCCTCCCACCCCTGCAAAAGAAATTAAATGTGAGACAACCCATTGGCAATGTTGAAGTGGCATACTGAGCATGTGACACAGTAAACCATGCACACACAGAAACAACTTTATTCAGGAAGGACACTGACACAACTCACAGCAGGACCAACTGTGTTTATTCACAATTTGCATATTGAGACAACAAATTTGGGCAACAGCAAAGCCAGTGGGCATTTCAATATGTACAGTATTTACATGAGAAGCTGCACAGGCAGGGGGCAAACAGCAGTGAACAGCAAGGCCAGTGTCCAGGACACAGTGCAGGTGAGGTACATGAGATCCTGCACAGGCAAGGGGCAAACAGCAGTGAACAGCAAGGCCAGTGGCCAGTCCAAAGTGCAGGTGAGGTACATGAGATCCTGCACAGGCAAGGGGCACACAGCAGTGAACAACAAGGCCATTGGCCAGTACAATGTGCAGATGAAGTCCATGAGAAGCTGCACAGGCAGGGGGCAAATAGCAGTGAACAACAAGGCCAGTGGCCAGTACAATGTGCAGATGAAGTCCATGAGAAGCTGCACAGGCAGAGGGCAAATAGAAGTGAACAACAAGGCCAGTGGCCAGTCCAAAGTGCAGATTAAGTCCATTAGAAGCTGCACAGGCAGGGGGCACACAGCAGTGAACGACAAGGCCATTGGCCAGTACAATGTGCAGAGTAGTTACATCAGAAACTGCACAGGCAAGGGGCAAACAGCAGTGAACAGCAAGGCCAGTGGCCAGTCCAATGTGCAGATTAAGTCCATGAGAAGCTGCACAGGCAGGGGGCACACAGCAGTGAACGACAAGGCCAGTGGGCAGGACAAAGTGCAGTGTGAGTCCATGAGAAGCTGCACAGGCAAGGGGCAAACAGCAGTGAAACACAAGGCAAGTACAATGTGCAGAGTAGTGACATCAGAAGCTACACAGGGAATGTATGCAACTCTACCATGCCATGCCCAGCAACAGAGTAATGGGCCTGACAATGGGCATCACACGCACCCCTGTGGACAGACAGGTGTGTGAGGGTGACCACCACTCAGATGGGGCTGTCTGTCGGACTTGGAGCTGACTGTGTGTTGGGGTCAGTTGGAGGACTGCCCTGGGCAGTGGGAGTAACAACTGTGGAAGAGCCAACTGTGCATGTGGTAGCTGGGGGCTGCTTGGACCAGGTGGGGTGGTGGCCCGGGGAGGTGGACTCATGCCCTGGTGAGACACAGTGTGTGCCGGAGATTGTGGAGGGGTGCCTCTCCACTTCTTGGGGATCCTGAAAGGCTTCCCTGTCTGTGGATTGAGGGGAACTGGGGCAGACACAACAGGTGACCCCAACACCAAAGCTGATTCTGGTGTGGATGGTGACCCACCCTCTGGGGACATGCTGGATCCCTCTGTGCGCTTGCCTGGTGTTTGCCGCCGCCCTGCCTCCCTCTGTCCACCAGCTTTGCCCCCTACAGTGTCCTCCCGTGCTGGCTTCACAGGGCTTGGGATGGGAGTGGAGGTCAAGGATGGATTATCCATGGGGCCCTCATCCTGTGTAATGTTTGCAGGCAACACCTTCTCAGTGGGTGTGGAAACTGTCTTTTGCCTCTGCGAGACGTCTTTGGGACAGGGGAGTCTTTGGCAGGGGAGGAAGGTGAGGCCTGTGACCCTGATGCTTTTTTCTTTGCTTTGTGGCCCTTGCTGTCGCCTGATGGGCTTTTCTCTCTGCGCTCTGGGGTGGCCTTACTCTTATGTGGGGATGGTGTCTGCGCTCTAGTACGTTTGGGCTGCTGCTGCTCCTGTGTGCTGCGGGTTCTGTATCGGGACTTTGGGGTCCGTTGAGCATTGTCACTGTCGTCAGAGGTGCACAGTGACAAAGGGCTGGACCGAGTGCTGGGAACCGCTCCCTGACTATGTGCCTGTTGCAGGGCTGCTGTCACAGTTGATGACAAGGACTGCACAGTCCGGTGTAGCCCACCTACGTCGGAATGTAAGCCCTCCATGAAAGCTATAACCTGCCCCAACTTTTTGTCGTGCTCTTGGAAGGCATTGAGAAGTGCTGTCTGCCCCACACACAGCTGGCACAATAGCTCGACTGCTTCTGCACTGAGGGCAGCAGGGCTGACATGGGCTGGGGCAGCTGTGCCTGGGGTGAAGGTGACTCTTCCCTTCCTGCTCGTGCGGACACGGGCAGCACCAGTGGAGGTTGAAGGGAGGCTGGGCACTGGACGCTGTGTGGCGGAAGAGGAGGCCGAGTCCCCGTTCCCTGTACCCCCAACATGGATGTGTCACCGCTGGCGTCAGATGAGGTAGAGCTTTGTGTCTCCAGCTGTGAATCCTCTAGCAGACTCCTGTCCCCCTCCTCGGCACTGGTCACATCTGTGTCAGTCAGCTCCGGTGCGGCTGTTGCACTGGAAGCCTCACCACTGGTGTCCGTCCCTCTCCCTCTGCACATACGGGAGCTGCTGCATAGGAGAGAGAAGTACTGTGAGATGAGTGGCATCAACAGAACTAACACGTGCCAATACATCTGCATCCTAGAAAGAGGTGTGCAGCACATTGCATGCCACCCTGTGCACACATATATCTTGCCACCCAAAATTTCAACACAACGGTGCATGTCCGCCACACATCCTGCCATAAGTGCCCCAGGTGACTCACACAGCACACCATCCTGCAGTTGGCTCACATCAGACACAGCCCCAAAATGGCCTGTGCACACACACTGTCCCGATGTTGGCAAGGATGAACACCACGACATGGTGCACATCACGTACATGTGTGGAGCAGTAGGGGACCACACAGACTACAACATACCAGCCCACAATGACCCTGCACACATGCCATCCACCATATCGAGTCCATGGGCACATCTACTGTTGCACATTGGCCTCAGATGTCTGACTGGCAGACATCTAAGGTCTGGAATTGCACGCATTCATTGAAACGCATTCACAGTTGGCACACTGGCATTCCCATCCATCTGAATTCACACACTACCCCACAGCAGAAGGTACCTGAAGGCCACAACTCCAAATGTAAGAGAGATGCACAGTGCTAAAACTCACTTCATGAAGCACCGTTTGGGAAAAAGCATGGCACATACACCCAGCACAGAGGCCACACCCAAAACATTGCACCACACAACCAACGTCACACAGCTGACAATTTGCACACTCTGTAGACACATGCACCCACTCCCAGCCAAAGGCAGCCTGCAACACATACTCACCCCTGGCTCGCTGCTGATGCTCCTTCAGTCGTCTGTCCAGCTCAGGTTGTGTGACAGCCAGGATGCGGGCCATTAGTGGTGCCATGCTGCGCCTAGCCAACCTGCCAGTCCGAGGGAGCAGCCCCAGCGTCATCTCAGCCACGTTCTTGCTCAGCCGGCAGATGTCGTCCCACCTTTTATGACAGTGGGTGCGCCTTCGGTTTGACACACCCAGATCCCGGACTCTGGAGGCAATGGCCCTCCACACGGCTTTACGCTGGTGGACCTTCAGCTGCAGGCATGGGAGACAAGAGGGGTGAGGTTCCAGTGACACAGTGCACAATGACAACACAACAAAAATGCAGTAGCACGACAGTGACTCATCCAAAACTCCAGCAACAACTGTCACATAGCCAACAATTGCTCTGAACATGGTGCAATGCCATTGGTCAATCAGACATACAGGCATGCATGTTCGATGGTGGACACAGTACCTCCACATCCCATTCACATGCAGGATACCAACACAGCAAGCAACGTGTAGTCTGCCTGCAGCTACTGTCTGCAGTTACCTACAACTACACATAGAGAAGATAGCAAAACATGTGTCTTGTTGTTGGACTCACTGTGTCCAACACTGCTCATTCCTAAGTGTCCTAGCCCTGTGAAAGCCTCACTGTGTCCTGGAACTCACATAGAGTGACAACAACTGTCATACACACACCCTTCTCCCACACCTGCTCCTGTGCAATCTACATGGCAGAGATGGGACTTAGATGAAGAGGCGTGACCCAAACACACATGGAACACACTGTACATGCAGTGATGTGGACATGTGTCATTCGGCGGGGACTGTGCAGGGCAGGTGGACTGACACTGAGTGGGTTAATTGGGAGCAACACAGCCATTCACACAAACAATAACTGGCCAGACTCCTGCATCACCAAAATGCAGCTGCACTGTATGGCTGACACTACAGGACATGTCCCTCTACTCAGGATAGGCATGCAGGGTAACATGTGAAAGAGCCCACCAAGCCCTTCCCGCTGTAGTAAACATGATAGGCAGTGCATGTCAGAGCCCCACAACCACTGACACATACCGAAGCACCTCCACCCCACGTGTGCATACCCTGCACTCTCACTCACAGTCTGGGAGACTTACCACGACATTAGGGCCGCCATAAAGCCTTGGGTACTGTGCAAGCACCCCGTCTACCAGGACCCTAAGCTCCTCACTGGTGAAGGGACTGGCACGGATCTTCTGAGTCCTCTACATCACAATGGACATGTGGCAGCAGCAGCACGTTGAGGGTGGCAGCCAGCAGTCCCTTGAGGCAGCAGGTGTAGGGTGGCAGCCAGCAGTCCCTTGAGGCAGCAGCAGCAGGTGCAGGGTGGCAGCCAGCAGTCCCTTGAGGCAGCAGCAGCAGGTGGAGGGTGGCAGCCAGCAGTCCCTTGAGGCAGCAGGTGGAGGGTGGCAGCCAGCAGTCCCTTGAGTCAGCAGGTGGAGGGTGGCAGCCAGCAGTCCCTTGAGGCAGCAGCAGCAGCAGGTGCAGGGTGGCAGCCAGCAGTCCCTTGAGGCAGCAGCAGCAGGTGGAGGGTTGTCAGTTAGCAGTCCCTGGTAGCTGTGGGAATGTGGTGCACCCTCCGACACATATATAGGCCCCTGGGGCTGTGTCAGTGGTCCCAGGGTGCTGCAATTGGTGTACCAGGTCTGCCTCATTAAAATACATCCAATGTCTGCCTCCACGGTGGCAGTGCATGCCTACCACGATTTTCAAACTCGCATCAGGCTACCGCGAGGCTGCTTCCCATTGGCTGCAAGGGCATGGTCTATGCCGGTGACACACCGTAGGGTGCATGTGCGCGCTACCGCGGTGGTGCATCTTTTGAATGCCTCCAGTGACCGCCTCTGCGGGAGTGGTGCATGCCTACTGCGATTTTCAAACTCGCATCAGGCTACCGCGAGGCTGCTTCCCATTGGCTGCAAGGGCATGGTCCATGCCGGTGACACACCGTAGGGTGCATGTGCGCGCTAGCGCGGTGGTGCATCTTTTGAATGCCTCCAGTGACCGCCTCCGCGGGGGTGGTGCACACCTACCGCGATTTTCAAACTCGCATCAGGCTACCGCGAGGCTGCTTCCCATTGGCTGCAAGGGCATGGTCCATGCCGGTGACACACCTCAGGGGCCAGGCGGTAGGCACCTCCATATGTCTGCCAGACAGTGCCTGGAGTGACCGTGATTTGGGTTGCAGTGCATGGTGACCGCTATTGTCACATACATATCTGGCAGTGTCACCCGCGATCGTGCCTGGGTTATGGGCGGTGCTACACCACAGGGGCCAGGCGGTAGGCACCGCTATATGTCTGCCAGACAGTGCCTGGAGTGACCGTGATTTGGGTAGTGGTGCATGGTGACCGCTATTGTCACATACATATCTGGCGGTGTCACCCGCGATCGTGCCTGGGTTATGGGCGGTGCCACACCACAGGGGCCAGGCGGTAGGCACCGCCATATGTCTGCCAGACAGTGCCTGGAGTGACCGTGATTTGGGTAGTGGTGCATGGTGACCGCTATTGTCACATACATATCTGGCGGTGTCACCCGCGATCGTGCCTGGGTTCTGGGCAGTGCCACACCACAGGGGCCAGGCGGTGGGCACCACCATATGTCTGCCAGACAGTGCCTGGAGTGACCGTGATTTGGGTTGCGGTGCATGGTGACCGCCATTGTCACATACATATCTGGCGGTGTCACCCGCGATCGTGCCTTGGTTATGGGCGGTGCCACACCACAGGGGCCAGGCAGTAGGCACCGCCATATATCTGTCAGACAGTGCCTGGAGTGAGGGTTAATGGAGTTGTGGAGTAGCTGTGCTGCACCTAACGTGTCCTCCAGCTCTCTGCATAGGCCAACATGTACAGTGCGCAGTGTCTCAACAATTGAAGGGTCCTCATGAGGGCAAATGCACAAAAGGGACATGTCACTCCACGTCACCAACACATACCATATATGGGTCGCCAGTACATTGCATGGTCACATACACTCGCACATGTCACATGTGCTGTGTAATGAAATGTAGACTGTCCAGTTAATGTGTTGCATAGCATATGTAGATAATGGTCAATGTCTGTGTGTGCAATGTAACGCACACTGTCATCTCATTTACTGAACTAGGGGCATCAGCAACTGGCACATTGTCCACACACGTGTCCCCCACGCACAGCTGGTGGTCAATGTGTAGTTGAAGTGTGCCATGTGCAACCTGTTTTGGTAGGTGTATCAGGGCCAGCAACATGGTGTGTTCGGGTAGTATTGCAATTAGTGACATATGCTGGGGGTCACACTCACAGGTATGCACACATATCTGTTAGTACATCACACTGTGCATGCGAATGAGCCGGAGGGGTGCACAGATAATTGCTGCTGGTAAGGGGACAGGTGTACGAGTAGTGTGCCTGATGTGTACCTACTTGTGAAGGGCCCTGTCGGTTAATGGTGCATGTTGTAAGACTTGGGAATGTGTCTGTTGATAAAATTTATGTGATGCACATTTCATGGTCTTCTGCATTGACATCTGTGCACTTTGATCTGTCCTAGGAGGAGGAGGCCCAATATCCATCGTCCGTTCACAGTCCTGGCAGACATGGAGAATGAGGATATAATCCGCAAATTCAGGCTGGACCGACAAACCCTGCAGAACCTATGTGCCATGTTGGAGCCCCACCTGCAGCCACGTCGGACATATCCAACAGCTTTCACCGCAACATCTAAGGTGATGGCATGCCTGCATTTCTTTGCAACAGGCTCATTCCAGCACACGGTCGCAAGTGCAGGCGGGATGTCACAGCCGATGTTCAGCATGGTGCTGAGGGATGTCCTGTCGGCCATGATGCTGTACAAAGACAGATATATCCATTTTCCCAGGGGGCCTGAGTTGGTGGCTGTGAAGGGCGATTTCTATGCCCTTGGACATATCCCCCATGTCATTGGTGCAATTGATTGCACACATGTTGGGCTTGTGCCACCACAGGCACGTGAACAGGTTTACCGCAATAGGAAGCATTCACACTCTGTAAATGTTCAAGTGGTGTGCCTGGCGGACATGATCATCTCCCACGTGTGTGCCAAGTTTCCCGGCTCAGCCCATGATGCCCACATCTTGCGCAGCAGCATCGTTCCTCAGTTGATGGCCAATCTGCTTCCTGAGCGTGCATGGCTTGTGGGTGAGTATGCATAGTGGATTAGAGTGGTGTGTGTGTGACATGCTGTTGTGTTGCATTTTGGGACTGCAAGGTTAATCTGTGTCTCTCACACCCAGGTGACTCGGCATATCCGAACCGCCCGTGGTTGCTGAGCCCATTGCGGAACCCCGTCATGCCAGCTGATGTGCGATACAATGATGCCCATGGGAGGACACGGCGTGTGATAGAACAGACATTTGGTCTCCTAAAATCAAGATTTTGGTGCCTGGACCGTACTGGAGGTGCCCTTATGTACTCGCCAGGGAAGGTGTGTCAGATAGTGGTGGCATGCTGCATGCTCCACAACCTGGCCATTCGCAAGGCAATACCCCTGATCCTGGATGACGATGATGAGCAGCCAAGGCCGCCACCTGCAAATCAACCCGGATCCAGTGATGAGGGCAGTGGAGAGGAGGAAGGGGTCGACATGCGTCGACAGCTCATCACCCGCTACTTCACTTGAAGGTGAGTGACGATGTAGAAGGGACAAAAAAAGTCTGATGGTGTTGCTGTTGCTGTGTGGGTGTATGTGAGCTTGCTGACTGCAGCTTGGTGTTGAATCATTGCTGCCTGCCAATGTATGTGTGATTGGTTAGTGTGATACAGAATGTCTCTATGGTGACTGTTGCTCTGTGTAAAGTTTGTAGATCTGAGTACCTTGTTGACAAGTGTTGTGTGATGTGTGCAATGCCACACCCATACAAGTGACTCTTGTTCTGCGGTTTTCCCTAGGTCCCTTCAGTATCTCACTTGTTACCTACATTCCATTCCCCTGGACCATGTCCTACACGGTGAAGGTTGCACATCCTGTATTAAAGACGGAGCAGACACAACAACATGTGTGTAAGGTGTATTTATTTACAACTGTGACATGCGAGGGTGGAGAAAATGTGAAGGGGGAATTGAAGAAGTGAGTTGACAGTCATGGTAGATGAGATACTTGAGTAGTCCCCACAATGATGTGGAGACCCAGTCCAACAGATAGATGCCATTCACATGGCAGTGTGGTGAAGGATAGTCCAAAGGTCAATGCAGTGGTGCAGTGGTCTGCCATCATGGCTGGCTCGGGGACTAGCGTTTGGCAGGTGCTTTGGCACGTGAGTCCCCCTGGCCTTTCCTTGGACGGCCCCTCTTGCGCTTGACTGGAGGGGCCACTGCTGCAGGGGCAGTGGTGTCTGAGGACTCACCCCCCTCTGTGGACGCAGGGGAGGATGATGAAGTGTCATCCTGCTGCCCAACAGGGGGAGGCGGAGGGGTAGAATGTTGCGCTTGCCTGTTCCTCAGAACCGCCACTAGCTGCCCCAAGAGGTCCACAATCTGTCCCATGCGTGTGTCCATGGACCTCAGCAGCAGGAGGTGCTCCCGAGATTCTTCCTCTAACCGGCCCATTCGTCCCTGGGCCTGTTGGTATGCCCCAAGGACTCTGTCGATGTGGCCCAGGGCTTCCGTCCCAGGATCAGTCCCCCTCTGCATGACCCTGTCCCGACCAGCTGCACTGCTGCCACGGTCCTGTCCGGTCCTCACATTGGCCCGCTGCATCCTCTCCCTGGCCTCCGCAGTTGATGTGGTGGGCTGCTCAACCCCTGGGGCAGGGAGGGTGTTGCGGACAGCTGTGGTGGTGGTGGTGGTGGTAGTGGTTGACACACAGGCCGTGACAGCAGCTGTCAGAGGATGGTCAGGGGCTGCAGCTGATGTGGTTGGGGGGACAATGGGTGCCTGGGACTGGTTGCGGCCTGCCACACCAAATGGGCCAGCGTGGAGCTCCTCATCCAAGGAATCCAGGGAGTCCTCATCCAGTTGTCTCTGTTCCGGGGGGGGGGGGGAGACTGGCTCTGCAGGGTGGTGTCATCCTCTGCAGTGAGTTCTTGGTCACCTGTGGGTCAGATGAGAAATGGTCATTGTGTTGCACCCATCAAAGTTTGTGTTAGCAGTGTTACATCAACTGTTTGTACATCCAGCAGTTGTTCACTGTACAAATTTGCTTTGACCGACATCCAGTGATGAATTACAAGCTGTTGTGGTACATGCATTACTTGTCCATATTGGGAGTTGTCAAGACATGACATGCACAATATAATTTTTTGACATTGACATTCTCATGTTGGCATCCTGTTATTGATCAATCATATGTCATCCATTTAGGCGTATGTGTCACTTGTAGAGCCCTTGCAGCGGTTTACTCTGCACAGTGAGTGAGCATTGTAGTTTCATGCATACCTTTTCAATGTGGTGTAGATATCTGTATTTGCAATTCCAGACATGCTTAAGTTTGCTTTAATTAGATCCTAGGTGGTCTGGACCACTGCTACTGTCAGATGGCATGTAGTGGTGTGCATGGTTGTGCTCGGAGTTCCATCTACATATGTTTCAGTCATTCACAGTTTGGTTGCTGTCACAGTTTCATTTTATTAGGTGTGTGCACACTATAGTTGCCAAAGCTATCTGGGTGTTCAGTTGTGCATTGAGAGGCCTGGTGTCCTATGCCAACATGTTTTTTTAAATGCATATCTGGCTGCATGTTGTGGCTGTTGATATGTTGTGTTTGCTGTGTTTTCCTTGTATTTGAGAGACCTCTCTGTGTGTGTATGATGAGGGCTTCCATCTTGGTCCAGTGTAGGACAAGTCAGCATGATATGTCCACATGCCAGTTCTTTTGAAGTGTACATTGCAATGACTGACACATGCATGTTGGTGCCAGGAAGTAATGGGTCTTGTGTGCTGGCGGTCAGGTGGGCCCGAGTGAGTTGTTGTGCAAGCTTCCCAGCCCCACACATCCCAACCTGTGAGATGCGGTTACCTACCTGTGAGTTGGGTGGGTAGCATACATTCCCTGCCACATGCTTCTTATTGGGGGTGTAGTGTCCCATCCTCCATAGTGGTGGAACAGCATGCATGTTGCATTTTGTGGGACGGATAGCCAAACACACTACACCGTCTCACTGTGAAGATGGCTAACTACCGTTTGAGGTGAAGGTGAGCAATGACATGGCTATGTGACTTGGTAGAAATCTTTGGATGGAATGTGCGTGTGGTGAGCATGATGTGTGTGTGGCTTTTTGTACCCATTGATTTCAGATTACATTTGGTCATGGGGTATAGCCCCCCATCACTGTTGTCCCAGCTATCTGGCTGTGGGGTTCACTCCCCCAACATTTGAAGGCCCAATAGGGCAAGGGGTATAGTCTTGTAGCACAGTGGTGACATACAGCAGGGTGAAGATCTCACCCAGCATACATTTCCACACTGTCATGGTTTCATGGTATTTGTGGACCTGAGAACATGAGCACAGTACTGGTGAAGCAGTTGTTCCAGGGCATCCATACACTGACATGTTGTGGTCAACAGTGGTGTGTGTGTGAGGTGTACTCAGCCCTGTGCAGACAATGTGTGCTTTTGGGGCTAGACTATACCAGCACTGTTCAGACAGACAGTGTGAGATGTGAACATTGTCAATGCATACACACATTGGTGGTCCAAACAAGACACCTTTGACAATTTAATTCAGACAAGGTGCTGTTCTGCAATTCAGTGCAGCACTGTGGTAGCTGGGTGTGTTGCAGGACATTTGGGATGTGCTTAGTTTAGCATTGTGAGTCCCAGCTGCAGTGTAGTTTTTGGGTACACTGCACTTCCACTGTTTACATTGCAACACTGTGGTATGACATGGGTGATTTGCACTTTGCCATACAAACGGCCAGACACTGCTGCAGGGCAGCATGATCGTTGTTAGTGTTGCAGTGTGTGATGCCTGGCACAGTGTACACAATGTGGGTCAATTTTGAACAGAGACTTGTGCATGGTGACTACAACACAACTGTTTTGCATTATTTGTGTTGGTGACTGTGGACTAAGTGGCATGGTGTCATGTGCGGCTGCACAGACGTCACATGCCTATGAGTGGGACTAGTGCTCCATCCTGCTCAGCTGTGGGACAAGGGGGCCAGGTGGGAGTTGTAGTGCAGGCCTCCCTATTCCACAGACACCTCCCTATAAAGATGGCTACCTACCTGTTAGGTGAGGGTGAAGCACACAATGGCTGAGGCATGCTTCTGGGTGGGGGCAGTGCTCCATCCTGCTCAGCTGTGGGACAAGGGGGCCAGGTGGGAGTTGTAGTGCAGGCCTCCCTATTCCATAGACACCTCCCTGTAAAGATGTCTACCTACCTGTTAGGTGAGGGTGAAGCACACAATGGCTGAGGCATGCTTCTGGGTGGGGGCAGTGCTCCATCCTGCTCAGCTGTGGGACAAGGGGGCCTGGTGGGAGTTGTAGTGCAGGCCTCCCAAACACCCACACACCTCCCTGTAAAGATGGCTACCTACCTGTTAGGTGAGGGTGAAGCACACAATGGCTGAGGCATGCTTCTGGGTGGGGGCAGTGCTCCATCCTGCTCAGCTGTGGGACAAGGGGGCCTGGTGGGAGTTGTAGTGCAGGCCTCCCAAACACCCACACACCTCCCTGTAAAGATGGCTACCTACCTGTTAGGTCAGGATGAAGCACACAATGGCTGAGGCATGCTTCTGGGTGGGGGCAGTGCTCCATCCTGCTCAGCTGTGGGACAAGGGGGCCTGGTGGGAGTTGTAGTGCAGGCCTCCCAAACACCCACCCACCTCCCTGTAAAGATGGCTACCTACCTGTTAGGTGAGGGTGAAGCACACAATGGCTGAGGCATGCTTCTGGGTGGGGGCAGTGTTCCATCCTGCTCAGCTGTGGGACAAGGGGGCCTGGTGGGAGTTGTAGTGCAGGCCTCCCAAACACCCACCCACCTCCCTGTAAAGATGGCTACCTACCTGTTAGGTGAGGGTGTAGCACACAATGGCTGAGGCATGCTTCTGGGTGGGGGCAGTGCTCCATCCTGCTCAGCTGTGGGACAAGGGGGCCTGGTGGGAGTTGTAGTGCAGGCCTCCCTATTCCACAGACACCTCCCTGTAAAGATGGCTACCTACCTGTTAGGTGAGGGTGAAGTACACAATGGCTGAGGCATGCTTCTGGGTGGGGGCAGTGCTCCATCCTGCTCAGCTGTGGGACAAGGGGGCCTGGTGGGAGTTGTAGTGCAGGCCTCCCAAATACCCACCCACCTCCCTGTAAAGATGGCTACCTACCTGTTAGGTGAGTGTGTAGCACACAATGGCTGAGGTATGCTTCTGGGTGGGGGCAGTGCTCCATCCTGCTCAGCTGTGGGACAAGGGGGCCTGGTGGGAGTTGTAGTGCAGGCCTCCCAAACACGCACCCACCTCCCTGTAAAGATGGCTACCTACCTGTTAGGTGAGGGCTTAAGCACACAATGGCTGAGGCATGCTTCTGGGTGGGGGGAGTGCTCCATCCTGCTCAGCTGTGGGACAAGGGGGCCTGGTGGGAGTTGTAGTGCAGGCAGCATGTATACATGTACCCATGGTGATGTTGCTAACTACCTTTGGGGGCTTCAGGGGGAGTGTCTGTTGTATCTGTGAGAGATGTGTTGGGGGAGTGTTGTGCACAAGAATGAATTTGAACCTAGGAGGTATTATTTTGTAATGGTGCAAGACAGTACATTTGTGTGATGTTAGGCATTTGTTTGTACTTACCAGCCTCCACTCCCCGGGTATTCCTGAGAGACTCTCTGGATGTAGAATGCCAAGCACCTTCTCCTCCCATTCAGTGAATGTTTTGAGTGGAACGGGAGGGCCACTGCCTGTCCTGTGAGCCAGCTCATGGTTCTTGGCTCTCTTCTTTTTGACCACTGTCTTCAGATCGTGCCACCTCTTCACGATTTCATCTCTATTGCGTGGCACGGTCCCTACAGCATTGACCTTCTCTACTATCCTTCTCCACATTTGCGTCCTTGTTGCTAGTGGTGTCTGTTGGACCTGGTTACCAAACAATTGTGGTTCTACCCTGATTATCTCATCGACCATGACCCTCAACTCACTCTCAGTGAATTTGGGCATTCTCTGTGGTGACATGGTGTGTGATGTGTCAAGGTGTTTAGGGTGCAGGTTTGGAAGTGGTAGTGGTGGTGGTGATGTGTGTGTGTTGTGCAGATTTGCCTCTCCTGTCATCTGTGGTGGATGTCCCCTCAGTTGTGGAGTTTTGCAAAGGATTGTGGTATGTTGGGGGCTGGATTTATACTGGTGTCTGTGGGCGTGTCAGGATGGGGTATTGGTAGCAGGTGTGGTGTGTGTGTGAACCTGGGATTTGTAGTTTTGGAGTTTACCATGGGGGTGTGTTTTTGGGCTGTGTTACCTATTTTTGGGTGCATGCCTTGTTTGGTTGGTGCTCTTTGTGGCCATGTTGTGTGTTTTTCTAGCGACCGCCATTTTTTTAACGGAGCGTCCGCAGTGGTGGCTCGGCTACGGCGCTTCCGCCGTCTCACTGATTCTTCAATGTTGTCGCTGTGGTTGCGGTCGTTTGGGCTGTTTCTGTTGCGAAACCGACCGCCGCGGACGGGTTTGGGCCTTCTCCGCAGGCGAACGGCGGTTTCTCGGGTCTCCTTTCTGCCGCAGTTGGATTTTTACCACCGAGGATCCTAATCTAGCCGTCGGTTTTCCCGCGGTAGCGGCGGGCGGTGTTTTCCCGCTACCATGGCGGTCGGTTGTTTTTCCGTCCGCCATCGTAATGACCTCCTAAATTTCTCCACTGGCAGCACCTTTCAGGAAGAATTACTTCTAAAAAATGTATTGCCAGCTTATATCACACTCCACAACTCGGGCAGAAATGTGCATGGTGCAGTCACAAGAGAATGCCCCGTCTTCAAGAAATGCTTACAAATTCCTAGAGTGTTTCAGTGGTAAAAAGGTTCCCCCTTAACTACTATGGCCTGAAACTCTTCCTATCAAAATAAGAGAATGAATGAAAATGTCAAGTTTACGGGGGCTTTCAACACTCCTATCTACCATTTGACTCAGCTGGGACACCTACGGATACCACTAGTTATAATTTAAAAACGTGAAGCACTATCCAAAGCGTCGAAAAGCAACAGATTGTTTATGTCTCATTTTATGCACTCGAAAGAGTAATTTAAATAAACAATTGTCCAACTTCGGACCGAGAGTGCGGCAGCCAGCTCATACCAGAAAGGGTAGATAGAATGGGTTTTGTCACTCAGTCTAGCGACTGTTAAACGGCTGGTATGAACAGAGTAACAATATCACCTCAAGAAAACCATGAGGGCTATGACAGAAGCAAGAGCGTGTCCGTTATGTTGGCAAAACACAAGATGAGAGTGTTAGAGAGTCTGTTACATTCCGGTCAGTGATTCTAAAACAGTTACAGGTCTGCAGCCAGTGACATTTTGGGGGCTTTGCATAAGTTTGCCTATGATACAGCGCTTCTACATGACTTCACGGTGCACAATTAAGAATGCGTTATTCTTGGAATAAGTTAATATGCCATTGTTTTTAAATAAAGCCCTGAGTCAAATATCGCTTTAAATTATGCAAAATGCAGTTCGGGCTAATGCATTCAGTTGTCAATCCAGATTGTAACGCTTTTATTTTCTAAATGGCAGAGTCTTTTTCGAAAATAGAAAGCACCACAGGCTGGGATTCCGACATGCAGCTTTTCGAGCGTAATGGCTAAAAATGGATGAGAAGTATTCCTACAGGTTTATAGAGCAATAAACATCTGGGTGGATGTAACTCGAGAGATCCAATTCCCATCTCTCCGAAAAGACCAGACCCTCGGTAATGTTCCCTGACCCCACACTCGGTAAAGTTAAGTGAGAGGCGGAATCCTATATCCAGCTCTCTCACATAAAAGATTGCATTAAACCACCGCATTTTAAAGAAAGGCGGGCTCCCGCCTTCCAAACAAAAGCGCGGCACTTGCAGAGTACCCCAAAGTGGAGGAGAGGCGGGAAATCACACCCACCTCACTTCCACGTCTCACCCGCACCCCCACCAAACAAAATACCAATGAAACGGAGCAATTTTCATCTTTTCCTCAGCCAGATCCATGTGCACACACTCCGGTGCAGCAGCACGTTAGTCTCTTCACTCGGCCACAGAACAACTCGGCTTCCGCTTCCGTTCCAGCCAGTGTTAGGAAAGGCTGCGGCATGGTAGCCTGCATCCTACCAAAGTAGCCCAAAGTTGGCACATAGTGCTACTCCGAGGCAGGAGGGGCTGGGGCTATTCATGCATCCAGGAACTCTCGGTCTCCCGCCTGCCTCCCAAATTGAACAGCCTACGTCCACATCAGAATCAGTGTGCAAAGGCTCTGTTAATGTCCCAAAAACTTTATTCAATCAGTCCAATATTTTATATAGTACGTCTTGTAGCGCGGCGGGGCCTGGGGTATCTAGGCCGCAGCAGCGCTAATAAAAGCACGACACAGTTGCTTTCACTTTCGTGGCCAGAAGACCCCGAGCGGTCCCCGGCTGTTTATTTATCCCCTCGGGGCGAGCCCGCCCAAGGGGTGTGGGGATGCGTGAAGGTTGCAACAAATCTAGTAGAGGGCCCAGGTGGCTCTCTACATCCCTCCTTTCTTTCGGTTCTGGACCATCACGTCCTCCCAGTTCATGGAGAAGTATATACAAAGTCTGTCATTTGCTGACTTGGCGCCGGATTCGGCCGGAGACCATACCTCTGGCTCCGGACCCTGTAACCAGCCGACGCACTGGACGGGACACCCCCAGACGATTCAGCAGCGGTGTCCTGACCCGACAGCCGTGTAGGATCCGCACATCCCTGGCTGACTTGCCGGGGTACCTCTGGTGGGGTACTCCCCATGCTGGGTGAGGAAGGAGGGGAAAAACTGGGAAGAGAGTCGTGATCGTCCAACGCTTCGGGATCCAGCGGTCTTCTTGAAACTGGACACATTCCTCGTTACGGATTGCTGTCCCTTTTGAGCAGTGACCAGGGTCCCTTGAACACCTACAACGATCCATACTTCTGGCTCGTAGGGCATCCGGAACTTCCACCCGGGGTGTCGGTCTTTGATCACCACCCGGTCTCCCACTCTTAGCTGAGGTTCTTGTGCTCTCCGGGCTTCGCTGGCCTTTCGATTCGTTGTCTCCCTCCTTGCTTGGACGGCGGCATCATCCCGCTCCACAGGCACCCACGTCGGGTCTAATGGGATACTGTCTCGTGGAGCCCGCTTGAACAGTAGATGAGCCGGAGCACACTTGGTGGTGCTATGAGGGGTCTGTCGATACGCACCAAGAAATTGGTCGAGAGCTGTTTCAGCGTCTTCTCCACTATCGACTGCGATGCGCAACGCGTGGTTCAATGTCCTCATTAGGCGTTTTACTTCCCCGTTTGCTTGGGGCCATAGCGGGGTGATCTTCGATGTCGAATCGCCTGACTCTCGAGGTAGTCCTGAAACTCTCGGCCCTGGAACGGGGGTCCGTTGTCGGACTTGACCTCTTCCGGTAGTCCCATCATTGCGAAGGTTCTGTCCAGGACCCTCTTCACCTGGGGAAAAGCTGTCGCCAACACCACCTCGACGATGGGGAACTTCGAGAACGAGCCAACCATGACCAGCATGTGACGTCCATCTGGGAAGCTCCCAAAGTCCAGGCTGAGGTGTGTCCAGGAAGTCTTGCTTGGTTCCTCCGTGATCACGGGTGCTGGCGCGGTCTCCTCCAGTGATTGTACATGCGTGGCACTGTCGAACCATCTCCTCCACCATGGAGTCCATCGCCGGGAACCAGACCTTGTCCCACAACCTGGCCTTGGTCTTTGCCATTCCCTGATGGCCGACGTGTGCCAGTGTGAGGATCCGTTTCTGCAAGCTCTCCGGGACCACTATCAGGTGTCCTCTCAAGATGACTCCTTCTACCCCCACACTGAGTTCGTTACAGACCTGCCATAATTGTTGGCGGGCATGGCTGACCTCCGGCCGGAGGACGCGGGCTCCATCCATGAAATGGGCCCATTCGTTGTTCTCCAGTGCTCCTCTCACTCGGGGAAGAGTGTGGTCTTCCTGGGTGGCCTGGCCAATCTCTTCTAGGGTCATGGCTGTGGGACACGCTCCTTGTGACACCATGTTAACGAAAGCTTCGGTGTTACAGGCGTCTGCCGATGGGTCCGATGGCATTGTGGACTCCGGGTGACGAGACAGATAGTCGGCAGGGTTGTGGGCCCCTGGACGATAGATCACTTTGAAGTTGTATGCCTGCAACTGCACTGCCCATCGTTCGATCCTCGGGGGCGCCAGCCGGGTTGAGCCTGCAAACAGTGGGAGCAGCGGTTTCTGATCGGTCACGACATGGAACTCCTGGCCACACAGATACAGGTGGAAGTGTTGGCACGCCCATTTGATAGCCAACGCCTCCCTCTCGATTTGGGCGTATCTGGTCTCGGTGTCAGTGAGAGCTTTACTGGCGTAAGAAACCGGCTTCCACACTTCCGGGCCATGTTCTTGAAGGAGGACCGCTCCTAGGCCCACCGGGCTGGCGTCGACGACCAGTTCCGTTCGTCGTCTTGGGTGAAAATAGGCCATTACCGTCTTGTCCAACAACCTCGCCTTGATGTCTTGGAACGCTTTATTTGCCGCGGGCGTCCATTCCCACTTGTGATCGTGGCGTGTAAGGACCCGTAGTGGCTCCGACATGGCTGCGAGATTGGGGATGAAGCGCCCACAGTACGTGGCCATGCCGAGGAAACTCCTCACGTCGGTGGGATTCCGTGGCGTGCTGGCCGCTCGGATGGCTTCGGCCTTCTTCGGGTCCACCAGGAGCCCTTCTCGGGTGAACGTGTATCCAAAGAAGTCGACGCTCTCCTGATAAAACGAACACTTGGATTTGTGCAGAGTCAGCCCGCAGTCTGTCAGCCGCTTCAGAGTGTCTCGGAGGTGAGAGTGATGTTCCTCGAGCGTGTTGGAGAACACAAGTATATCATCACTGAGGTTGATCACCCCTTGCAGCCCCGACAGTGCTTCCCTGATGGCATTTTGGAAGACCTCGGCGGCTGATGATACTCCAAAGCTGAGCCTCTTTTACCTTCGGAGGCCAACGTGCGTCGAGAAGGTGGTGATATACCTGCTCTCGGGCTCCAGCTCCAGCTGATGGTAGCCGGCGTTCAGGTCTAGCTTGGAGAACCACTTCGCCCCGTTGAGGTCCGCCACGATGTCGTCCATTGTGGGGGTGATGTGACGTTCTCTTTTCACAGCGGTATTTGGCAGCCTCATGTCGACGCATAGCCGAATGGCTCCGGGTTGTTTGGGTTTGGGCACCACGACCAGCGGGGACACCCACGGAGTGGGGCCAGAGACCTTCTCGATTACGTCTAGCTCTTCGAGCTTCCTCAGCTCCTCCTCCACTTGCGGGCGTAGGTTGAAGGGCACCCACCGGTGCCTGAGGGCCACAGGTCGTACCGAAGGGTCAATATGGAGCTTGAACTTCTTGCCCTTGAGCTTCCCCAGTCCTTTGAAGAGAGCCGGAAACTCCTTCAGCATTGCTTCCGCGTGGGAGTCATGGATCTGGTTGGCGAAGATGACAAGTCCTAGGTCCTCGGCCGTGTGGCAGCTGAGTAGAGTCCCCTTTTTACCCTAGGTGATGTGGAACCTCGCCTCGGTGAAGTAGCTTCCGCTGGCGACGGTGGTCTGTATGACGCCACGGAGAGGAAGCGGGTCAGTCCCTCCATACGTGTAGATTCGGGCTGTGGACGGTGCAAGTGGGGGTCGTGGTGACAGGCGGTCATACTGTTCTGAGTCCATCACATTGACAGATGCACCAGTGTCAATGAGGGCTTGTACATCAGTGCCTTCGATGGAGACAGAACACATGGGAGGTGGCCTTCGACGAGTGCCTGTCCTGCTGACGTACGACACCACGAACACTTCCTCGTCCTCATCCTCATACACTGGGCGTCGTTCCTGTAGTTGGTCTTCCGTTATTGGCGGTAGGTCGTCCAGAGAGAGCTTGCGAATCCGTTGGGGCATGCTTCTGGGTCTTGACGATGTTTGTCTGAATCGCCCCCCTCGGCACACTTTGGCGTAGTGGTTCAACTTGCCACAGCGGGAGCATGTCTTCCCCTTCGCCCCACAGACGGCCGTCACGGGGTGATCCTCACCGCAGTATCCACATGGTCCACCTGGTGGCAGTCTGGGCGCCTGGCGAGGTGCGGTGGGGCTTCTCTGGATTACGTCCACCTTTTCCTCCTTGATCGGCGGGTGTCTGGGCGCATGTGAGGCGGCAACCGGTGTGTGTAGGGCGGCTTCCATTTCCTCTGCCCTGACATCTGACAGCTCGTGAGAGCGGGCCAGAACCAGGATCTCGTCCAGCGAAATTCCTGGTTGTCGAAGGATCAGCTTCCGCAGGAGTTTGGAGCGGCAGCAAAGGATAATTTGGTCCCGTATCTCCTCCCGCTGGTCGGTGAACGGGCACGTGCTTGCCAGCTGGCGTAGCCGTGCATAGAACATATCGACAGATTCTGAGTCCATCTGCCACGCCCTCTTGAACTTGAACTTCTCGAAGTCAGGGTTGAGCTGGGGATCAAAGTGCCTGTTAAGCGCGGCAACCGCTGCCTCGTAGTCGTCGTCATCTCCCGTGTTGGGGAGCGTCTCGAAGAGGTCATAAATTTCTCCGCCCCCATAGTAGATGAGGAGAGACCACTTCACCGTGCCATCGGTCTCCCGTGTCCCCTTGAAGTAATGGTTGAGCCGCCCGACCCACTTCTTCCATCTTGGCGCGGCAGGGTCTGAGGCTTCACTGAAGGGAGGCAGCGGCGCGACCATCGTGTGGCTGTGTCTTGGGGAGGCGGATTGGCCCCCCATCTTGCTGTGCAGCAGCTCCAGCCACCTGTTGGGTGGTCATGGTGGCCTTGCGACGGTGCGTAGGCACAGGGGTGTGGCCTGCGCGCTGGCACTCCGCACCTGGGCGTGCACGTCAGCGCGTGACCTTGTGGTGCGGGCCGTTCGGTGGCTCTACGTGCGTGGAGGGATGCGATGTGCCCCTTGGCGCAGACTGGTGGGCAGAAAGGTGCACGTGCCAGGCTTCTGTCTGCCTCGTGTATTTGTTTGATGTCTCCCTCTCCCCTGTGAGAAATCACTGGTGAGCCTAGCAGCCTGAAGTGGGGAAAGGTCCTTGCCCCTTGTGCGCAGGCAGTCACTCTTGCCGCCCAAATCCGGGGCTTCACACTCGAGTTGCAGGCAGGGGAGGGCCGCGTGTAGCGCTGGAGATGTTGTGTTGTTTTTTTTTTCTTTGCGCGGTAGCGCTGAGGCAGGCGGGATGGGAGCAGGCGTGTCCCTGGGGCCTTGCTCCAAGGCGTGCAGACAGGGGCGCCCGGCCGCAGCGAGGCGCACGCTGACTCCGCACTCACGCGGCGGGCACTTACCCCATCTCGCTGACCGCTGCCACAAGCGCCGCCAGCTGAACACACTCCCGCCTGACAGGGAGACGCGTGGGCGGGCGCAAACCGATGGGCGGAGGCAGTAGCGCAGGCATGCGCCTGAGGAGGTCGCGGGCAGCTGGGGCTCCGGCGAGCAGTGGGCTCCGGTTGACGTGGAGCAGTGCGGGTGGGCTCCGCGAGCTCCCAGCGTGGACCAGACAGGTAGGCGGGCACGCGTGAGGTGCGACGGGCCTCGTCGCCAATGTAGCGCGGCGGGGCCTGGGGTAGCTAGGCCGCAGCAGCGCTAATAAAAGCACGACACAGTTGCTTTCACTTTCGTGGCCAGAAGACCCCGAGCGGTCCCCGGCCGTTTATTTATCCCCTCGGGGCAAGCCCGCCCCAAGGGGTGTGGGGATGCGTGAAGGTTGCAACAAATCTAGTAGAGGGCCCGGGTGGCTCTCTACACGTCTGTCCCTAAAATGTCAATCAAGTTTTATATCATGAAAAAACAGGTATCTGGGTAATACAAACCGTGTTAAAAGAAGCTTGGGTGCCTTATATAGCAGGAACAAAAACGCACAAAGCAGTTTTATACCGTCTATAATGCACCTTCCAACAAGCATTGAAAATGCAATCGGTCTCACATTTGTTTTGTGATAGAGCCAGGGCTTCAAGTGGCCGATGTAATTAAGGGCGTGGTTTAAAACACTTCAGCTAAAACTCTGTACTTAGCATAGTGTGCTGCTCCACTGGTATTTTGCTGCGTCTGTCCATTCATCCAGATATATAACACAACAAGTAACATTACAACCACAACAAGCCAGGACTATTGGCTTTGCCAATGGTTGTAAACTACATATGATAAATCAGCAACAACTATGACTTTGTTGTATATAACATTGAGTATGCTTCCGATCTTGTGGGCGAGGTTGTGGTGTAAGTCTAGAGCTGCTGGCTTTAGAGCTGAGAAAGCAGGTTCGCGCCTGACTTCGGCTCAACATCCTGTGATTCAAAACATGAAAATGTCCTGGTGTAATGTAAGTGGTGCTCATATAAAGCGCACCAAGTTTGTGATATATAAAACTGAAAAATGAGTCTCTTTGAAGTGACATCAAAAGCAGTGATGGATGGTACTATTGCAGAGCTATGTTTTGTTTTTTTACCCAGAGGGTAAAAATGGAGAGCCCGGTAGGGACCCTTCTCGGCACCTGCTTTTAAGAACTGCTGAGCACCGGCAGGATCTGGCCCACTTAAAGCCCTGGTTAGAGCTATTATAAATGGCAATGTCTTTTACCTATGTGTTATGGAATGAGGAGTAAAGCAGAGTGGCGCTGAGTGGAGTGGAGTCAAGCAGAGTGGTGTGGAGTAAAGCAGAGTGAAGTAGAGTAAAGCAGTGTGGAGTAAAGCAGTGTGGAGTAAAGCAGAGTGGAATAAAGCAGAGTGGCGTTGAGTGGAGTGTAGTAAAGAAGAGGGACATGGAGTGGTGTGCAGTAAAGCAGAGTGATGTGGAGTAAAGCAGAGTGGCGTGGAGTAAAGCAGAGTGGAGTAAAGCAGAGTGGCTTTGAGTGGAGTGGTGTGGAACAAAGCTGAGTGGTGTTGAGCGTAGTGGAGTGGAGTAATGTCGAGTGGAGTGGAGTAAAAGAGTGGCATTGAGTGGAGTGGTGTGGAGTGGAGTAAAGTGGAGTGGAGTAAAGCAGAGTGGAGTCGAGTAAAGCGGAGTGGTGTAGAGTAAAAGCAGTGGCGCAGAGTGGCATTGAGTGGAGTGGAGTAAAGCAGAGTAGCATGGAGTGATGTAGAGTAAAGCAGAGTGATGTGGTGTAAAGCTGAGTGAAGTGGGGTAAAGTGGAGTAAAGCAGTGGAGTAAAGCAGAGTGGAGCTGTTTGGAGTAAAGCAGACTGGAGTAAAGCAGAGTGGTGTTGAGTGGAGTAAAGCACATTGGAATGGAGTCAATCAGAGTGGTGTGGAGTGGAGTAAAGCAGAGTGGTGTGGACAGAGTGGAGTAAAGCAAACCATTCAGTTAAGCTTTCAAAGTTTGGACAAAAATGCTTTGCACAATCATCTTTTTAATATGTTAATAGTAAGCACATAATAGCTCATATTCATACAAATCTCTGCAAACAAAATCATTCAATTCAGCATGCAACACTTGAATAGAAGAATGCGATCAGTAGTCTGGTAATATTCATTTCAGTCCAGTGGTATTCATATTCACTGATTTTTCTGCATTGTAAATGAAGACTATTTGATTAGCAAATAAGTATTTGATTAGTATTCTGTTAGTGTTCAAGAAGTATCACTCACATTCCAGTAGTCTTCATACACTAGGCTTCACAAAAGAATACTACTGAATACTAAAATTGACATAAAATAGTCTTCAAATGCTATAAAAAGACAGGTTAACCACTAAATATAGTATTCAACTTCGGTGATACCGAGCCAAGTCCGAGAGGGAACACTGTCTCTTGGCTACTGATAACTGCAGCTTCTTTTTGTAGAAATGTATGCAGTGCACAGATTCTTTTTATAAAACTCTAGATGCAATCTAAGCTACTCCATGAATGCATAGTATAGCCAATAGAGGTAGGATTTAGAGTAGTAAGTTGCCAGATGATATTTGCACTATGGTAGAAATCTTCATATTATTTTTGTTGTTAACAACATGTGTTAATGTTGTTTTAATAATATTCTGTGTGGTTATTTTACATGCACTATGCAACAGGATGCTTACTGTTGAAATAAAACACTTTTAAGCATAGAGTGTCTTTCTCTTAGGGCAGTGCTTGTGTGTGATATTATAAAGCACAAAATTGGGTTAGAATTACCACTGCATCCCTGATCCCTTCTTAAGGACTGTTAGTAACCCAGAAAGCAAGGACACAACATCAACTGTGTATTGAGTGGGTTGTGTGGGACTATAATGACCTGTTCTTTCACATTCGTGCGCTGATTGACTGAACTAAGTACAGGTACCCATAGGTGTTTAAGCAGACCTTGTAGAGCTAAGCCAGAGTCTTAGTTGACGCAACAGTCTGCTATGTGAGGCATGGACAACTAAGGAAATTTAAATCATCAATGGCTCCAATATGAGAAATCTCCCTGCATGTCAGGGCCTTTGAATTTTTGTATTTAAGAAACAACATAGATTCCAACCAGCTGCATTAACAAGGTAGCTGGCTTGATTGCAGTTTTGACAATAGGGCTTCTTTCACATTAGCTGAAGAACTTTAGTCAAAACAATTCCCATAAATCCCTTGGAGATGTCTAAATTGAGTGGGAGGTCCACAGCCAGGCAAATCTCTGCTGCTCTGGTCATCCACCAATCTTGTGGTCTTTTATTCATGTAAAAATGTAAGTTTTCAATATTCCTTAACATTTTTTCTCCAATTTATTTAGAGTCAACTCCCAATCTTTCTTCTTCAAAGCTTCAAAGTGCTGCAAGCATGTGAAGGGTTCTTGTATTGTAGAATCTCTGATTTTTTTTACCATGTCATCTGCTGAACAATTGGGCCGAGTAAGTTGCAGAACCACTTTCAGTGGGCCACAGGGCAAACAGAAGGAAAAGGCCCCAACCCTTGAGGTTTTGGCCTTTTACTCCTGATATCCCGGGACCCGACCTACTATGGATCCTGAGCAACTGGGCCAATTACCCCCTCAGCACTTGACTTTCAGTGGTAATGCAGGTCGAGCAGTCCAAGGCTCCTGGAGAGGAGGTAGATACAGGGGGTGAACACAGGCTCACAACTCAAAGTGGATTCAATAGCAGCAATAAACTATTGTCCAGTCAAATACTTAATTTCATGACAAAAGGAGAATTTATATATGAACACAAAGTGAAATACAGTACACAAAAACAATACACACAGCCCCCTGAGGTCCAGGCTCTAGTGTTCAATAAGCAGGTCCTTGAGTACCACTTCCCTCCCACTACCTGTAGTGGTTATTCCCCATTCACTATAGGCGACATTCAAGTTAGGCCCCACTAGTTGTCCAAGTCTCAGGAATCCCACTCTGATTCTGATAAAAGTCAAAAGTGTTCCAGCGCTCAAAGTGCTACGTAGAAGAACACGTTCCCCAGGGCCTCCTGGCCCTGCGATCAATCTTACCCTTTCCTGAAAGGATGGCACAACTGGAATCTCTGCGGGAGCTTCAGCGGACTCTGGGTGAGTAGCACTTGCGGCTCTGCAAGGACTGTGCCTGGGCGTCCACAGTGCTTCCTCTGATGAGACTGTAAATTCCTCTGACCCTTTTCACAGTTAGTAGGGGTAGGTTTCTTCTCACAGAGCACACTGGTCTTGGCAAGCAGAGAGGCACTGGTTCTACATGCCCTGGGGGCATGTGATCTTGGATGTTCCTGAGTGATGTCCCATCAACCAGCTGGGAGACTGGCAGACTTTAGCCTCCAGCCCTGGTCACAGGCAGAGGTCTTGCAGAGCTTCTCCTCTTTGCACAGACCGACTGGCTGCTAGACAGTTGACAATTTTGGGGGCCTCGAGCTCCCCTTCTGACAGTCCATTTCCAGACACCAAATGTGATTTAAGGTGTGAGTCTTTGAAGCTTGTTATGTTGTCTGCTTCCTTTTGAAGTGCCCATTCTTCTGCCCTGCCTTTCCTTCAGAAAGCCGTCTGTCACAGCAGGAGTGACTCCAAATCTGATAGCCGCACCACAAAGGCCATGGGAGTGACTAGAGGTCTACATCTGGATATCAGCCTCAGTGATATGTGCATCAAATTGTTATCCTGGGGCCCCGGCCTTACCCTTTATGGCTCTCTTAAAAGCCCCATCTCTTTCCTGGGATATGCCCAAGCCCCTCTCCAGTGACCTCTCTCTGAATCATAAAGTCCCTTTGAAGTATACAGAAGAGCCTTACTCTTTTTCCTCCAGTGTGTGTGTCCAACCCAGCTCACAGGAATGCAGCAATCCGCAAATCTGTCTTGGGGGATTCCTCTACCTCCTCATGCTCCTCCAGTCCAGTCAGCTCTGGGTCTCCCAAAATGGAACCCATCTTCCATGTATTGTACCATTCAATACACCCATACCACGCATACAATGCACATGTGCTGTACAGCGCTAGATACTAACTTGATGTAGGCTTAGAGTGAGTTAAGTACACAGCACTCAAGTGATCCTGTAGGTCTTACTCCAGTGATACAGGTAAAAAGCTCGGCAAATAGGATGACTGCACAGTATGCTGCCACCACCATCCTTGTGCTACTTAACTCCTGGCAAAGGTGGTAGCCTTTTCACCACTACGAGGGCAACACTGTGGCTACCCATCCCAGTCTAACAAGACTGCAATCCATGAGACAGGCATATGTCCTGGTGCACATGAACAATCCATGTTCACACATGGCAACAAAAATCAGCACCAGGAATCCAGGCATTACTTCAACTGGGGCACTCAGGGCAGGAGTAAAGGTCCATCACCATGCGAGGGACATTTCAGACCCAACAGTCAGCACATTAACAATCCATATTCGCACATGGCAACAAAAATCAGCACCAGGGATCCAGGCATTACTTCAACTGGGGCACTCAGGGCAGGCGTACAGGTCCATCACCATGCGACGGACATTTCAGTCCCAACAGTCAGCAACATTTAATAGTCCTTATTTCGAGTGCCACTGAATGCCCAATTCAACTCAGAAGGCAGATGAAGCATGAACTTGACTTGACTAAATTAGGGATTTAGACTGAATGGCATAACAGAATGGCACAACTTGTACAGGACTGCAGGAAATCATCACTACACCATGATACTCAGTGGCACATTCTGCATGTTAGAGTAACTTAGTGATGGTAACTGGTCAAGGATATCTACAATGACCATACTGCTGCCCCCATGTGGTAACTCCTAGCAGCAAATGTTGAACTTATGATGAAAGAAGCAGCTGATGCCTCTCAATGTAAAGATCAGGTCAGTATGGTGGAAAGCAGAGGTAACCCTGAAGCCTTCTTTTATCTTGAGAGTAATAAACCAGTTGAGGGAGCACAACCCGAACTTAAAAGACACTTGAAGCATGTGCACTGAAGTTGCTGATTCAATTAGTAGGATGTGTCCCTTTGTAATGTTTATTGCACAAGCACTGGTGGTACACAATCAGAGATGGACCTAAATAGAGCTACATAAAAAGATGGGAATGTTATCTATTATTTGGTGCCACTTGCTATGACACAAACACAATTTTGAGGAGGATAGGACTTAGTGACTCTGTAGGTGACTCGTGTGCATTCAGAGATTCCACATTTCTCCAAGCTCTCCCTTTTAAAAGAATGCAGGACTCAGGAGCCACAAGAAAGATTGATGAGGAACAATAATTACTGGCAGAAAAGTGTTTTTTTTAACACTGACACTAACAGTTGACCTATATATAACACAGTTGTCACGAAATAAATGAATGCCAAATTATGGTTATTTTAGAAGGAGTCTTGATTGCCTCCAGTGAAAAAAATTTGCACAAATTTACGAAGGAAATGCAGGAAAAAATCCTGATAAATTAAATTTTCGGGGAATTAACCCTTGTGCCTCGACGCAAACCGTTTGCAAAAACCCACTTTTTGAGCCGTGAATTTTCTTGCAAAATAGTCTGTATGGAATCATTCTTCCACAATAAACCTTGGTAAGTAAACTTTATTAGATTGTGAAGTTCATCACTCTCTCAAACCTTTGTCAGTAAAATTATAATTTCACACAACCGACAATAGACTCCCAGGATTGAAATTGGAATTACGCTGACAAAGGTAGCGTAGTTTAGAACTTTGCGTTAGGTGACATTTGTGAAAGTTCTCGGGATTTTGTCTTATGGAATTTTGTGTGACTAGCTCCTGTATGCTGAAAATGACTTGCTGAGAGACATTTTATGTTCAAACAAGCCTCCAGCTGGTATCTCACAAATTGTTTTAAGCTAAGTGCGTGCTCCCTGAAACAAACATTTGCAATGCAATCGGTCTTGCCTTTGGGACATTATAAGTGTTTAGCCAGAGCTATTGGCTCTGCTAATGCACAAGTGTGGTCACAGAAAGGTTATGTTTCAACAACAAAAAGGCATGCACTAGGAGACTGGCACTGCATTCCATTTTTGTTAGATTCAGTTAATCTAACTCATTAGTGAATGCAGCATTTTCCCACCAACCTGTTCCCGTAAAGGCTTTTAGGGCTCTTTCTACTTTTCACTACCAATGACCCCTGGTTTCAGTCATTTTCAAGAAATCATCTAGGTGCTCCTAACACACATCAGAAATCTTGAGAACATTCAGGAAAAGTACTGCAAGCCACATGCTCCCATAGAATTTCGAAATTATGAAAATGTCTCACGTAAGCAATCTGAAACCTAAGCAACTGACGTTCAGGTGTACTAGAGAAAAAAGATCCGTGTGCACCTGTTATAATAAGCATAGTAGGCATTGGGTATAGAGCACTGTGCAGCATAAAACACGCTGCAGTGAAGAGTATTAGTCACACAAAGCAAGCATACTGCAGAGTAATACATTAGGCGCAAAGCTTGCTCCAGTGAGTGCATTGAGCACTGCAGTGAAAAGCATAGGGACTGAATACACTGCAGTCAAGTACACCAGACACAATGAACACTGCAGTGAAGTAGATAAGACACCGCGCACACTGCTGCGAAGTACAGAAGTCCCACTACAGTGGAGTAAATCAGTGCCCAGGCGCAGTGAATTAAATCAGACAATTCACTGTGAACAGATCACAGGGACAGAAACATTGCAGATAAACACCAATCACAGCACCAACAGAAGTCACGTTTTCCTCAATATTCTACAAGTAAATCAAATGAATAGAATCTCCTATATTCCAATGGTTAAGACAAACAACTGCAAAATAGAAGTTAGCAGAGTGGCACATGAAAGAGAATAAAGCGCCCTACCTCTATTTTGATTACCAGAAATGGCGTCCATCCATTTTCCAAAGCTTGAAGGCACACAGCAGACAGCTAGGAAACCTGCATCTCAAAATTTCCAGGAGAAGGGACTGCTCACACTGTGCACTCCAGCCTTCCTGTAGAGGGCCCCGGAGGTCTCTACGTCATTGCTACAGGCCCTCCTGAGCTACAATTTGATTTCCTGGATAATTTCAGGCCCTTTGTGCCAGGTTGCGGCTATGGCCTGCGCTGACTCAGGCCTAATAACTTATGGGTTTACAAGCAGGTGAACTTCCTTATGCATCCAGCAGTTTTCAGGCAACAATAAAAAGGTCAAGATAACTATGGTAAATAATGTTCCTACTGATGAGAGATCGGTATTTTGTCTAGTGGTAGTTTTGACTCGTCATAAATGTAGGGCAGAGGGTTAATGTGCCTGCTGCAAAGAACGCATACCATGCAGATCACAGAACTGCATGTGAGTGAACTATGAGAAGTGCTATAAAAAATGAAATGTATGTCAGAGAGAGGTTATGGAGACATGAGGGGCACTGTCGGAGAGTGGTAGAGCGGGAATTCGGGGAGAAGGAGGTCATGGCTTGGGCGCAAAAAGACAGACACACTGGGTGCTCCCAGCACTAAATCCGGCCCTTTCCATAAATGACCAGCTCTACCACATCATTTTTTGCTAATATATTTCTGACCCTGTGCTCCAAAATGCACTCCCTTACCACTCTCCTGCTGAATGGGCGTGGCTCATTTGCTACACTTGCTCTTTGAGTGGCGCTATAATTTTGCACAATCCCTATGGCTTCAGGGGCAAAACACTGATGGCAGCACCCCGACTGTGAAAACTGAGAGTACGGTTTCCCAATCTATTTCTGTAAACTCTTGAGAATTCCTGAAAGTTGTAAGTCTGCACCAGTGCAGTGATATACACCTGTAGGAGCACTATAGTGACTTTCTCTAAGATCTGGGCCCCAAATTTAGTTCCATTTTCACATTAAGTTTTTACACTCCTTCTCCATTATTATTCTCCCAAAAAATTGCATGCATCAAATATGTTTTACTAAGTGATTCTTCAGGCTAAGTATAGCTAAAGCTGCACAACAGCTTAACCAAACATTTGTTTTCAATGTGCAAATTTTTATGCGCATTTTATTTTAAATGCAAAACAATCACCAATCTGGCTTTCATTTTTTTCTAGGTATTTGAACATAATATGGGAACATTTTGAGTGCGCTATAAATGTATATATTTTATTCTGGAACTACTGTCAGTAATGCGAGCTGAGCTTACAGCATTTTCTGAGAGCACTCACCAAAATAGTAAAGACTTTACATTAATAAACAATGTATACAATTACGAAAACGTATATGCATAGACCCAAATCTGGTTTTATTTGCAGGTGATCCTCCTTCTCAGAGTCATTCGGTGGTATTATAAACTGGCAACCAGAGAACTTGTGCTGTAGGGGCTTGGGCCTACTTGTCCAGTGGAGAAAATTGACATGAAAACTTAGGGGCCGATTCTGATAAGGGTTGGAAAAGCTTCCCGACCGAATCGGTTGGGAAATGGTGTCCGACCCACTCGGATCGGGAAAGTCCGACCGGCGGAGTAGGATGCATCCGGATGCTTCCAGATACGATTTGGTTGAACTCCCATTGACTTCAATGGGAACATTTGTTCCTAACCGCATCAGAATTGGGCCCTCGGTCGGGAAGACACGTTCCCGATCCGATTTGGAAGGAGCAAATGCCGTTAGGAGGCCTTCCTAACCGCATCAGAATCAGGCCCTCGGTCAGGAAGCTTTTCAAACCCGCATCAGAATCGGGCCCTAAGTGTCCTTGGCCCAAAACAATATGTCCTAGGCATTGGGTCGGGTGATGGGATTACCACACCCTTGATTGAGTATTCATTTGTTTTCATATATGAGTAAATACGCCATTCTCATTTCAACTTTATAAAAAACATTGACAGCGATGGGCACATAAATATAACTTACTAGTCCAATCCTTATCACTAACTTACAGGCTTGGACCCAGTAGCGGTCGGTGGTGGGAGTGCCGACGGGCGCTGACGTGGGGCGGGGGAGGGGCAGGGTGGGGGTAGTAAACAACGGATTACGGGCGATTACAGGTAAGTACACATATAAATAAATAAATAAAACGAATTTCGTTTCTGCGCTGCATCACATTTGGTGATGCAGCGCGAGAAACGAAATTCGTACTTACCTATAATCGCCCGTAATCCGTAGTTTACTACCCCCCACCCTGCCCCTCCCCCGCCCCACGCCAGCGCCCGGTGGCACTCCCACCACCGACCGCTACTGCTTGGACCCCTTGGGTGTTACAGACTATAGCAATACCCCATGTGCTGACAAGAAACTATAGAACAGTTTCTATGGGGAAAAACTAGTGCAACTGAGTACCACAACCGTAAAGTACCGATAGTGTACAGTACCATTTTCCAAAACTCGCATCACTATGTGTACTAAGGCCCTGCACGCTGTTGGGGGCTGTATCATGACTGATAGGTGTAAAAGTGAGCAGCATAGCTCCAGACAGGAGTCAGAGACTGTAGTGTGCTTTGTGAGGCTTCAATGGATCTAGCATGGCTCCTGACAGGTGTCACAGTTTACAGCATTACTCTTAAGGTATAATGCAACACGGTTTCCGACAGATGTTAATAGATGTAGTACGGCTTCTGACAGGCGTCAAAGGCTTTAGAATGGGCCATGGGGTATCCGAGACTGCAGCATGGCTCCTGATGTTGGGCTGAGAAGCTATAGTGTGGCTCACACTAACTGTCACGCGCTGTAGGCAAAGTCCTACAACGTGTCACAACCTGTAGCGTGGCTACTTACAGGAGGCAGTTTGCTGTGTGGCCTGTGGATCCTGCCTACTGTATGGGCCTGCAGCAGGACTCCTTCCTGCCAGGTGTCAGCACCTGCAGCAGGACTCCTGCCTGCCAGGTGTAAGGGCCTGCCTGCAGCAGAGCCCCAGGGACCTGTAACAGCCTCTAGCGTGACAACTGACAGCTGACATTTGTCAGGTCCCGAAGCATAATTCCTGGCAGGGGTGAGAGCCTGCATGAGGACTCCTTACAGGTGACATAGCCTGTAGCATGGCCCCTGACAGGTGAAGCGGCCTGTAGCGTGGCCACTGATAGGTGACACGCCCAGCAGTAGGACGTAAGTTACTGCAGTATGCCTCCTGACAGAAGTCAAAACGCTGAGCGTGGCTCCCGCGAGCGGTCCATGGATGTAGCGCAGCTCTAGTGAGGTGTCGATACGTGTCCCATGAAAACTAAGAGTATTATTACATATAGAACAACTTCGTTCTGATGTTAGCACCTGCGCAACAAAACCTCTTATGGCAGCAGCGCACGCACTTTGAGCCCAACGACACCCTGCGAACGAGGCCAGTGCCACCAGTCGCTGCACCATGCCATGCCAGTAGCCATGCAAAGCCCACACCAAGTCCGCCCCACACCCATGACTGAGGCCGGTGCATGTCAGAGGTGCCAGTACCTGCAGGCCAGCGTTATGCACTCGAAGAGCTTGGTGAGGGACGCATCGATGGACAGGCGGCAGGTGCCGGCCTTGCCAAAGCTGTACGTCTGGCAGGTCTGCTTGCTCATTGTATTGAAGTTGTGGCCCTTCTTGGGCAGGTGTTCGCTGTGCGGAGACGACACCATGAAGTGGCCGCTGTGGATGATCTGCGCCTCTGAGTTGTCAGGCTTCCTTAGCAGCAGCGCAGGCTCGTCCGTGTCAGAGTCGTCATCTGGCTCTTGCTTGACTATAACGGGCACACGGCGGTGCAGCAGCCCGCAGTGGGCTTGTGGCACGGGAATCCCTCGGGTCAACATATTGAGCCCGCACCTGGCCTTAACGGAACCAGTTTAAAAGCAAAAACTTCTCCCTTTCCTTAACTGAACGGGGTGTCGCGCGCCCGTTAGAGCACAGTACGCAAGCCCCCTTCTGCCAGTTCGGCTCCCTCTAACCACACGCCAAAACACAGGCATGGCATGACGTCACGCCCACCAGCCATCCAATCAGGGCGCGCTGACACCTTAAAGAGGCAGAGGGCTAACACTTTTGAAAGAGGACTCTGAAAACTTACCAGTCTGCGTGTTCCGTCTTGCGCCTTCGTCGCTCTACGCCTGCTTGGTTGAAGCCAGCTCCTCTGGCCGCCTCTTTACTTTCTGCTCTGTCACTGTGCATGGACAGCTGCCATAGCAACCAGTAGCAACGCGCCCGCCTACTCGGGAAACATTTGATTTGAGATGCCGCAAAGTTCATCGACTTTAACCAGAATAAAATAAATACATCGATACGATAAAATAAAGACCTTGAGATGACTAAATGTGCCTTTTCTGTCTTCTACTTTCTGAACGGATGGGAAAGAGAACTTGCAGCACAGATCACTCGTAGCAGCCGTGATTGAACGTAACCTCACCTCGTTCTAAAACCTGGGCGGGGAGGGAAGGAAAAACAGCTGAGGTGTTCAGTGCGCATGCGTAAAATAGCCGTCAGCAGCGTGCTAGACCAAAAAAAGAGTGCGATCACCCAGCCAATCCCACAACAAACAAGCATTTCTAATGCAATAGGACACGTATTTACGGGAGACCTATTGCATTGGAAACAGGAGGATGGGCCTCCAGGAAGGCACGAACTGGAGTGGGAGAGGGTGAGGGGGGCGAAAAGTCATGGACTGCAGGAGGGGGAGGGGGGAACACAGGGCAGAAAATAGTATTTGAGTAAAGGTAAAGGGGCCAATAGCCAGGGAAGGTTACAAATCAGAACATGGCCGTCAGGAGGAGGGACTAACAAGCCAAAAACCAATCAGAAGGCAGTATTTAGGATGTAAGCCAATCCAAAAGATGGGTGGAGAGTGGGTGGAGCTTAAACGAAGCTTCCCAGCTATAGTGTATACTGCATGCCTCGCAAAGCGGGCGGCGCTTCGCACTGCAACGCTAGGCGAGACCTAAAAAGCAATGTGGGAAATCCGCAAACCACATTTTGAGCTAAAAACTGTAATTCTGAAATTTCTTTTGAGTTTTGGAAATGTTGGACAAAAGTTCATAATTCTGCCAACCCTTTCAACCCAAATGTATTTATCATGCATACTTAATAAAAACCATTACATGCTCATTAAAACACATTTAAAAACAATACCATGTAACATACGGTCAAATAACCTGGGCCTGGCTATACAATTAAAAAAATATTGTATCAGGTTCAGCCAGGTGAACTGAATTCAAAAGTAAAATCAATCATAAATATTGAGAAATCATGGGAATCAATTTGAATGAAATTCCCCTAATGCTTGGTCTCTTAAAGGACTTAAAACATTATACCCATTCATTCAATCAATCAATTAATCAGTCGATTTGTAGAGCACAACTTGTAACCCTTAGGGTATCCAGCCACTGAAAGGGTCCAGATGATCAGGCCAAGGGCCAAGTCTTTAATGACTTTCGTAACTCAGGAAGAGATAGGGAGGTCTGGAGATGCAGGAGTAGTTCGTTACATGTCTTTGCTGCTGGGTAGGAGAAGGAGCGTCTTCCACTCCCACTACGTCAGATGCGGGAGGGTAGGTCTAGCAAAAGGGAGTCAGAGCGGAGGTGGTGGTTCATGTAGGCAGGTCCACAGTTGTGTAGGTACTTGAATGTGTGGGTCAGGAGTTTGAAATGGCATTTTTTCTATATGGGCAGCCAATGGAATTCCCTGAGTTAAGGAGTGATGTGGATTCATCTTGGAATATCAATGAGGTGATCTGTATGGTCTGTAATCGGCAGAGGAGATGGGCTGCGATCCCTGTGTAGAGAGCATTGTTATTGTCCATTTGGCTGGCAATGAGGGACTGGGTGATTGTGCGTCTTGAGCTCTTGGGTAGCCATTTGAAGATCTTGCGAAGCATGCATATGATGAAGAAGCAGGAGGAGGAGATGGAGTTGACTTGGGACGTCATGTTTAACTTGTTGTCCAGGATGATGTTTAGGTTTCTAGAGTAGTCAGTTGGGGTTGGAGTAATTCTGAGTCCCATGGGCCACCAGCATCTTCCCAACAGGAGCGTTTGTTGCCAAAGAACAATACCTCTGTCTTGTCTGTGTTAAGCTTCAGGCAGTTGTTTTTCATTCGGTTGCTGACAATTGTCATGCAGTTGTGGAAGGTGGTCTTGGTGCTAGAGGTGTCTTTGGAGAGGGAGAGGATGAACTGTATGTTGTTGGCATAGGCTATGATGTTAAGTCTGTGGGTTTTGACATTGCTGGCCATTTGTGTTATGTACGTGTGGAAGAGGGCTAAGCGATGATCCTTGAGGTACTCCACAGATGATTTCTTTGGTTTTGGAGGTGAATGATGTTAAACAAACTTTTTGAACTCTTCCAGTAAGGAAAGAGGCAATCAATTTGAGGGCAGCTCTTTGGATGTCGACTTTGTTCAGCCTTGCAATGAGTATGTGGCGGGAGACCATTTCGAATGCTGCAGAGAAATCTAGAAGGATCAGTGCCGCTGTCTTTCCCTGGTCAAGTAGGGCTCGCATGTCATCAGTGGCCACGATATGGGCCATTGCGGGTTGCTTTGGAATCCAAATTAGGAGGTAATGAGAAGATGGTATCATTCCATATGTGTGGTGAGTTGTTCATTGACTGCTTTTTCTAATACTTTGGCCGAGAAAGGGAGCAGGGAGATTGGTCGGTAGTTGTTGAGTTTGCACGGGTTGGCTAGTTGTTTCTTTAGTATGGCATTGACCTCTGCATTCTTCCAGTCCTCACAGTGGTGAGTTTGTGACTGATCCTGGCTCCACATAGGTTGAAGATGTGATGTGGACATGGGTCGGGGGGCCCCTGAGTGGAACAAGTTCATGATGACGGTGGTGTCCCGGAGGGGTGGGGGTGGGGGGCTGGTTCCATTTGGTCAGTTGGTTGTCTGTGGTGGTAGTAGGGCAGTTGTGCTGGTTGAAGAATTCGGTGGCCTTGTGTTGGGGTTCGAAGTTCCTGTAGATTTTGGCAATCCTGTTGTGAAAGAAGTTTGCAAGGGTGTTGCAGAGTTCCTGTGAAATGGGTGATATTGCTTGTTGCAGCTGAAGGTTTGGAGAATTCACTGATGATGTTGAAGAGTTCTTTGCTGTTGTTGGAGCTTGATTCAGTGCATGATGCTAGGGTTATTTTCTTCAATTCTCTCAACTGTTGGTGGAAGAGGTTGAGGGCTGTCTTACAGGAGGTCCTGTTGGTGGTGTCCTTGCTCGTGCACCATCTTCTTTCCAGTTGCTTACAGTGGCGTTTAGTGGTTCTGAGGTTTCCGGTGTACCACCTTGCCTATTTGGTGAACCTTCTGTGAGTGTGGTTGCGGATGGGAGTGACACAGTCAGCACAGTTAATGATCCATGTGTTGAAGTTTCTGATGTTCTGGCACTGGGCAGGTTGAGGAAGGAGGTTTGTGAGCTGGTATCGTTGAAGTGGACAATGGAGTGGTCGGTCCACATGAGTTCTGTAGCATTGCTATACTTGATGAGGTTGCTTGATGTGAAAATTGGGTCTAGCGTATGGCCTGCAGTGTGCATGGGGTTGTGGATGAGTTGGTTGAGGCCGATGTTCATGCTGTCGAGGAGGTTGATGGTGTTGGTGTCATTGTGGTCATCAAGATCGAAGTTGAGGTCACCAAGAAATGTGTAGTTGTTGGAGTATATGGTGAGGGAGGCGATGAAGTTGCAAAAGCTTGGTCATGGTCCCAGGTGGTTTCTAGCGAGGGTGCCCTGATGGTAATACTGCCATCCGTTTGGAGCCGGAAGCTAAAATGTTCCATGGCTGGGGCGATGTCGTCCATTGTGGTGATGCAATGGATAGATTCCTTGAGTACAATGACAATCCTTCTGCCTGGCTTGTTGATGCTGTCGCAGTGGGTGATCTTGTATCCTTCAGGTATCGCAGTGACAATGTCAGGCTATGATGTAGGTTTGAGCCAGGTCTCTGTGAGGAAGAGGACGTCGGGTGCAAATGCTTATTCAGGCAGTAAAGTGTTCATCATACTGTGCAAATTCAGATTATGATGTACATGATGTAAACACAGACATTAAACATGTGTACCTTTGAGATACAAAATGGATAAAGTGCTTGTGCCTCTATCGAAAGAATTGAGACACTGTCGATGGGTTCACAAACAACATTTACTATTTACTAAGCTTAGAAACCACAGGTTCATAAAATGTCAATTTGATCCATTAAGAAAGTTTAAAGTGCTGATATTAGATGCAAGAAGCACGTCTTTCCTGAGAGACTGATAGTAAATTCTACGAAAAGGGCTTCCTATATTCTTTGTAGCTGCATACACATGTGTGCATGTTTGAGCGTGTTCTGTAGGTACTCCTGCAGTAATTAAGGCAGTAAACCCCGCTGAAACGACCGGGACACACTGACTCTCAGCTGTGCTGGAGCCGCGATTTAAGAATGACCTGTTCCCAAAACGGAGAATTGTGCATTCTAAAAGGAGCATTTGTATAGATATAAGTGCATACTCTTGGGGGGGAAAAAACAGGATCCGCGCAAGCATTCTCCAGTACAGTTAATAATTTATTTATTGCATTACAGCGTTTCATGAGGAGCATGTCTGCAACTGTAAATAATACATTGAATGGGAACATCACAGAATGGTGAACTGGAAGAATATTCTACATTTCTGCATTGTGTATACAAAGGCAACAAACAGTTAATCCTTAGATGTATATTTGCTTCTGCATACAAAGTTTGAGATCAGCCTGCAGTGCCTTTTTTCAGATATTCATGTGAAAAGAAGATTGCCGAACTATATTTAAATTATTGAGTGGTATACAGGCTTTTAAAAATCAAGAAAAGATAAAAATGAAATATTTGACAAGTTTTTTTTTTTGCTCAGCTGGGTCACTGTAGATATGCTTTGCCACATAATGTATACGTGCAGTTTTCTTTGCAAAATACTTAGGTTATCGTTTAGAGGATTTACGTTTTCTATGAGCAAATCGACACTGATTTAATACTTATGAATATATGATATGGGTTTGATGCTTTACAAATATGGTATTATCACACTTTTGATGTTCCAACATTACATTGCGGCAATGAAAACCCGTTCCCGTCACCACAAACAAACGTTGTGTGCTAACTCTGCAACACCAAATGCAAAGAAACAAACAAAAAAAAAAAAACTTCTACGTGCAGTGTTGATGCAAGTTATTCCAAATTTAATGGCAAATCCATAGCTATGCAGTGCGTATCCCACGTGGTAATGCAATTATTCATTTGCAGTACTAGTAAAACACCTTTTAAGAATCTCTACAAATTGGAACTTTCTTGGGAATCAGACCTGGGGTGCGAAAGGACCATCTCCTTTTGGGACAAACTTTGGTCCCGTTCTCTTAAAATCTCACGCTCTGCCTCTCTTACTCAATCTATGTTTTTTCTTTATCATAAACTTTATCTCACCCCTGTCTCTATCGCTAAATTTTCTCACTCCACTGTCTCTAACTGTTGGACCTGTGGCTCTTCAGCTGCTGATCTTATTCACCTTTTCTTTCTCTGTCCCTCGGTTTCCACCTTTTGGAAGAAAGTCTGGTCCTACATTTCTCGTCTGTTCCATCTTTCTATCCCTTATTCCATACCTCTTCTCTTCTCTGGCAGTTTATCTGATTCTTTAGACCTTCCCTCTCATAATCATGGTCTTTTTGATCTTATGATTTCTCTAGCTTTCCAACACATTTCTCTGAACTGGAAAAATCTTACAAACCTCTCGACCCAACACTGGTGGAATAATCTTTGCCATTTTCATCGGCTTGACATTGCTTTCGCCTCCTCATGTAAATCAATGGCTAATAGAGACCTTTTCTGGTTGCCTCTTACGATTCATTTAGATAATCTGACTTTGGCTGATAAATCCCGTTTACATTCTGAAAATTTTAAACCTCCGTGAATGTTTATTTCCTCTATTCTCTGCTTTTTTACCATGGTTGGCTTATCGCTTCTATTTATCAATTGACATTTTAATCACACTCCTTTGTAAATATGCATTATCTCATTATATCAATGTGTAAGATTTCCCCCCTCTTCCCCATCCCCTTAAAAGAAAATTTTTAAATAGCTTTTGTTCCCTTTCATATACTTGCCAATTTTTCTATCGTGTTTATTTTTACTATGTTTAATCTGTTTGCTGGCCTTGTATTTCTTGCCTTTTTCAAAATAAAGCTTTTCAAACATAAAAAAAAGAATCTCTACATGAGGGCTCGAATGGCAAATACAAGATCAAGCCCTTTTATTGTGTGGATGCCTCATCCGTATTTATGACGAGCAGGAAAAAAACAACATTTTTGGAGCAAGACATCACTCGTGTGTTAGCAATTTTTAAAAGTTCATGATATATAATATATCAACATTTTACAGGTCTTCTAATTGGATACTGTAGGCATTCCATCATTTTGCTCTTTCTCGTGTCTTGATAACTAGTATTTTGGTCTATGGAGGGTTGTGGTCGGCCAAAAATCTGTGTAACTCATTCTCACCCATATATATTCTCACACTCAAACACTCCCTCACACTCATTTTTTAATCTCTCGCAGTTACACTTAAACTCACTCAATTCTCACTCACTCTTACACATTCAGACTCACTTAGTGACACTCTGGGGCATATTTACAAGCCCCTATCTCCAACACAGCATCACTTTTTCTGATGCTGTGGTGGCGATAGGTGCTTCGCCTTATTCACAAGGCAGCGTTAAGCCACTTAACGTGGCTTAACGCTGGCTTGTGAATAAGGCCCCCTTTCACGCTATACTCACTGTGAAAGGGGTGGGCAATGCGTTCCACCGCAACACCCATTGGTTTTGAAACTGTCCCATATTTACAAGAGCAGAGTAAATATGGGGCAGCGCCAAAATTAAGAGCAGGAAAAACCTGGTCTTAAACAGGCACAACGAGGAGAAATGTTTCATTTCTCCTCGTTTTTGCTGTTTCGATAGAAACAGCACAAGGCCATTGATTGTTTATATGCAGGAAGGTGACCCTTCCTGCACATAAACAATCAATAAAAAAAATGACGTTTTGCAACTTCTATGTGTGCTGCATAATGCAGCACACATAGAAAAAATGGCATTTCAGATTGTTTTTGTGCAGGAAGGGACACCTTCCGACACATAAACAATCTTCCCCTACAACGCAGGCACCCTTGCACTATGGTGCAAGGGTGTCTGCGTTGGCACTAGGCAGCTAAAATTATCGCCAGCGCAGGGGGAATCGCAGAGCTGCATCGTATCCTTTTTTGAATTTAAAAGAGGTTTTATTTGCAAATAATTAAGATACAATATAATATGAACAAGAAAAAACCGTACATATAAATTATCAAATTAAGAAAAAAATCTGTAAGAGAAAAGGGGGAGGGAGAAAAGGGGAAAAAGACAATCATCAAGTTCTAATAATACTTATAATCACATTTTGAAAAATTAACATCAAAGTCGAGAATAGAAGAACAAGGAAAAAATTAATTAATATCTTACTGTAAATATAATATATGAAAAAACCAATCATGGAGGTTTAGGAACTTCCTCAATTCGAGGATAATGAGAGCAAGCATTCATTGCAGAAGAATCTAAAAAAGTAGTTATAGGTTGCCAGAGGGAGTCACACTTTAAAAAAAAAAATGTTTTTTATTGAAAACCATAAGAACAGTCAATATTGATTACAAATATACATCCTAAAAGCTTCATCCATGATCTCTGAAGGAATAAACAAACACCATCAAAAAGTACTTATAATACTTATTTTACAAAAGGCTTAAAGGCCCTAAATTAGAACTCCAAAAATCTCGTGACAGTATCATCTGATTCCAGTAAAGCAGATTGAATTACTTAAAATAAAAGATTTCATATTTAACAAATGCCAAAAAACATTTGATTCTTAAAAATATTATGACACATTTAAAGGGGATACAAGCCCCTATATACTCAGTCTATAAATGACAATCAAAATGCGATGACCAGATCTTCTCAAATTTCTTCAGTCCCCCGATGCGTGCCGCATAGATTCGTTCACTTCTTTTTACCTGACCCATTTTCTGAATCCATTCCAATTTGGTCGGAATTAGATCCGTTCGCCATTTTTGGAGAAGGAGCGATCTGCCGACTGCCATACAGATATATAAAAATGTAATCGACATCATGGGGAGGAGTAGATCTGGATCATACCCCCAGACAATTAATCGATCATTAAACCCCATTGATAACCAGCATTCTAATTCCAAATATTCAAAAATATCATTCCAGAACTTCTGGAGCAAGGGACATTGTAATATTATATGAGACCAGTTAGCTACTGGGTGAGTATGGCACCGGAAGCATTGTCCCGATTGATTAGGATATACTTTGGCTACAAAAGAAGGGGTTCTGTATAGTAACCACTTGCTGAAGTATAACATCCTCCTCCAATTAGCCCCTCTGACCGAACTAAAATTCAGGGGCCTATTAGCAATAACCGGCGATAATTATCGCTAAGCGCACTTAGCGCTAGGATAATTATCGCCGGCTATCGCCGGTTTCTATTGCGGAGATAGCGTGCTATCTGCAACGCTTATCTCCAATGCGATAGAAACCCCTGCTGTCGCTGGAAAACAGTGCGATTATCGCTGGAAATCCAGCGATAATCGCACTGTGACCGGCGATAGCTTGCTGATAGGGCAAGGGGATTTAGCCATGTAATCCACCTCCCATTGGATTACATGGCTAAGTCAGGTTTGGACCAGGTGTAAAAAACAAGCGCTAATAGTGTTTAGCGCTGGTTTCTTTATCGCCTTGCTGGCCTCCCTAATAGGCGATAGCGATGTTAGCGACTATTTCCAGTCGCTGCCAGGTTGGGAACGCCTACTTTGCATGTCATTAGCGATAAATATCGCTGGCATGCAAAGTGGCACCCAACCCGGTCGCTATCGCCTAAAAGCTGTCGCTAACAGCTGTTAGCGACAGCTTGCTAATAGGGCGGAAAGAAAATCGCCGCTTTAGCGGCAAAAAGTGCCGCTAAAGCGACGATAAGGCCCTTAGTAATATGCCCCTCAGTTTATTAATTGTGGACCATGTACTTGAAGAAATTTCTAAATCCTCATTTTTGCCCCATTTTGTTATTGCTTTAGCCGCCAAATCAACCCCTTTAATTACGGCTAGGCGCTTCTTCCAGTCCCCCGGCTTTTTAACTACACTGTATTCCAATAGATCAAAAACTAACTGTTTCTGACCAATGATCCGAGGGAGATCTAAATTAGTAAAAAAAATTCTAAGGATATTATATGAGCCAAGGAGCAGGAAGTTGCCAGGGATCAATAGAGACATTTCGCTTACGGTCATCCATCTATCATTCCGGAGAAAATCATCAAGTTTAAAGAAACTGGCCTTGGTCCAATGTTGTATAGTTAAAAACGGATCTCTAACACCTGCTGAAACAAGAAGATCCACGATTGGGGTTGTGGCATTGATAACTGGAATGGAGTACCGTCTAAAAAATGCCTGGTGTTTGTGAAAAAACCAGATTAAACACTTATATCTGACCAATTTTGGAGATCTAACAATTGATAATGGACAGTGAATCTGATTTTCCTTACACATTAAATTCATAAAAAAGTTGATAAAAAGGCCAGACTGTAAGCCCTGCTTGAATCTAGACATGTATTGTGCAAAATATGCAAAATAGTATTCCTTCAGAATGATGTAAACATTGACTCTATTTTTAAAAAAAATGAATTAACTAACACACATGGAATTGTTGAAAACAGAAAATTAAACAGTGGGAGCACCGACATTTTGATAAGAGCGACCCTGCCGAGAATAGTTAAGGGGAGAGAACTCCATCTTGTAAATAAGTTCTGAACTTTACGTAACAGTGGGACAAAATTCAAATCATATAATTCCGAAATAAATGACGAAAAATAAATCCCTAGATACCTCTTGGGATTCAAATTAAAACACGAAAAATATCGGGGTGTAAAGCCCTAGGTGCACAACCACATAAAATTAATTCAGTTTTCTTTTTATTAATTTTATACCCGCCAAACGACTCATAAAGATCAAAAATCCAGAAGTCTTTTACCTGTGCTTCGTCTTCTGGCTTTATGATGAGCATGATGTCGTCAGCGTATAATTTGATTTTGCTCATAGTTGGAAGCGGAGGGCAAATATCAGCATTATTTCTAATTGCTATCGCAAGAGGCTCAATAAAAAAGGCAAATAGTACCGGGGATAACGGGCATCCCTGCCTAGTTCCCCTTTTAACTATCACTTGGCCAACCTGAGTAGCATTAACAATAATATTGGCCTCTCCACTCGTATATAGCTTTTCAACCAACTCAATAATTTTGGAAGGAATGCCAAATTTTAACAAAATATAAAATAAAGTTTCCCAAATAACCAAATCAAATGCCTTTTCGGCGTCTAAAAAAAGTACTAATGCTGGTATCTGCCGGGTCTCAAAATAGTCCAGAGCCTCCACTAAAAAATGTGTGTTAGTTCCAAGCTGTCTACCGGCAATAAAACCATTCTGATCAAGATGTATTAAATGTGAAGCAATTCCGTTAAAGCGATTGGCTAAAAGTTTGGTCATTAATTTATAGTCGGAATTTAAAAGCGTTATCGGGTGATATGAATTAGGGTCTTCGCTGTTTTTACCTTTTTTAGGAAACTGACTACATTCCCCTTCCTAAAAGAGAGAGGTATAGAACCACCTTCAAGAATTGAATTTGCCAATAAAAGAAAAAGTCCTCAATTACCCTCGAAAATGTTTTAAAAAACTCAGCGGGAAGGCCATCTGGCCCACAAGCTTTGCCATTCGGAAGATTTTTAATTACCTCCCCCAGCTCTTCTTTTGTGAATGGTCTCGCCATATCCCTATTTTCTAAATCTGTTAAAACAGGTAATTCATTTTCCTGAAGAAATTTCCCCAAAGAGGGCTTATCTATAGAATGATTATGGCCATATATCCTTTCATAATGTTGTACCATTACGTTGCCTACAGCATCCAAGTCCACCATCCGAGAGCCTGAAATAGGGCATCTCAGTGCGAGTATTTGATTACTTGCAGCGCTCTCTTTAGCCTGCCATGCCAAGAATCTGCCGGTGTAATTGCTTTCCTCATAAATTTTTTGCCTAGTCTGCTGGAATAGACACTCACCTTTAGCATAATAATTATTGGCCAGATTTTGTTTAGCCTGATCCAACTGTCGGCGGAGAGCCACCGAAGGGGAGGAGAGGAAGCTATCAAGAGATCGTTGCACTTTTTGCTCGAGTAAAGACTTCTCCTCTTTCTTAGCCCTCGAATTCTCGTCGTCTTTCGCAATAGCAAGCCCACGAAAAAATGCCTTAAATGAATCCCAGACAACATCCAGTGGAGCTGAGCCATTATTTCGTTGAAAAAATTCCCTAATTTCTATTTTAATACTAGATACCCAATTTTCTTCTGCTAAATATTGACGGTTCAGCTGCCATTTTTTAAAAGGTTTTTATATTTGCCAAATTCCAACTCTAAAGTAATTAATGCGTGATCAGAAAGCCCATTCTGGAGGGTTTTTTGAGATTTAAAAACCAAACACCTAGAAATAAGAAAAAAATCAATACGAGAAAAAGTGTGAAATCTCCTGAAAAACAGGTATAAGAAATTCTACTAGGAAATGCAGCCCGCCAAGGATCCACTATATCAAGCGTCGTACTATAGTTCTGAACCATTTTGAGAGATTTTGGCTTTAACTGTCTCTTTGCTTTGGATGAAAAATCGATTTTCGGGTTCATTAACAAATTAAAATCCCCTCCCACTATTAAATCACCTGAGACTTGAATTAGGGATTGAAAAAATTCCTCATATAGACCAGGTTTATCTTCTACCGGAGCGTATAAACTGGCGAGAGTTAAAGATCTCTGTCCTAACTTACAGGTGACCCAACACCATCTACCGCTTTGATCACTCGCCTCGTTACCTACCTCCGCCTGCAGTTTTTTGCTAAGAAAAATCACTGTCCCTCTATGGGCTCCCGAGGATGAGGAAAATCCCCTATATGCTGCCCAAGATTTAAACATTGAAAAATCCTCTAATTTCCCTGCTGATATATGTGTCTCTTGTAGCAGGATAGCGGACGGATTCTCTGTCTTAATCCAGGCTTCGATTGCTCTCATTTTCCTCTTATTATTGAGGCCATTCACGTTAAATGAAACCACTTTTAGAGATTCCTTACTTCCCATTTAATTTATAATAAACTAAAGGGAAAAAAAAGGAAAAAAATAAATAAAAATAATTCCACAGATTTAGCACACAATATGCAACCAATGACCAACAAGATATCTAGGTTCCCCCATCTAGCTCCCTTCTTACCCTCTAAAAGAAACTGAACAGATGTATCCAAATCAAAATTAAAATGATGGTTTTCGTTTTTTTCCCAATGCTCCCTTACCCCCCGTGTCCCAACCCTTGGGCTGTTGTCGCCTGAGCAGATGGCCGCCCCTGCTCAGAGTCCGACAACCTGTCCCGCCCACCCACCCACCCACCCATCTACAGGCACAATGATTTGGTGCCTAGTGCAGCTGAATGGCACCCCCACCTTACCCTCACTTCCTCTTCCTAGACTACAAAAGCAACAGTTAAATCAACTTTTACCATCATTAACCTTCCTTACCCTCCACCGTGCTAACCAAAGACTAGCTTAAAACCATTAAGGTTTATCATTAGAAATCTGATGTAACACTTCCTGCGCCTCTGCGACATTACAAAAGATATGAAATTTGCCCTTAATTAACACCTTCAGCTTGCTCTGCTGAGCTATCATAGCTTGTGCCCCTTGTGCCTTAAACAAATGAAGCATTTTGACAAATTCTTTCCGCCTTTTTGCTGCGGAGGCTGACATATCTGAAAAGATGCGACATAGTGGGACTTCTGCCGAGGAGAACTGTCTTTGCATAATCGCTCTTGATAGGATCTGCTCCTTGACCGTAAAATCTCCAAAGTTGACCAACATAGTCCGGGGGAACTTGGCATTAGCAGGGAGATGTGCAGGAACCCGATGAGCTCTCATTATTGTCAGATCCCCGCTAAATTCAGGAAGGACATTTTTCTTTATAAAGGAATCCACCCACTGTAGCGTCTGCTGGCCCTCTAAACCCTCCGGAATGCCCAAAATTCGAAGATTTGAACATCTGGAATGGTTCTCTAACTCCTCCAACTTCAACTCCATTAAGGCTCTCTGAGACTGAAAGGTGGCCACTTTATGATTCAGAGATGACATTTGATCTTCCAATTGGGAGATCCTGGTTTCGGCCTCCACGAGCCACACCGGAATGTGAGCCATGAATTCCTCAATCTTCATCAGGCGGGTATTTATTGCTGCAATCTCAGCAGACTGGGAAGCTTTTAATTCACGGATTTCTTCCAAAATCAAATTAAGGAGGCTCTTAGCGTCCCATTGCATAGAAAAGGAACCTAAAGGGGGATCAGACTCAGTTAAATTGGGCCTATCCTCCGCCTGGGGGCTCTGGGGAGCCTCTGAATCAGTAGGATTGGGGACCACTGGTGATGTTGAAATAGACATAGACTCCGTTAAGACCTCCAGCATAGAAAGAGGCATGGGCCCTCCCCCTACTGATGGAATTAGAAGATCTGAAGATGATGAAGAAGGAAGAGGAGAAGGAAGAAGACTGCCAGACTTGAAGATTAACACTTCTGGACCGACGTCCAAAACATTATCTGCTGCTACCTTCAATCTCATTCGCTACATCTGGTTCTATCAGAGGCCCACCCTGCTTAGTTTTAAAAAAGATAGGATACTTTCTAGCCTCCAGGAGTCAAAGTCTCTTTAGACAAGACGGCAGAGATTGACGAATCCCCCCTTGTAGAAACCAACTCACTAGGACTAATGGGACAACGGAATCCACCGTAACTGCCTCCGGACAATCCTGTTTAGCCTGTTTAGCCGCATTGGCACTTGCCATCCCCACAATCTCGGATGAAAGAGGAAGATCCTGTCGAAATGCGGCTGCGTGGTTCAACCGAGCTGCGGCTTGGGCTGCGCGCTTATTGACTTTCTGAGCTAGTATTGGAGATTCAACCTGAGTGGTTCTCTTTATTGCTTTAACAGGCTTTCGCATACTGCCTTCCTATCAGCGCTCTTCTGCCAATAGCCGAAATAGATGCTGCCAGAATACTGCTGAAACACTGTGAAATCACTCTATGGGACGTACCCAGCGACCCTCAACCAAGGTGAGCAAGGAGAGATGCCACACTTACCCACTCTTGGTGAGAAACCTGGAGTCCCTGGTGATGTTAAATGATGCTTCCCAAGTCCACAGCAGTCCACAGCTGTCCACAGCAGTCAACGTATAAAACCCAAGCCAGGCACGGAAGAAAAAAGGAGCAAAACCAAAATGACTGCAGCACACCGCCACCCGGCTCCAAAAAGGCACAAACAGTCCTTTTCTCATTAAAGAGAAAACACGATGCCTCCACAAGTAAAGCCTCAAGCCATTCAATTGGGAAAAAGTCAGTGGACAGTTTAAAAATCAAAAGCAGCCGTCCTTCAGAGCTCCGCGGCTCCGAGGGCATCAGAAACGGCAATTGCAGCTCCTCGCGGCGGCGTCTGACGTCAGAGGAAGTGAGGGGGAGTGGTCGCGGCCGCTCTCTCAGCCGATCGGCATCGCTCAGAGGGAGTCACGCTTAATCGCAAGTGAAATGGGAAAGAGATATGCCCTATTTAATCTGTGGTTGTAACAGACCGCATACCACCAGGCACGATAAGATATGTTTGCAGAATTCTTCCATTCCCTTGTGATTTGTTGAAAAGCAACGGCTAGAAGAAGATCTATTATGGAGAAATTAGTTCATTGGGAATCCCAAGCGTCAGATAAATTCCCTAAGAAAATGTTCATAAAAGTAAGGGGGACCTGCGTATGAAATATAGTATTTATTTGTTGCCAAACCTGTGTCCAAAAAGTATAAACATATTGGCAATCAAATAACATATGTTTTAAATCGGCTTTGTTAGAAGAGCAAGACCAACAGGAAGGAGGAAGAGATTGATTTATTTTATGTAATGAGACAGGAGTGAACATGAGTCTATTGTATATATAAAATAGAGTCTGGGTGGTATTGGCTGCTCTGGAAGATCGTCGTATTTTCAACCAAATCTTATTCCAAATATGGATAGGAAAAGTAATTTGGAGATCGGTTTCCCAGAGTAATTCTACTTCTGTTTTCTCTCTAGTGGATGGCTGAGGGAGAAAATGTTATATAGTTGGGAAGCAGAAGGGGTAGATTCCAAAAGTGTAATTAAATTAGATGATGGGGGAGCAGAAGATATGTGGGAGGGTATGAAAGTATTATAGGTATCTTGAATCTTCGTGATTAAAGAATTGAATTTAGTTTCCCAGGACGAAGGCAATAAGAATTTCGCTTGAGCAGTAGCAAATGAAATGCAAAGATTCTCATGAAAAAGTTGAGAAACCCAATGAAGGCACTTGGCATGCCAGTTCGTCCAAAAGATAGTTTTATTATTGATTCGAATATGGCTGTTGTACCAAATGGAGGAATGTAAGAATTGATCCTTAGGGGATTCGTGACCAATGAAAAAAGGTCGAAGAATTTTTGAAATATTATTAAAGATAGGAAGAGACAAAGATAAAGGTCTACGTGTAAAGGATAAGAATTCTTTAAAGGAGAACGGATGAAAAAATGTCTTTTCAAAATTGCCCCATAAAGGTAAATCCGAGGCATCATCCTCCTGTAAGAGAAAGGCAGATTGTTTGAGGAAAATGCCGTATGGTAAGAGTGAAAGTCCGGAAAATTAACACCCCCATAAACTTGGGTCTTTTAAGTTTTTGAAGAGACATACGTGGCATTTTACTATTCCATAAAAAGTTTGATAAGATGGAATAAATTAATTTATATTGAGAGTGAGGAATATTTATAGGAAGATTAGATATATAAAAGAGAATTATAGGGACCAGCATCATTTCAATCACATCCAAACGACCCCACCAATCAATCAATCAATCACAGAATTTGTAGAGCGCACTACTTACCCGCGAGGGTCTCAAGGCGCTGGGGAGAAAAAAAGGGGGGGGGGGTGCTGCTACTGGTCGAACAACCAGGTCTTGAGTAGCCTCCTGAAGGTCAGCAGGTCTTGGGTCTGTCGTAGGCTTAGTGGAAGGGTGTTCCAGGTCTTGGCGGCGAGGTGGGAGAAGGATCTGCTGCCGGTGGTTGTTCTTCGAATGCGAGGGACGGTGGCGAGGGAGAGGTCGGCGGAGCGGAGCTGGCGGTTGGGGACGTAGAAGAGGAGTCGTCTGTTGACGTAGGCTGGGCCAGTCTTGTGGAGTGCCTTGTGTGCGTGGATGAGGAGTTTGAAGGAGATTCTCCTGTCGACGGGGAGCCAGTGCAGGTTCCTCAGGTGGGGGGTGATGTGGCTGTGGCGTGGTACATCGAGGATCAGGCGTGCGGAGGCATTTTGTATGCGCAGGACAAGAACAAAGGGTTCCATCTGGACGTGAGATTTTTCAAGGTTAGTTGTAATTCTTTTAGATTCAAGGATACAGTTTCTTTAATAGTAGGCATGAACCATAAGCCAAGATATTTAATTTTGTTAGGTTTCCAACTGAAATTCGAAGAGAGATAGTCTGCATGAAAACATAGTTTATTTAGAGGAAGAATTTTACATTTGTCAAAATTTAGTTTGTATCCTGAAACCGAAGCAAAAAGTTGAACCTCCGATAGGAAGGCAGGAAGAGAGGTCTGGGGATGCGAAAGAAAAAGTAGGATATCGTCGGCATAGACAGAGACCTTTAGATAATTCTCACCATATTGAAAACCAGAGATTTGGGAATTTGTATGAATCTTTATCAGAAATGGTTCAAGTGCAAGAATGAAAAGGAGAGGAGAAAGGGGACACCCTTGTCTAACACCCCGATATAAGGAAAATGAAGAACAGAGAAGGCCATTAACTAAAATAGATGACGTGGGAGATGAATATAAAAGAGAAACATAATCAATAAAAGTTTTACCAAACCCAAACCAGGAAAGAGTAGAGAAAAGAAAAGGCCAACTCACGCGATCGAATGCCTTTTCAGCATCTAGGGAAATAGCCAATAAAGAATGCTTAGAAGATTTGGATTTACGAAGAACATTAAAAAATAATATAATATTATCTGCAATATGACCCTTAATGAACCCACATTGTTCCCCTCCAATTAATTGAGGTAACAAAGATTCCAAGCGGAGGGCTAATATTTTTGCAAAAATGTTATAATCTAAATTGATCAAAGAAATGGGTCTATAATTTTTACACAGTGAGGGATCTTTATTTTCTTTGGGAATGAGACAAATTAGAGTGTCTTGGAAAGAGCCACCGGAAGATTTAGAGGATATGAAGAATAGGAAAAGTTGATGAAGTTTAGGAAGAAGTAACTGAGAAAAGTGAGAGTAAAACTCAATGGTAAACCCATCAGGGCCTGGTGCCTTACTATGCTTAATAATACGGATTGCATTAAGGATATCCTGTGATTGAATTTCTTTATCTAATGAGGAAAAGTCTACATTAAGATGAGAAGGAGGATCAATGGAGGATAAATATTGACAAATATTATCTGGAGACGAAGAAGAATCAGGTGTATAAAGATCTTGATAAAAACTGGTAAATTCAGCCAGAATGTCATCGTTTTTATAAAGCACACGTTTAGATGAAGTAAGAATCAAATTGATTTTAGAGCGTTTTTTTTTATTTTAAGATAATTGGCCAAGAGCTTTCCCGATTTATTCTGACCTCCATAATATTTCGCCGGTGCTGTAAGTAAAAATGAATTTGCATTATCAGTGGACAATTTATTAAACGTGAATTTTAGTTTAATAATATCTTCCAGAGAGGACTTAGACTTTGTACGATAATAGGAATGCTCTAGTTGTTTAATACGTGTAGTGAGGGATTTTAAAGTATCTAAAGAGGATTTCTTTTTGCAGGATACATATGAAATAATGAAATCTCTCGAAGCAGCTTTAAACGCATCCCATATGATTTGTGGAGAAATATGTGAAGATTCATTTTCACGAAAAAAGGTCTTAGCAAAAGACTCAAAATTTTGGGTAAAATTATTATCTAATAAAAGGGAGTTGTTAAATCTCCAATGTCTAGTACCATGAGATGGAGGAAGTAGTTCTAAATTTAAAAAGTACCGGAGCATGGTCCGAAATAAGTATAGGACCAATCTCAGATTGAGTGATGTGTTGTGTAAGGGATTGAGAAAGGAAGAAATAATCTAATCTGGATTGAGAACAATGTACCGGGAAAAGAAAGTATATTCTAAAAGGGTGGGGTTACAAAGTCTCCATGCATCCACTAAAGATCGTTCTGCAATGGTCGAAGTAAATTGAGTGTGCATAAGAGAGGGGATAAATTTAGTTTTAGAATTACGATCGAGTATAGGATCAATCACCATTTTACAATCACCACCCACCAGTATATAATCATCTTTATAAGTCATTAGTTTGGATAAAATTGTGGGCCAGAAGGCATTATTGGGGGAAGTAGGATCATAAAGATTAAAAGGCGTAATGGGAATTTTGTTAACTAAAAGGGAAACAGACACCCATCTACCTAGATCATCAGAGTCTTGTGAGAGCACTTGAACATCTAAGCGTTTGTGACATAGAATAGCTACACCATTGCGTTTTCCATTACCCGGGGAAGCAAAAACATGGTTAACCCATAGTCGTTTAAGTCTGGCAACTTCTTTGTCTACAATATGGATTTCTTGAAGCAAAGCAATATCACATTTTGAATTAGAATGATAAGTTAATAATCTCTGACGTTTTATAGGTGAACCTAAACCTTTAACATTCCATGAGACAATTCGCAAAGTCATCTAAATTAGAATAAACATGTGAAACAAATTAAGTTGAAAAATAGAAAAAGTGAATAGGAATAATAATAAGACAGAAAAGAATAGAAACATATAGCAAAGATTCAAAAAAGCTGGAATATATACGAAATATAGGATACAATGTGACTATAAAGAAGACAACTAGTAAAATGAGGTATAAAGGAGAAAGGGAGCTGTAGACTCCATGATATGAAAGAGAAAAGGATTGTCAGGAGAAGAGATAGTAAAAGAAAAAGAGAAAGAAAGAGAGAAAAAAAGAAAGGGACAGGACAGGAAACAAACATTACATATACGTAAGACAAAACAAAAACATAGAAAAAGACATACCAAAAACGAGGGTGGTGAAACCACATAAGGAAGGTGACACAGCTGACCAGACACCTCGGGGCAAGATCGGGGGGGAAGGCACTCCATCCAAACAAAAATCGCTAATCACAAGGATCAAATAAAACAGGATACCGTACCTAGTATTAATAGAAGAAACAAGAGAACAAGGAACCATGAAAAAACAAATTGAAACTCGAACAATTAATAACAATTTCAGAGGAAAAGCAGTATAGAGAGCATTGCAAAAGATAGAAAATTATGCTTTGTAGCATCAAATGTTGGAAACTCTAGAAACGTCCATGTCTTCCTCTCTACAATTGTCAATGAAGCGTTGCAGCAAAGCCGGATCCTCACAGTTCGTCGTTTTATTTTTGTAAATTACTTTGAACAGGCATGGGTGAAAAGGCCAAATCTAGCATTAAGATTTCGCAATGCAGGTCTCATATCTAAAAATCTTTTCCTTTTGTCTGCTGTTTCCTTCGCATAATCCTGGGAAAAGAAGAGGTTAGAACCCTGCCAGGATATTCGGCCTTTAATTTTGGCTGCCTGCAATACTTTCAGTAAGTCAGTATATTCTAAAAAGTACATAATAACACCTCTTGGCTTTGTAGAAGGAGTTGGAAAACGTGTATTATGTCCCAAGCGGTGTGCTCTTTGGATGTTGCGAGTTGGGGACTCAGGAATACCCAGAATTTTTGGGAGAAAAGATTTGAAAAATGCTATAGGATCTGAACCTTCTTGCTCCTCCACCAGACCATATAGTCGCAAATTGTTACGTCTATTGCGTTTTTCAAGGTTTTCAATTTGTTTTTTTAAGGGATGAAATTTCCGTTTGCATTGTGGGGATCCGGTCTACCACAGTTTGAAGAGAGTCAACGCGTTGTTCTACTTGTACAACTTTGTTTTCCATGTGTGACCATTTATCCTCCAAAGCATGTAGATGATTATTGGTTTCTTCCATGTGAGGACGAAGAGCACGAATTTCTTCCAAAAGTATGTCTAGAGATGTGGGAGGAGGAGAAATGGCAGGAGATGGAGGATCTTTTTTAACACGTTTGCCAGATGCGAGGTTGGAGGAGACCGATGATTTGAGCGAAGGCTTCGTCGTTGGAAGAGGAATATTAGAAGACGATGAAGAAGCAACTACTCGGAGGGATAGATTATTGCTAGAACTCTCTTCCATATTGGGCTGAAGAATATTGAAAGGATTATAGACTTCAAGAGGAGATGACCATGCAGACAATTGCGTGGAACGCCTCACTGGTTTTGTTCTCCCCATAAAATATACAGCGTTTACAGACAACAAGGGCGAATAGAGATATTAGGAAAGATTAGTAGACTTGTGAGAGAGAGAAAAATACTTTGTAAGGTATACTTCTATGACAAAAAAGACGAAAGCTTGAAAAAACACCTCTCACACAGAATGTGAACCAGTGAAAGTCATTGAAAAATTGACATGGATATTCCGTCAAGGAGATATGTTGATAGAAAAAATGACAACATTATTTAAGAGGAGTACTTCACTAAAAATAGCAATTTTGCAGAGAGAGGAAAAATTCTGACAGGAAAAACAACATGGTGGTCGCGGTACCTGTGAAGGGATACGCGTCGTATAACCTCACTTGGAAACAAGCCACGCCTGGATGAAAGATAATTGTAGTCAGACGTTTCTTTGTTGTGTCACTTTATGAGTGAAACAATGTATATAACAAGGACCCCCTGCAGAATTTGATATTAAATTCCTAGGGCAGGGCAAATATGCAATTGAATAGAGAAACCCCTAGGCAATTAACTTTGTCTGACAGTTACCAGACCATTATTCCATACGACATGATACTATGAACTCAGTGTAACCACACAGATACATTTTCATTGAAAAGTTTTCATTTCTTTAATTCAAATTCATTAAAAAAATTGTAGACCATGATTCATGAAAATAATGTGATGAATACATATATTTACATAAAATACACACATGAATATGTCAAGGGCAATAGACAAAAACATATACAACATTGACATGTATCCACTATACATCTACAATGGAACACAATACTAAGATAACATAAAACATGTAAGTGGACAGATGGCATAAACAGAATCGGAAGATGCCATCTGTCCACTTACATGTTTTATGTTATCTTAGTATTGTGTTCCATTGTAGATGTATAGTGGATACATGTCAATGTTGTATAAGTTTTTGTCTATTGCCCTTGACATATTCATGTGTCTATATGAGTGAAAAACAATTACAAGTGATATTCTTGATAGAACACAGAGCAATGTGCTGTCACAACATTCGCATAGTCCTTAATATTCTAATTGATAGTCATGACTATTGCCAAATCCAAGTATTTCTTAGGCCTCTTCAAAATATTACTTGCAAGGTGAGTGACCGTTTTCAGAAAAACAAATTTCCATAAGAATAAACTGCCATATTGATGTTTGCAACCTTCAAGAATTTAAAGGTACATGACGAGGTACAAAGACCGTGGCTTTTAGCAACACAATTCGATTCATACTCCTTCTGACAGCATTGAGAGTGTGAGTAATAGAAATAGCAACGTTGCATTGAGAGCCGAGACTCCGTCAGGAAATACAAAATGGCGGGAGCGAGTCCCATGAAGAAAAATGCGCCGCACATTTAAAAGAAAAGGGGAGTCATAAGGCTGCTCACCGATCGGCAAAATTCAGTCCATTGCAGGCAGGCAAGATTCACGTGTTGACGGATGTCAAAATTAGCGACAAAACATGCAGATAACAGGAACGGAGGTCAAAAACCCTCCCGAGTTGCCGCGGAGCGTTAGCGGAGAGCGGCCATCTTCTCCTGGCATCAAGCCACACCCCCTGCATCGTATCCTTTTTAACAGGGTGCAGCCCTGCATTTTGGAAGTGGCTGAGCCTGGCGTTAAGCCAAGGTAGCTAACACTGCACTTTCTCGTAAATATGCCTCTCAGTCTCACACACCATCACTTACTGTCACTGAATCTCAATCACTTTCATTTTCACACACAGGCTTACACACACACACACACACGCACACACACACATGGCCTCTCTGTAACATAAACACCTTCTCACCCACTAGCACACACAACATATATTTAAAAGCATTTTTTTAAATTACCTGACTGGCCAGGGAAGGTCCCATTCCAGTTAACTGTACTCCATTTTGTATTGCACTAATGATCAATAATATAATATTAATCACTATTAATGTAATCAAAAATAGGCAGAAAGCAAAGAGAGCTGAGCTCCAATCGGTGCCCATAAGGATGATCTGTTACTGTGTTCCTAGCACTGATTTTGCTTCTGCTTAGGCCGGTTGTCGCAAAGGCAGTTCATACAACAAAAGGGGGGAGAAAACAAAGGGGCCATCCTGAGTACAACAAACTTTCATCCACAATCATACACAATCAGATAATCCGATAGTTATCGTTATTGTGGTAATCCCTGTGATGTATCACTGATGTCAAGGGTGTGCTACCCCAAAAGTGGTTTACTTTTTCCTCATGGATCAGGGCACTGGCATGCCCTGTATTCACACATTCGGCAAGGACAAATGCAGATCATTAGCCTACCATGTGACCAGCGCATTTGGATGTTGAATATCCGGATATTGAAAGGCAGTACCAGGGATCACAAGGGGCAAGGCAGGGGCCTCAGCTGCGGCCCCTGAAAACCCCTAAATGAGGTCCATGAGTGGTGTCATGCGATTAGCTAATAATTTCAGGAAGATCTTGATATCCGTATTCAATAATGATATTGACAGATAAAAATCACATTCTATTGAAGATGTCTCCTTCTTGGAAATAACGCTATAATCACTTAGAGCCGGAAGAACAAAGGAATTTTGCAGTCGCAAATGTTCTGAATAAAAAAATTGGAGCCTTTCTAACGGCAAAATGACTTTTTGGTTTGTATAAACCCCAAATTGCAATTCAGTAACATGTTACTGACTAACAATTTGGGTTTGCGAGCACATACTGAATTGCTATTTCCAAGAGACATTTTTAGAGTGCCCCTTCCAAATAGTGTTTACGTAATGCGAAGTCCTAATATTTTGTGACCAAAATCCAGTTGCAAACCATTAATTTTTACTGACTACCTAAACGCAAACAGGAAGGGGTTCTTAAAAGATCTCTTCCTTTTTTGAATGTTGACAAAAGCCTTTTAGGAGTAGGCAGTGACCCCAAGAACCACTGCCTAATTTTAAAACAGCCTACAAAACTTTTCATTTTTCTTTCAAACGCATTCTGTTTTCCTTTAAGGAAGCAAGCTGCATTTAAAAAAAAAGATTGTGTTATTTAGAAGCAATCACAGACATGGCAGGCTGTTGACCCCCGCCATCCACCATCCCTATGATGGCAGGGAATTGTAGTGAGTCACAGTTTGCTACATACCTCATTAATTTGTATGAGGTAGGTTGAATTGTGACCCATTACTATTCAATATTTTCTGACACTACCTATTAGTAAAAAGGTTGGTTCACAAAATACCAATGGATTCTCTAAAAGTCAGTGTGAAAATTGTGACCACTTTTAGAGAATGCGGTGCTCTGACATAGTTAAGGGAAAAAATACGTAAGCAAGTGTATTACTCTCCACACCTTATTCTCGGCAACAAAACAATGTGATTTTTTACAATAAACAAATGTGCATTAATTCAGGAAAGAAAGCAACAAATTAAACATAAAAAATATGTACCAATATAAACATATTAATTATTTTTTGGTTTGTTTTTTAATTATTATCAGCAATATATTTGTTTTTAATTTTCTTAAAGAAGTAGTTAAAAACATGAATACAACAACAGCATGATCATATGTTTAAATAAGACAAAACAATACAATTCATTATCCAATTAAATTTCAGTTGATATATTCAATGTCACTGTAGATCGTAGGAAGGCTAGCAGTAGATGAGAACTACGCGCTTTTCGGCATGTGTGCCTTCATCAGGGGACCATCTTAGCAATAACTGCATAAAATACATGATCATTGTTAATATTCTTATATATGCACATATGTTATAGTTGCCCAAAATAAATACTACATTTATTTGTGACGTTTAAATCATCTTAATTTACCCCATTAAGTATAGGTCTAAAGGGGTGGAGAATTTATAGGTGCATAAGATTAAGGGGTCGATTCCGATTCGGGCCGGAAAAAGCACCGACCGACTCGGAGCCGGAAATTATACTGACCGACACGTACCTGTGGCGCCCGACACGCCAAGTACGATGCAAAGCGTGCAAATTCCGACCGACACGTACAGAACCCAAGCCGAACGACCGAGCCGCACGGAAAACAGCAATCCGGCCGGAAAAACACGCGAATCGAACCGACCGACACGCACCCGGAACAAATCCGACCGAAACGTACACGCGAACTCCAAACCGCAAAGTACGATGCAAGGCGCGAAAACCACGACCGAGTCGGACGGAGGACAAGCCGCACGACCGACACGCATACAAAACTGAGCCGAAGCAACACAAAACACCGCGACCGACGCGTACGCAGCATAGAAAACTGCACAAACACAGCATGAACGAAACGGAGAACACCGTACGAGACAAATGCAGGGTCCGACTCGGTCACAAGAACGTTTCCAACATGCACAGACAGTACAAAGGAAAAATTACACAAAAAAAGGCCAAACAAGCAATTACAAAGCCAATAAATACTGGGGGTGGGGTGGGGACAGAGAACAAAGACACACCCACAACTCCACCCATATAAAGGACACAAATCACAACCATGATCCTTTGCAAATGCCATTCCACTGCCAGCACCCAAGAGACAGCAACCACACACCCACAGCTCATCCCTCACACAAGCCACACACCATCAGCACACCAACAAATACCTACCTCTCATACACCCAGCAAAACACACACCCACACACCCTCACCTGCACACCAACACACACATCACTCACCATCACCACCCATCACCATGCCCCCCAAGAAGAATCACAAGTTCATAGATTGTGAATTGGAAGTCCTGGTAGACGAGATCCTCAGGGTAGAGCCACAGCTGTTTGGCACACTGGTCCAACAGACCCCCATCTCCCAGAAAACCAAGATGTGGGAGAGGATCATCAACAGGGTGAACGCACAATCACCATGTCTGCGCACAAAGACCGACATCCAGAACAGGTGGTATGACGTGCGCAGGAGGGTCCGGGAGCTGCTCAAGAAAGACTACCTCCTGAGCCAATACACCGGCAGTGGCCCTCCTGCCAAGCCAGTATACCTCAGGCCCTGGGAGGAGAAGGTGCGGGCCATCCTTCCGCCAGTGAGCGTATATGGACTAGAGAACATCCCAGAGCCTGGTGAGTACACAACAAATGTACACAATATTCTGCCACAATACACACTCACATCACTGTCAAGGGAGAGTCAAACCATGCACTCATAGCAATTACACAGCAACCAGAACAGAATCATCCCAAAATGTGTGTGTCAGTCAGATAAACACAACACATGCCATTAAAAAGTTACATCGAACCGTGCCATCACATGTACAAACACAACTACAACTACAGCTAGGCAGTGGCACAAATAGAACTAACAAACACATCCAGACATGTAGCCACCACAACAACACCAACACACAGTGAAGACCACTGAAAGGAAGGAATTCTGTGTATGCTGGCCAAGTCAGTGTAGCCAATAGCATCATGGGAGTCGTAGTCACACATATTGCCCCCACAACTGTCCCATCAACACCACCATGAACCATGCGCACATCACAGGGAGTGGAGAAGGACTCACAAGATGGCTGACACTGGCAACTGCTGTGGGGAGCACAAGGCCCTGCTGGCAACTGTGCACCAACAAACAGCAGGACACCACTGACTGACATCCTGAGAGACAACTTCCACTCCCTGCAATGCAAGCACGTTCCATGGTGGGATATCTAGCTGGCTGGGTGGGAAGGAGGACTTGCAGCACTGACCATAGTCACAAGCACCTCCCCTCACACCCCCTCAACACAAACTCCACAGAACCCACCTGGTAGAATGCAATGCCTCCCATCCTAACTCAAGATCCCACAAAGAACCACCACCCTGGGTTATGTTGTGTGAAGCACAGGGACACTCTTGGGACTTTTAGCCAAACAACTGACAGGACAACACTCCCAGCCATCCTGTCAGCACAGCCAGCCCATCCCACAGGGAAGCAGAGTCAAAGGAAGGAAGCATGGGCATGCTGGGAAGGGGGTGGAGGCAATAGCATGATGGGAGTGGTAGTCACAGATATTGCTCAGCCTCACAACTGGCCCATCAACACCACCCTGAACCATGCTCACATCACAGGGAGTGGAGAAGGACACACAAGATGGCTGACACTGGCTACTGCTGCGGGGAGCACAAGGGCATGCTGGGAACTGTGCACCAACCAACAGCAGGACACCACTGACTGATATCTTGCCATTGCTCTCACACCCACACATACTGAACTCCCCACAAAAGCAAGTAAGTATGGGAATGCTGGCAAGTGGGGTGGAGGCAATAGCATGATGGGAGTGGCAGTCACAGATATTGGTCACCCCCACAACTGTCCCATCAACACCAACCTGAACCATGCTCACATCACAGGGAGTGGAGAAGGACTCACAAGATGGCTGACACTGGCTACTGCTGCGGGAGCACAAGGCCCTGCTGGGAACTGTGCACCAACAAACAGCAGGACACCACTGACTGACATCCTGAGAGACAACTTCCACTCCCTGCAATGCAAGCACGTTCCATGGTGGGATATCTGGCTGGCTGGGTGGGAAGGAGGACTTGCAGCACTGACCATAGTCACAAGCACCTCCCCTCACACCCCCTCAACACAAACTCCACAGAACCCACCTGGTAGAATGCAATGCCTCCCATCCTAACTCAAGATCCCACAAAGAACCACCACCCTGGGTTATGTTGTGTGAAGCACAGGGACACTCTTGGGACTTTTAGCCAAACAACTGCCAGGACAACACTCCCAGCCATCCTGTCAGCACAGCCAGCCCACCCCACAGGGAAGCAGAGTCAAAGGAAGGAAGCATGGGCATGCTGGGAAGGGGGTGGAGGCAATAGCATGATGGGAGTGGTAGTCACAGATATTTCTCAGCCTCACAACTGGCCCATCAACACCACCCTGAACCATGCTCACATCACAGGGAGTGGAGAAGGACACACAAGATGGCTGACACTGGCTACTGCTGCGGGGAGCACAAGGGCATGCTGGGAACTGTGCACCAACCAACAGCAGGATACCACTGACTGATATCCTGAGAGACAACTTCCACTCCCTGCAATGCAAGCACAGTCCATGGTGGGATAACTGACTGGCTGGGTGGGAAGGAGGGCCGGCAGTCAACCAAATACAACCAATGCAGACCATGTTCACACCCCAACAAATACATAGAAATGCCCAAATAATGCAGGACAATGTGCCACACCAAAATCAACCCCTGACTGTGACGACTTAGGACAATGCAATGTACAGGCCCGCACCCAGAGGCACAGTCACAACTGTCAGGTGTGTCAACCATTGATGCCTGCAGAAACATAACATACATTGTGTGTGTCTCCCAAAAACAGGTGATGATGGGGACACAGCAGCAGATGCTGAGGAGTCCCAGTCCCAGGCTCAAGAGGATGCAGAGCTCACTGGTGTCGTACAGCCTCTGCCCTCCTCAGACGAAGAAGACCAACCTGGCACATCCGGTGCAAGTCTACATGCAGCACCAGCAGGACCACCAGCTGCAGCACCAGCAGGACCACCAGCTGCACCCCCTGCACCCACCCCTCCAACGACTGTCACCACAAATACCATCCCTGCCGACATGGACAGAACAAGGAGCAACACCAGCACAGGGACACTGGACCAACCTGGGGCCATGGACACCACCACCACCACCAACCCCCAAGGTGGACCAGGGTCATCTGTGCGTGCCACTGCACGCACTGCACATGTCAGCAGGGGTGGTGGGAGGGGTGGGAGACAGAGGTCGCTGCTTGCAGAGGTTGCTGGTGTGCATGATGACCCACAACTGGTACGCATAGCTGATGCGTACCAGTCCAGCACCGGAGACCTCAGCCAGGTAGTGAGGCTCCTCAGAGACATGAAACAGCAGCAGGCTGCCCATCATGCCCGCTTGGACTCTCACATGTCCCACGTGGAGTCACACATGTCCCGCGTGGACTCACACATGTCCTGCGTGGAGTCCAAGTGGGATGCACTGCATGAGATGACGGCGGTGCACAGGGACATTTTACAATGCCTCCGCCAGATGAACAGCAACCAGTCCACACCTCCCTGTGTGCCAACAACATCTGGTGCTGCCCAAACTGCAACTGCCACAGGGAGGGAGGATGACTCTGGCGGAGAGTCCCCTGCACCGCAGCAGCCTGTACTTGAGGGCCCCCCCAAGAAGAGGGGTCGTCCGAGGAGGGGGCAAGTGAGAGGCGGATGGCCAAGCGCAACTCCCAGGAAGCCTGAACCTGTTCTGGATGTTCACCTTTGTGCACAGACTGTTCACCCTGTTGACGGCAACGCTACTCCCACACATTGCATGGGGAGTACAAGTTGGACCAATGTCTTAGACAACTGTGGCCCCGATACTGGGGATTTTGTCTACCAGGACTTTCAATTCACCTAGGAACTTCTGATTGCAAGATTTATGTACAGCACTACCCATCCTATGCACTATTCACACAAATGTATCACAATAAACACACTAATACACCATACTTGCCACTGTTGTGATTCCAACGTGGGTGCTGTTATGGGGATGATGAACTGCAAAATTACACTGTGTATGCGAACTGCAACGGCATGTGAGTAAAGGCAACGTGACACATATGAGGGAGACACACCACCAGGGCTACACAACACATACACACCTAGGCCATCTGACTCATTGCCTACACTGATGTTGCCAGGGAAGACGGTGCAATGCACAGACACCACTCCCATTCCCAGTTGGAGTCAAGTAGCCCACAGGTGCAGTAAGCAAATGGCAGTCAAATGTGTGACCACAGACAACGCACATCACAAAGTGAAGCACAGGTTTATTACACAGATGCAACATGTCGTAACCACTACAGATGCAAGGTAATCCCACCTGGCAGCGGGCACACAGTCAACAACTGTAGACGGAAGGAAGTCCATGGGTGTGGCGCACATCACCTGTAGGGACACAACAGCTTCCACCCTGGAAGTGCAATCACGTCGTCGGTGGACACAGTTGACCAAACGAATCTGAAAGTACCCTGTGAAGGACAGAAATGACACACAGTCAAAAGCAATGGAGAACAGGACAGAACAGCAAAACTCATGCACAATACATGTTACAAGATACCCACCCAGAACCAAGTTAGCATGTCAACACTGTTGGGGAGTACAGACCACCTGTAAGCACACATCGCAACACACATCCAGTCAAGTAGCCCATGGACACACTCCAACAGCACCAGAGCACCACCTACACATATCATGCCAACTCACATCATTGACATGACACCTCAGGATACTCACATTCAGCTAAAGAAGTTGGTGATGAGCTGTGTGCGGACATCACCCTCATCATCATCATCATCATCGTCACTGGCATCGTGGTCCAGGCCAGGATCCTCCACAGGTGGCGGATGTTGGTCATTGTCATCCTGGATGAGAGGCAACTCCTTCCGCACTGCCAGGTTGTGGAGCATGCAGCAGACGATGATAATCTTGCACACTTTCGCAGGGGCATATGGGAGGGACCCTCCGGTCTTGTCCAGGCAGCGGAAGCGGCTCTTCAGGAGACCAAATGTCCGCTCAATCACTCTCCTGGTCCGACCATGTGCCTCATTGTAGCGCATCTGGGCTGGTGTCACAGGGTTCCTGAGGGGTGTCAGCAACCACGGCATGTTGGGGTATCCCGAGTCACCTACGGACAGACAAGTGCACATTAGCTGACTTGGAAAAGTTGGCGGAATACTACAGATCAGATCACACACAATGGCACAAAGTCAGTACACACCGACAAGCCAGGCACGCTGGTTCTGCATCTGTGCCATCATCCTGGGGATGCGACTACTCCTCATCACAAAGGCATCGTGTGCTGAACCAGGGAAACGGGCACACACGTGTGTGATGGTCATATCTGCAAGACACACCACCAGTGCATTGACCGAGTGGTAGTGCTTGCGGTTACGGTAGGCCTGCTCCTGGGCCTGTGGTGGTACCAAAGCCACATGTGTCCCATCAATGGAGCCAATGACATGCGGCATCCTTCCCAGGGCATAAAAGTCACTCTTCACGTCAGTGAGTCGTCGCAGTCTAGGGAAATAGATGTACCGGTTCAGGAATAGCAACATTGCCGCCAAAACATCGCGGAGCACACGGCTCAACATGGTCTGTGACATCCCACCAGCAGTCGCCACAGTATGTTGGAAGGTACCGGTGGCAAAGAAGTGTAGGGCTGCCATCACCTTCACCTTGGGGGTCAGCGCTGTAGGATACGGCCGGCCAGGCTGCAAATGTGGGGCCAACTGCACTGCCAAATCCTCAATCAGCTGCCTGGTGAAGCGGTACCGTCGGATGCTGTCCCGTTCCACCATCGTTGCCAGGTCTGGGAATGGTCGATGGACAGCAGGAGCCCTGCAGTGCAGAGGAGAAGTAAGCAAGATTGTCAGTCAGCCCACATATGCGGCATTGAACACACTCAATATCCCAACATACATCATTATGAGGCACAACTACATGAAGTGTGCAGTTCCGTAAGGACATGTATGGTACATACATGGCCAACATCTGTCATCACGGTCCAACAAGTGGCATCAATAAGTCCCAGGTTGGCCCATTGGATATCATGAGGCAGTGTCACAGTTCCCATCTCCTGCTGCCGTGTCACAATCACCCCCCACAGTGACATGTGAGGACAGATGTGCCCCAGGCATCACAGCTCAACGACAGGTACATTCCCAGGGACCCTGTATTGCCACATGGACACTGGCATTACATGGAGTATCATGTATACACCACAGCAAAACAACTATGACCCCCACAGGTAGTGGTCCCTCTTGCCACTGCAGGACAGACATGGACGTCTGTGACACACACACGCACAACATCAGAGTCCATGCACACACAACGTGGATGTGGAGACTGTCTCCCATTGTGCACATGAAATCAGAGACATTGTAAACACTACATGCACAAAGACTGTGGAGGGCCATCACTATTGTGCCACTGGGACACCCTGGCTCAAACATACCGTCCCACATGGGACTCACGGGGTATGTGACATGACATACACATACACCACCGTGAAATGTGACCATGGCACATGCACAGATATGAACAGTTGCACATCACAGTGGTCATGTACACGTAACACCCAGGATCCTGTCCCCATGAACACGTGCACAGCCTGGGGGTGGCTGCCCCCAGGTGACACCCACAGGACAACATGTACACCAACATACACACAATAGGTAATGCAGCCTTACATGCCTCATGATACAGCTTGGACAGGCTGTCGTGTTGTAGGTGTGCCCCTCACTCCCTGGGAGCTATCTGTGGCTGGCATATGTCCATCTGAGACAGGCATGGTGACATATGCCAGTCACTTGTACAGGGATGCGTTGTACCGCAATGGACCGATCGGTGCCCCCGGCCGGCCCATTGCATTCAATGTGTGCGGGTACGCGTTGTACCCCTGTACGCGTTGTACTGCAATGGACCGATCGGTGCCCCCGGCCGGCCCATTGCATTCAATGTGTGCGGGTACGTGTTGTACCCCTGTACACGTTGAACCGCAATGGACGGATCGGTGCCCCTGGCCGGCCCATTGCATTCAATGTGTGCGGGTACGCGTTGTGCCCCTGTACGCGTTGTACCGCAATGGACCGATCGGTGCGCACCCATTGACAATGGCCTTGCCTGGCAACGGACGCGTTTTCGAATTTCGAACGAGTCGGTTGCTGGAAATTCAGTTGGTCACCCACAACAATGTTGCAAAATCATGTATGTCATGAAGTTGAAGATTTGAAGGATGCCGTGGGCGTGTATTGGTGCTGCTATTCCATGGATTGGCCAGATTCAGAAGATGCAAACGACTTGGACCTATCACTTTGGACACATGGGACAGTATCTGCCTCTCCAGCACATATATATTGCTGGCTGTTCCCCTGGGAGCTCACTTGCCTGCACTACATGCTCCAGGACGACATCTGCCACTGCACTGCTGCTGTCTCTGCCCCCTCTGGACCCTGCAATGGCACCTACTGTGGAGAGAGCCCCAGCCTTCAGCCTTGAGGAGAACCAGGCCCTGCTGGACAGCCTACTTCCACAGTACAGCAAGCTGTATGGGACACCAGGGGAGCAGGTGAGTGTTCTGTGCACTGCCTTTCTGAATGTGCATTTGGTCTGACTAGCAAGGCTGAAAGTCTGCACGCCACTGGCTAGCAGGCTCACTGAGTAGTTGTCACCCCCATAGTGTGTAGTGACATGCACTGGACAGGTATGGTGCAGTGACAGTGCATTTGAACAAGGTTTTACTTCCCATGCAATGATACCATGTAGTAACTTCTGGCAAACTGTCCATGGGCAGCGTTGCACTGCCTGTGTACATCATGTGCCCCTGTGATTGAGACATGTATATACAACTGTGTCATGCACGGATATGTTGCATGTGTAGTAATGGCCTTTTCACTTTGTCATCCTGACAGGTTAATGCCCATCGGAAGCAGGAGATCTGGAAGGACATCGTCCGGGCTGTCCGGTCCGTGGGGGTCTACAAGCGCCGGATCCGCAACTGCCAAAAGAGGTGGCAGGACCTTCGGGGCTGGACCCGGAGGATTGCACGGGTCCAGCTGAAGCTGTCGCCTCCTCGCAGGAGGGGCGGAACACGGACCCTGACCCCCACATGCTCCAGATCCTGGCGGTGGTGTTTCCAGTCCTGGATGGGCAGCTGAAGGCCAGACAGCAGCAAGGAGGGGGTGAGTCAAAGACTGCACTGTGAACTCTGTATTACATGCTTTGTGCTCTCCTCTGGCCTGGTTCAACTGCCACAATGCAGCAGTCATGTTGTCCAGGAGCCATGTCCCTCTATTGTGCACTGCCCACTCCTCATCTGATACCCAGGTGTGGCCCTTACATTCAGGGAATTGTGTCACTTGGGACTGTGTCCTTGCAGTTTGCTTCACTAAAGGTGGGGGACAGCATCTGTTTCCCTAACTCTGTTGTGGGCATCATGGGTGGGTCCATTGTTCACACAACGCCTGTGTTCGGACATGCAATCTGCGTGTTGCTTTGATACGCGGTCCACTTGCTGAGCTGAGCCACCACATGTGCCTGGGGTATGTGGCACACGCCCATGCAGCGGGTGGGAACAATGTTTGAGCCCCAGGAGTGTGCAGATTACGTGTGTTACACATACATAGCCAGCTATCCACTGTCCAGGGCTCATCCCTCATTCATGTTGGGCAGGACAGTCATGCCTACTCCAGGCCATGCAATGCACTCTGTACTCCCACTCCCGTGTATCAGCTGACACATTGTGTGCAGTGATTTGACCCCTCAGGTGTCTGCCACTGTGTCAGTGTGCTGTGGATTAGTTGCCAGGACTGCTGGGGTGTTTCTTGGTAGGGGCTCAGCATGCCACTGGAGATGTGACCATAGGAGACGATACTTGTGTGTCACATAGGTGTTTGATCAGCTGCCCGTGCAGACTGGGGTATGCGAATGTGAAGTTCAGGCAGCTGTTCCCCATTCACAGCAGATTGTGAGGGGCTCAGGTTCAGAGGGTAGTGTCACAGGTCTCCCATATGTCCAATCGGTATGACCTGGACAGATGAGGGTTAAGATGATGTGTTGTGTGGGGGATGTACATGTGCACTTGTGCAGCTCCAGGACTTGCATTCCCCATGACCTACTATTGTGACACAGTGCAGAGTGTTGTTGTCTGGCTGCCAAGTCATACATCACTGAGACAGTGATGTATGACTTAGCAGTCATGCCTCCGCCATGGCATGTGTCTACTTATTGGTGATCCTGCAGGGAGTGACATGTGCTACATGCACACCATTGTGGCGATGGCTATCAGGACATGGGTGCATCATGGTGTCTGTCGCAGGTATGCATCACATGCATATCCTATTTGACTCTGGGCGTCCCTTTCATCCGGAAACCTGTACTGACTCAGTGGCAAGAGTTGTGGTGTGTGCATGTCCACATGCTACACCGTGTCCTCTGCACTGTCCAACTACTGTGTAGTTGGTGCATGTGTCCACACTGGGGTGTTGCTATCCAACAGACACCAGACAGATGGGTGCAAGGCCATGTGGGATGTGAGTGCCATGGTTGGCATCAGACTGACAATTGGCTTCTCCTGTTCAGTTAGGGCACTTTTAGCAATGTACAACTAATGATGCCAGGGCTTGCTCTGTAATGTGCTGTGCTCACAGTGGTGTGTGCGTTTGGTGCAGGTGACTGATGTCTGTCTGTTTCCCCATTGTTTGCAGATACATCCACGGCCACGGAAGGGGACAGCTCCACGGACCAGGAGGAGCCGGAGAGCCAGACTGGGTCAGCAGCCGAGGAGTGGTCAGAGGGACCCAGTGGCACGGAGGGCGAGGGGAGCCACACCGAGGAGTCCTCAGCACCATCCACCTCAGCTGAGGACCAGAGCAACTCGGAGGATGACTCCCTTATGGAGGCGGGTGTCAGCAGCCACCACACCCCAGCTAGTGTTGCTGTCCCCGCCACCACCAGCACCACCACCGCCCTCCCATCGGCTCCCATTCCCCAGGTCCGTGGAGGCTCCCATGTTCGGGAGCGTGTCTCCTTTGGGCCAGGCACCACACCCCTGCCCCTGTGTCCCCTGCTGCCCTGAGTGAGGAGTCTGTGTACCTCCTTCGCCAGCTCCATGTAGGGCAGACAGCCATGCTGAGTGTCCTCCATGTGCACACCGCTCTGTTGACTCAGCTGGTGTCGTTCATGGAGGGCATCTCATCAGGCATGTCTGACCTACAGAGGGGCAATAGGTCCATGGACTCCTCCCTGACGGCAGCAGTGTCCCTCCTCAGACAGTCCCTCACCCCTCCTGCCTCTGCTCCATCCACACTCCCCAGCACCTTACCCGTCCCAAGCACACACACACCGGCACAGGCACACACCAGCACACACACATCCAGCACACAGACACACACACCACAAACAAAACGCACACGCATGCACAGTCAGGGGACTGAAACCAGACTCACAGGGGATGGGGCCCTGGAACACACACACGCATCCACGAGCACTGCGCAGTCCTCAGTTGCCTCTCCCTCCAAAACACCCTCCCTTGCCTCACCTGCAACCCCAAAGACCCAGCGCCTCTTCCTCAGTGACCTCGGCCTCTTCCCCTCCGATCCAGCTGCTCCAGCATCCAGGGGGAAGAGGAAGCCCACCCACACGGAGCAGAGTGCCCCTCGTCCCCGGACACCCTCCCCCAGGCGCAGACAGACTGAGGCCCCCACCCGCAAGTCCCCCGGAGTCGTAAGAGCAAGACCCCGCTGCCGCCCTGCAGCTCAGGCACCAGGTCTCCTTCCTCCATCCCTCAGGCCCCCACTCCACAGGTGCCCCCACCACACCCTGCCCCAGGTTCCCCCACCCACAGATATACCATCCCCAAGAGGATCCGGCCTTCTCCCCCTGCCACTTGCTCTCCCGGCACCACACCCCCGCTGCGCTTGTCTGTGCCACTGATGTGGTGAGGGTGTCCTCCCCTCTGTCCAGCCCACCTTGCCTGTTCCCCATTCTCCTCCCCTGGTAGTAGGCACTGCAGTGGAGTCCACTACCACCCTGTCTGACTTGGGCACTGCAGTGGCGGACCTGTCCACTCCATCTGCAGGGTCCACTGCAGTCGTGCCGGCACCCACACCATCTGAGTCATGCCCCCAGTTGTGCCGGCACACACCATGTCAGACACCTCCACTGCAGTTGTCAGTGGCTCTCCAGCACCCACCACCCCTTCCCTGCTTCCTCCTGGTGAGCCCTGATCCTGTCCCTGCGGTGCCTGGCCTGCCCCCGGTTGCCCCTCCTAGTGGATTGTCCCTGGTTTTGTGCAGGCATGCGTAGGGTGACATCTGCCACTGTCACCCAGTTTTGACTTTGACAATGGACTGGCCATTGGCCTTTGTGTTTTTTCTGGACTTTGTTTTCATTCCACACATATGCTGAATAAAGCAACTTTCTGTTCTCTAGTGCTTATGCTTCTGATGTACATGTTGTTGATGATGCTAACCATGCCCTTGCTGCAGTGATGGTGATATTTGGTCTCATGATAATGAAGTGTTACTGTGCAGGAACCCATGTGGTCCAGGGGGAATGTGTCCTATCCTGTGGTGTATCCATGTCATCCATAGCAGCATCTGAGGGTGTCATGTGTTCAGTATTTGGCAATGGGATTTCCTACTTAGATTAGCTATTTCACATCTGTGGCTTCCACCCCTGCACATCTGTTGTGCCTGCCATTGTTCAATTCGTCTACTTCCCTGACCGTGTGGCCATCTCCACTGGACATGCAGGTTTGGGCATCAATGGGGAAGGACTCATCCGTGTAGTCAGTGCAACATTGCTATACAAGTGTGTTGGATCTGTGCTGATGATTCCGTTGGCACTTCCATGACCAGGCTGATGTGACGGGAGCCCTCATTTGGTGCTAATTGTTGATTGTGTGACCAAGTGCTCAGCTGACATGATGGGGCCCTACTGAGGCAACATATGGCACAGCTTTCCTCACACAGGAGTGGAGTCCCCTCATGGCAGTGTGTACTCCTGTGACATTGCCTGCGCCCAAGGTGTGTGTTGTATGTGCATGTCTGTGTGTTCACTTCCGTTTAGCTGTGCATGCTGTGTTCCCTAGTGTTGTACCTGTTTGTGATGCTTGCTGAGTTGACCTATGTTCCCCCAAAGTCTTCTCCCTGGGTTCTCTGTGATGTGGGTGCATGGCACATTACTGGTCATCAGGGTGTCACCCATAGGTGTGTTTGCTGTCAGGGCTGAGTTTGTGGGCAGACGCAGATGGGTCACAGTCAGGTTTCCCCTTGGCACTTGTTGTTTGCCCCTGTCATGTGATTTCCAGTTTGTGTTATCTTTCAGTGATTGTGACACGTTGTGTGTGTGACTGCTGGCACTCCTCAGGGTCCGGGCTGCAATGTTGGTTGTTGTCTATGTGTGTTCTTTGTGGGTGACCTTGGCTTCTTCATTGGTGTGTGACTGTGGCTGGGATCCCATTGGTTGGTGTGGTATTGCCGTCATGTCCATGTACAGCATAGTGTGCAGTGTGTCAGACATTCAGGAGTCTTGTTGAGTGGCCATGTGTGATGTGTTTCTGCACCTTGGTTCCCACCCACCACCCTGGAATAGTCATGGGTGCATGTGCAATGTCACCAGTGCATGTGTGCTTCACTGCTGCACATTGTTGGAGGTCGAGGGTGTGGTGTTGAGTGTGTGCTGATGAGAGTTGTTGCCCGGCTAGGCCCCTGCCTCCTTGTTGGCCTTGGCGTACTGGCCATGCTGATTGATTTGTGCTTGTGTAGGTGTGATGGTAGTTTGTTGCTCAGGACACATGACTGTGGTTCACAGTGTGAACCACATTTAGCTTTGTCATCACAGTGGGATTGTAATGCAGCCCAGGGTCACCACATTGTGGGGGCCCTGGGGGTGGTGCTGTGGTGTGTCTGTGTCTTGCTGTGTCAGTTGCTGTTCCTACGTGCCTGTGTGACATGTGTGATTTGTGCTCCCTCTCATCTGACAATGCCTGCTTGCCCACATAGGGGATTTGGATCCATGAGTTACCTTTGTGTGGCACTGTATGCACATCTGTATGATTGGTATTCAGGTCTCCTCATGTGTTGTGTGGTTGCCTGGGGACACTGGCACCCCCCCTCACCTGTTGTGTATGATGTGCAGTGTGGGTCTGCCTGTTTGTGTTTGTGTATCTGCACCACTGCATTGGCATATCTTGGGTGTGCCATTGGCTGTATGTAGTTTGGTGGGTTTCCCCTGCTGTCCCTGGGACTCCTAGGTCATCGGTCAGCACAATGATCATGGTTTGTGTGTCCCATTGCTGCCATGGTATGGTATCTGTTCACCTCACATCTGCAGTCTCCACAGGGTATCTGCATTTGTGTGCCCATTGGTGCAAATATGTGGGTCTGCATTCTGATGGTCGCTTCTGTCATTGTGTCATTGATGAATGTTGACAGTGTCAGCCCCCATGGGTGTTGTTTGTCTGCAAATGGCCAAAGGTATGTCTTATTTGCACTGCAGTTTTTGGCTCCCCCAATTTATGTTGCAATGGGACACATACACTACTTTGCCACTGATGTGTTTTTTGTTCTGTGACCCATTATCATCCATGCAGTTTGGCAGTTGCAGCTCTTTCTTTGTCAACACTTACCTTTTGGTCACTGTGATGATGGGGGTTTAGACCCCATTGCCACAATGTTCAAAAGGTGCTTCAGCTATGGACCCCACACTTACCTTTTGGTCACAGTGATGATGGGGGTTTAGACCCCATTGCCACAATGTTCAAAAGGTGCTTCAGCTATGGACCCCACACTTACCTTTTGGTCACAGTGATGATGGGGGTTTAGACCCCATTGCCACAATGTTCAAAAGGTGCTTCAGCTATGGACCCCACACTTACATTTTGGTCACTGTGATGATGGGGGTTTGGACCCCATTGCCACACTGTTCAAAATGTGCTTCAGCTATGGACCCCACACTTACCTTTTGGTCACAGTGATGATGGGGGTTTAGACCCCATTGCCACAATGTTCAAAAGGTGCTTCAGCTATGGACCCCACACTTACCTTTTGGTCACTGTGATGATGGGGGTTTGGACCCCATTGCCACACTGTTCAAAATGTGCTTCAGCTATGGACCCCACACTTACCTTTTGGTCACAGTGATGATGGGGGTTTAGACCCCATTGCCACAATGTTCAAAAGGTGCTTCAGCTATGGACCCCACACTTACCTTTTGGTCACTGTGATGATGGGGGTTTGGACCCCATTGCCACAATGGTCATGGCCTGCTTGCATTGTGGGGGCCACACACATATATGTGTGGCACATGTGCTAGGGGGTCACATTGTATGTTCAAAGTCATGTTGGGTGTTGTAGGCATTTGACACAGTCTACACACGCTTGTCATGGTGTTGGGGGGATGTCTTTTTCTTGCATTCCCTAGGTTGTGGTGTGCTGGTTGTGTCATGCATTGTCCATCCTATGAGTGGGGGTGGTAGTGGTGGTAGGCATCCAGCCCCCCCTGGTTGAGGGTGGTAGTAGTGGTAGGCATCCAGCCCCCCCTGGGTGAGGGTGGTAGTGGTGGTAGGCATCCAGCCCCCCCTGGTTGAGGGTGGTAGTAGTGGTAGGCATCCATCCCCCCTGGCTAAGGGTGGTAGTAGTGGTAGGCATCCAGCCCCCCCTGGGTGAGGGTGGTAGTAGTGGTAGGCATCCAGCCCCCCCTGGGTGAGGGTGGTAGTAGTGGTAGGCATCCAGCCCCCCCTGGGTGAGGGTGGTAGTAGTGGTAGGCATCCAGCCCCCCCTGGGTGAGGGTGGTAGTAGTGGTAGGCATCCAGCCCCCCCTGGTTGAGGGTGGTAGTAGTAGTGGTAGGCATCCAGCACCCCCTGGGTGAGGGTGGTAGTAGTGGTAGGCATCCAGCACCCCCTGGGTAGGGGTGGTGGTGCGCATTCAGGCCCCTGTGTGCATATGTGGCATTGGTGATGGGCATCCCGCCCCTATGGTGCTGCTGTTGCTGGTGTAAGTATATTCTGCATCCCTCTGTGTGTGTGTGATGTGTCGTGTACGTGTTGTATGTGTTTTGTGGTTGGTGTCTGACTTACCTTCTGCGCCGTACGCGTCCGTGCCTGTTCCGGTAGTAAATGTAGAATATTGGTATGATCGGGACGAAGGGATTCATGGTTGGTTCGTGTCGTTCGTCCTTCTCGTTGCTTCGCGTCGTCCTCGTCGCTTCGCGTCGTCCTCGTCGCTGGCGTGTTCGTCTCGTAGCCGTGTATTGTGTTGTGGCGCGAATCGGAGCTTATGTGCGCCTCTCCCGGATGCTTTGACGTGCCGTGCGTAGCGACGGGTTCGGGCGCGTACGGGAAGCGCATCGTACTTGGTCGGCCGGACGGAGCTGCATTTTCCCTTCCGTGCGACTCGATTCTGCGTTTCCGGATTCGCCTCGGTCGGAGTACAGGACCTGGATTGGGTGAGTACGGCTCGGCCGGATTCTGTGCTGTTGTGCGCATCGTACTTACTCGTTCGGTGTGCTGTACGGATCGGTCGGGAAACAGGCATTTCCATGGCTTTTTTCCCGACCGAATGGTATTGGGTGCGCCTCCGACCGAGATCGGAATCTGCCCCTAAGTAATTAGAGATCAGAACACGTGTCACATCTGGCTATGAAAGGCACATGTATTGTTATCTCTACTTAAATGTGCTAAATTTAAAGGAGTTACCTTATAACCAAGTGAATGGAGAATGCATTCCATAACACACCATAGTGTTAGAGATTAAAAAGATGTTTTTTTATATATATACATAAGAATTAAAAACTATATGTAACCTTATTTAAGCATGCTGCAATCATGTGATGTTCTAATAGATGTCTGTGGTATTTCAAAATTTTCACCGTATAAATTAATATACCCATTTATTTGGAGAAGACTGCTAACAATCCAGCCGCAACTATAGCTCCAAATCATTCAACTGGAATGTCTATTAGGGTTAAGAATGGAACAGAGAGGGTAGAGTTTAATGTAAACATCATGATTTCATCCATATAGATAGTTAAAGGTGGATATAGACATCTATAGTACTTGTATTTAGAATTTATCCAAGTTTATATTGGACACCAATGTTCTAACGAGTGTCCGTTCTATCCAGATCACGTCTAGATGCCGACATTTTTAAATTTTTTTTATAATGGATGTTGGAAATAATTCTAGTAGCAGTATTCTGAAATACAAAAACAAAATGGAATGTTTTCATTCCTACCCTATTTGGATTCATACCTTTGTTATTTTTAATAGACTGATCAAAAAATTCCCACTGTTGAATAATTTTTCTTATTTTAGAAAATGAGATTATCAAAATGTCCTGAACTAGGTCGTTATCAATTTAGGGCAAGGATGCGATGATGCATCCCACTCTAGTATTTTGGACAAGGTTATTATTACCAGTAGGAGTTAAAGCAGTGAAATCTTAAGTTATTACATTGGACCTGATTTAACATCTTCCCTTGTTGTTAAAGAGCCTCTTAATTCAGTCCACTTATACTTACTAGAAGAAATGGTAAATTCTGGGCAGCCTTTGTTTTACGAGGTTCGCAAGGTTATTTGAATTGGTACCCGTCTTTTTAAATTTTAATTACGACCATCTGTTTTGAAACAGAGCAGAGTATGAGTTTTAATAGATGGCGGTAAAATCAGGCATTAAACGTAATAGGAAGGAAAGGCTCGATGGACTACTTACATTGTGTGGTCACATTACATATTTGAGTATGTGGAAAGTATCAGGTTGAGCCCGTCTTTCTATTAGTGATGTACAGCCATCTGTTTAAATCAAAACGTAATATAAGCTCTAGTTGGTAATATTAGGATGAAACACTAACCACAGTAGAAAGGGAAGACAGCGAAATTCATGCTCACCTTACAATGTCCGCGGCCTGATACTGACTCGGGAATCGGGTTGATAAACTCATCCCGTGTTGTTCGGTCAAATTTAAATACGGGCGTTGGACGTCCTGATTTGGTTAACTGCATGTGACCATGTACCTCTGTTGCCTCTAGCGTTGCAACTAAAAATGGACTAGAGTGTACTCCGATAGGCCGGCCGTATTTGAATGGTGAAACTAAATCTAGTTGTATTGACTAGACGAATAAAGATGAGTATTTGTGGACACATCTTATTAAAAATAACGGCACCAGTTAAAGTATACCGTGACTGTATTGCATTTAATGGCCTAGATGTTAATAGATGTTGACAATGACGTTTATGCTCAGACTGCGACAAATATATAAAGTATAAAATAGCGCAGTCATTAAATTGTGGATAACCTTGTATTTATATAATGGCTCAATAAGTTGTAATAAACGTCCTACTGATCAGTATATTTTTCTCAAAGAACCATATCTACATGAGGATAAACAACAGTGATGGGCAGTATAATTGAGATATATAACGGATTACATCATAGAATATACTTAATTTTATAGGTATCTATAATATGTTGCCATGGATTTGTTTTACACTAATGCACATAAGAATGTCTAAATGGACATAAGAATGTATGAATAATAATAAAATCTGAACATTTATATTCAAGTCAGGCAATGAATTAATTTGGTGTCACCAAATGGAGTCAGGTCACCTTATATTTGTTATGGATTGCCGGGCTATGTGTTAGCGATAAAATTAGTGATCTATATACTTTTAACTATGTCAAATTCAAAATGTTATTGACATCAAGTGTTCATAAAGAAAAAATAAAGTATAAATGCAATTTAGTTTAAGGTGTTCAGTTAGAGAGGTAATGTACAACCTATTGGAGATATATGTAGGTGTATCTGAATTGATCTATTTTTTAGATGTAAAGAAAGAGGGTACCTGACAGTGTGTAGGACAATCATTTAAATTTGATTGCCTGTTCCCAAGGGATTTCTTGGTTAAGGCCCCTCTTTACAGTGTCTAATAGAACAATCCAGTAAACCTCCCGGTTTTTTTATGGCTTCAGAATCTAGGTTCTGTTTAGATTTAACTTTTTCAATGATAAACCATTGAATATCATCTACTGTATGATTCTTGCCCAAATAGTGTTGTACCATTGGCGCCACCATTTTTCTTGTGCGAATTGCAGATCTATGTTCAGTCAAACGTGTGTTAAGGGTACGCGATGTTTCACCTACGTATCCTACACCACAAGGGCAGATTAATAGATAGACTATGGGGGCCGATTCCGATTCGGGCCGGAAAACATACCGACCGACTCGGTACGGGAATTTAGTCCGACCGACTCGGACCGGCGCCGTACGACCCGGGTAGTACGATGAAATGCATGTGAAATCCGACAGACTCAGACAGAATACAAAACGACCGACCGAGCCGGACGGGAACAAGCCATCCGGCCGGGAAATCACGCGAAAAGAACCGACCGACACGCACTCGGATTGAACCCGAACGAAACGTACCCGCGAACTCCGACCCGCGTAGTACGATGCTGTGCGTGGAAAACACGACCGACTCGCCCGGAGCACAAGCCGTACGACCGACACGCATACAAAACCCAGCCGAAGCAACCCAATACTACGCGACCGACTCGTATGCCGCATATGAAACCTAGCTGACACACAGCGGGAACGAGTCGGACAAGATCGCACCAGACAACTGCAGCGTCCTACTCGGACACAAGAACTACTCCTACATGCACCAAAAACACCAAGGAAAAATTAGAAAAAAAAGGGCCAAACAAGCAACCACTAAGCCAATAAATACAGGGAGGGAAAAAAAATGGAACAAGGACACACCTCCAACTCCACCTACATAAAGGCCACAAATCCCTACCATGATCCCTTGCAAATTCCACTGACGTGCCAGACAGAACACCATCACACAGCAACCACAGACACACTCACAGCTCATACATCACACAAGCCACACACACCATTACCACACCTACAAATAGCACCCTCACACACACCCAGCTAAACCTACACTCACACCCCCCCACTTGCACACACACACACATCAATCACCACCACCACCCATCACCATGCCCCCAAAGAAGAACCATAAGTTCCTAGATTGTGAATTGGAAGTCCTGGTAGACGAGATCCTCAGGGTAGAGCCACAGTTGTTTGGTACATTGGTACAACAGACCCCCATGTCGCAGAAAACCAAGATGTGGGCGAGGATTGTCGACAGGGTCAACGCACAATCATCATGTTTGCGCACAAAGGAAGACATCCAGAACAGGTGGTATGATGTGCGCAGGAGGGTCAGGGACCTACTCAAAAAGGACTACCTCCTCAGCCAGCACACCGGCAGTGGCCCTCCTGCAAAACCAGTATACCTCAGGCCCTGGGAGGAGAAGGTGCGGGCCATCCTACCACCAGTGAGCGTATACGGACTAACAGACATCCCAGAGCCTGGTGAGTACACAACTAATATACACAATATGGTGTGACAACACACACACATCACAGTCAAGGGGATAGGCAAACCATGCACACTTAGCAAATACACAGCAACCAAAAGATATACATCCCAAGATGTGAATGCTAGTCAGACAAACACAATACCTGCCATCTCATAGTGATATGTAACTGTGTCATGACATCTACAAACCTAACAACAAATACAGCAAGGCAGTGGCACAAATAGAACCAACAAACACTCCCAGATATTTACCCACCACTAGAACACCACCTCAAAGGGAAGCTCACTGAAAGGAAGGAATTCTGTGAATGCTGGTCAAGTCAGTGTAGCCAATAGCATGATGGGAGTGGTAGTCACAGATATTGGTCACACCCACAATTGGCCCATCAACACCACTCTGAACCATGCTCACATCACAGGGAGAGGAAAACAACTGACAAGATGGCTGACACTGGCTACTGCTGTGGGGAGCACAAGGCCCTGCTGGGAACTGGGCACCAACAAACAACAGGACCACACTGTCAGCCATCTTGCCATTGCTGTCACACTCACACACACTGAAGTCCACTCAAAAGGAAGGAAGGATGGGCATGCTGGGAACGGGGGTGTAGGCAATAGCATAATGGGAGTGGTAGTCACAGATCAACATCTCACACCCACATGGCCCAGCAAGTTAGCACTGAAGCACGCACACCGCACAGGGAGTCAAAAGCTACTTCAAAGATGTCTGACACTGGCCACAGCTGTGGGGAGCACAAGGCCCTGCTGGGAACTGGGCACCAACAAACAACAGGACCACACTGTCAGCCATCTTGCCATTGCTGTCACACTCACACACAGTGAAGTCCACTCAAAAGGAAGGAAGTATGGGCATGCTGGGAAGGGGGTGTAGGCAATAGCAGGATGGGAGTTGTAGGCACAGATATTGGTCACACCCACAATTGGCCCATCAACACCACTCTGAACCATGCTCACATCACAGGGAGTGGAAAACAACTGACAAGATGGCTGACACTGGGTACTGCTGTGGGGAGCACAAGGCCCTGCTGGGAACTGTGCACCAACCAACAGCAGGACACCACTGACTGACATCCTGAAAGACAACTTGCACTCCCTGCAATGGAAGCACGTTCCATGGTGGGATATCTGGCTGGGTGGGAAGGAGGACTCACAGCACTGACCATAGTTACAAGCACCTCCCCTCACACACCCCCTCAACACTAACTCCACATAACCCACCTGGGAGAATGCAATGCCTCACATCCTAACTGAAGATCCCACAAAGAACCACCACCCTGGGTTATGCTGTGTGAAGCACAGGGACACTCTTGGGACTTGTAGCCAAACAACTGCCAGGACAACACTCCCAGCCATCCTGTCAGCACAGGCACCCCACCCCACAGGGAAGCAGAGTCAAAAGGAAGGAAGGATGGGCATGCTGGGAAGGGGGTGGAGGCAATAGCATGATGGGAGTTGTAGGCACAGATATTGCTCACCCTCACAATTGGCCCATCAACACCACTCTCAACCATGCTCACATCACAGGGAGTGGAAAAGGACTCACAAGATGGCTGACACTGGGTACTGCTGGGGGAGCACAAGGCCCTGCTGGGAACTGTGCAACAACCAACAGCAGGACACCACTGACTGACATCCTGAAAGACAACTTGCACTCCCTGCAATGGAAGCACGCTTCATGGTGGGATAACTGGGCTGGGGGAGAAGGAGGCCTGGATGGCAACCAAATACCACCAATGCTGGTCATGCACACACCTCAACATTCACATTGACATGCCACAGGTTGGCAGGACAATGTGCTACACCAATATCACTCTCTGACTGTCACAATTTAGGAGAATGCAATGTCCTGGCCCACATCCAGAGGTACAGTCACAACTGTCAGGTGTTTGAACAATTGATGCCAGTAGAAACATAACATACAATCTGTGTCTCTCCCCAAAACAGGTGATGATGGGGACACAGCAGCAGACGAGGAGGAGTCCCTGTCCCAGGCTCCGGGGAACACTGAGCTCACTGGTGTGGATCAGCCTCTGCACTCCTCGGATGGCGAAGAACCAGCTGGACCCTCCGGTGTGAGTCATCATGCAGCACCAGCAGGACCAACATCTGCACCCCCTGCACCCACCCCTCCAACAACTGCCAACACACAGGCCACCCCTGCCAACACGGACAGACCAAGGACCACAGATGACAACAGCGCAGGGACCCAGGCCCAAACTGGAGCTGGTGACAACGAGCCCAGGAACAACACCCAAGTGGGCCCACGGTCACCTGTGCGTGCCACCGCAGGTCCTGCACGTGTCGCCAGGGGTGGTGGGAGGGGTGGTAGACATAGGTCGCTCTTTGCAGAGGGGTCTGGACTGCATGATGACCCACAACTGGCACGCATCGCGGATGCGTACCAGACTAGCACCGGAGAGGTCAGCCAGGTAGTGGGGATCCTCAAGGACATACAACAGCAGCAGGCTGCCCATCATGCCCGCTTGGACTCCCACATGTCCCGTGTCGACACACACATGTCACATGTCGAGACACACATGTCACGTGTCGAGACACACATGTCTGGCATGGAGTCCAAGTGGGACACATTGGAACAACTGACAGCGGTGCATAGGGACATACTGACATGCCTCCGCCAGATCAGCACCAACATGGCCTCACCTCCCTGTGTGCCCACAACAACTGCTGCTGAAACAACTGCAAATGCCACAGGGAGGGAGGAGGACTCTGGCAGAGAGTCCCCTGCACCGCCGCAGCCTGCACCTGAGGGTCCCCCCCAAGAAGAGGGGCCGTCCGAGGAGGCCAAACTGAGAGGCCGATGGCCATCTACATCCCCCAGGAAGCCAACACCTGTTCTGGAACTTTTCCTCTGTGTGCAAACTGCACGCCCTGTCGAAGCCAACCCAACTCTCCCACATGACATGGGGAGCTCTAGTTGGCCAAATTTATCAGATGACTGTGGACTTTACTCTGGACATTTCAGCTACCAAGACTTCCAATTCACATGGGAACTTTGGATTCCAATTTCTATGTACAGCACCCACCATCCTGTGCACCATCCTCACACCTGTATGTAAATAAACTCACCAATACACCATATCTGCCTCTGTTGTGATTCCAACGTGGTTTTTGTCATGTAGATGGTGATCTGCTAAATGACACTGTGCATGCTAACTGCTACAGCAAGTCCAACACCGTCATGTCAGTCATGGCGACGTGACACATATGAGGGAGACACACCACTAGGGCCACACAACACATACACACCAGGGCCATCAGACTCATCACCTATACTGATGTTGCAACGAAATACAGTGGAATGCACAGACACGCCACCTATTCACAGTCACTGTCAACTAGACTACAGGTGCAGTAAGCAAATGTCAGTCAGATGTGTGACTACAGACAACGCACATCCCAAAGTGAAGCACAGGTTTATTACACATTTGCAACATGTTGTTTCCACTACAAATGCAAGCTAATCCAACCTGGCTGTGGCCACAAAGTCAAAAAGTGCAGAAGATAGAAAGTCCAGGGGTGTGTGGCACATCACCTGTAGGGAAACGACTGCTTCCACCTTGGAAGTTGAATCATGGATTCGGGGGATCCAAGTTGATCAGACAACTCCGGCAGCACCCTGTGAAGGACAGACATGACACACAGTCAAAACCACTGAAGAACAGCACAGAACAGCAATACTCATGTCTAATACATGTCACGAGATAACTACACAAAACCAAGTTAGCATGTCAACACTGTTGGGCAGTACAGACCACCTGCAAGGACACATCGCTGCACGCATCCAGTCAAGTAGCACATGGCCACACTCAAACAGCACCAGAGCACCACACACACATATCATGCAAACTCAAATCATTGACATTACAACCCTCTGGAGACTCACATTCAGCTGAAGAAGTTGGTGATGAGCTGTGTGCGGACATCACCATCATCATCATCATCTTCACTGGCATTGTGACCCAGGCCAGGATCTTCCACAGGTGGGGGACGTTGGTCATCGTCATCCAGGATGAGAGGCAACTCCTTCCGCACTGCCAGGTTGTGTAGCATGCAGCAGACGATGACAATCTTGCACACCTTTGCTGGGGCATATGGGAGGGCCCCTCCTGTCTTGTCCAGGCAGCGGAAGCGGCCCTTCAGGAGACCAAAGGTCTGCTCAATCACCCTCCTCGTCCGACCATGTGCCTCATTGTAGCGCATCTGGGCTGGTGTCACAGGGTTCCTGAGGGGTGTCAGCAACCACGGCATGTTGGGGTATCCCGAGTCACCTACAGACAGACAATTGCACATTAGCCGATTTGAAAATGTGTGCGGAAAACAACATAGCAGAACACACACAATGGTACAAAGTCAGTACACACCAACAAGCCAGGCACGCTGGTTCTGCATCTGTGACATCATCCTCGGGATGCGACTACTCCTCATCACGTAGGCATCGTGTGCCGAACCGGGGAAACGGGCACACACATGTGAGATGGTCATATCTGCAAGACATACCACCAGAGCATTGATCGAATGGTAATGTTTACGGTTCCGGTATGCCTGCTCATGTGCCTGTGGTGGTATCAAAGCCACATGTGTCCCATCAATGGAGCCAATTACATGTGGCATCCTCCCCAGGGCATAGAAGTCACTCTTGACGTCAGTGAGTCATTGACGTGTTGGGAAATAGATGTACTGGTTCAGGTATCTCAACATTGCCCCCAAAACATCGCATAGCACACGGCTGAACATAGTCTGTGACATCCCACCAGTAGTTGCCACAGTGTGTTGCAAGGTACCGGTGGCAAAGATGTGTAGGGCTGCCATCACCTTCACCTTGGGGGTCAGCGCTGTAGGATTCGGCCTGCCAGGCTGCAAATGTGGGTCCAACCGCACTGCCAAATCCTCAATCAGCTGCCTGGTGAAGCGGTACCGTCGGATGCTGTCACGTTCCACCATCGTTGCCAGGTCTGGGAATGGTCGATGGACAGTTGGAGCCCTGCAGTGCATAGGTGAAGAAAGCAAGATTGTCAGTCACCCCACCTATGTGCCGTTCACCATACTCAATTTCACATGATACATCATTAACAAACACAAGTACTTGATGTGTGTGTCGTTCCGTTTGGACATATATGGCACCTACATGGACATCATCTAACATCTCTGTTCAACAAGTGTTGACAACAGGTTCCAGGGTGTGCTATGGGACACCATTAGGCTGTGTCACAGTACCCATTAACTGCTCTCACGTTCCACACACATACCACAGTGACATGTCTGGACAGATGCTCCACAGGCATCACAGCTTATTGACAGGTAGATTCCCAGGGACCCTGTCTTGCCACATGGGCACTGGCATGACATGGCGTATCATGTACACGTCAGAAAAACAAACATGACACCCACAGGTAGTGGCCCCTGTAGCCTCTGCAGGACAGACATGGAAGTCTGTGACACACACACACACACACACCATCAAAGTTCATGCACAAACCACGTGGATGTGGAGACTGTCTCCCATTGTGCACATGGAGTCAGAGACATGTGATACACAACATGCACACAGACTGTGGAGGGACATCACTATTGTTGGAATGGGCCACCCTGTGACGTACATGCCTTCCCACATGTGAGCCTGGGGGTATGTGACATGTCATACACATACACAACCTGGAAATGTGACCATGACACATGCTCAGAAATGAAAAGTTGCACACCACAGTGGTCAGGTGCACAACACACAAAGGACCCTGTCCCCATGAACACGTGCACAGCCTGGGTGTGTCTGCCCCCAAGTGCCACCCCAAAATCCACATGTTCACCCCCATACACAGATAAGGTTATGCTGCCACACATGCCTTATATACAGTGTGGGCTGGGTGTGGTGTTGTAGGTGTGCCCCTGAGTCCCTGGAAAGTAAATGTGGCTGGCATAGGTTCACCAGTGACCAGCAAGGTGACATATGCGTGTGACCTGGCCAGGGACACGTTGTAGAGCAATGGACCGATCAGTGTGCCCGGCCGGCCCATTGCATTGTATGTGAGCGGGTACGCGTTGTATGCCTGGTACGCGTTGTACAGCAATGGACAGAACGGTGCGCACACATTGGCTGGGGCCTGGCATGGCAACGGACGCGTTTTCGAAGCTCCAACGAGTCTGATGCAGTGAATTCAGTTGGCCAGCCACAACAATGTTGCAAAATCATGGGTGTCATGAAGTTGAAGATTTGAAGGATGCTGTGGGCGTGTATTAGTGCTGCTATTCCATGGATTGGTCAAATTCAGAAGATGCAAACGACTTGGACCTATCACTTTGGACACATGGGACAGTATCTGCCTCTGCAGCACACATATAATGCTGGCTGTTCCCCTGAGAGCTCACTTGCCTGCACTACATGCTCCAGGACGACATCTGCCACCAACACTGCTGCTGTTTATGCATCCTCTGGCTCCTGCAATGGCACGTACTGTGGAGAGAGCCCCAGCCTTCAGCCTTGAGGAGAACCAGGCCCTGCTGGACAGCCTCCTTCCACAGTACAGCAAGCTGTATGGGAAACCAGGGGAGCAGGTGAGTGTGCTGTCCACTGCCTCACTAATTGTGCATGTTGTCTGACTAGCAGGGCTTTCAGTGTGCACACCACTGGCTAGCATGCCCACTGAGTAGTTGTCACACCCCAAAGTGTGTAGTTACATGCACTGAACTGGTACAGTGCAGTAACAGTGCATTCCAACTAGGTTTACTTCCCATGCAATGATACCATGTAGTGACTGCTGGCAAACTGTTCATAGCCATTGTTGCACTGCCTGTGTACATCATATGCCCCTGTGATTGAGACATGTATATCCAACTGTGTGATGCACGTATATGTTGCATGTGTAGTAATGGCCTTTTCACTTTGTCATCCTCACAGGTTGATGCCGACCAGAAGCAGGAAATTTGGCTGACCATCGCCCGGAAAGTAAGATCTGTGGGGGTCTACAGGCGCAGGATCCACAACTGCCAGAAGAGGTGGCAGGACCTTCGTGGCTGGACCCGGAGGATCGCAAGGGTCCAGCTGAAGCTGTCGCCTCCTCGCAGGAGGGGCGGACACCGGACCCTGACCCCCCACATGCTCCGGATCCTGGCGGTGGTCTTCCCTGACCTGGATGGGCAGCTGAAGGACAGACAGCAGCAAGGAGGGGGTGAGTCCATGACTGCACTGTGCACTTTGTCTGACATGCTATGTGCCCTCCTCTGGCCTGGTTAAACTTCCACAGTACATCAGTCATGTGGTCCAGGACCCATGTCCCTCATTTGTGACATGCCCACTTCTCCTCTGATATGCATATGTGTGGCCCTTATAGTCGGGAAATTGTGTCATTTGGGGACTGTGTCATTGCATTTTGCTTTGCTCAAGGTGGGGGACCGCATTTGTTCCCGTGACTATGTTGTGCGATTAATGGGTGGCTCAATTGCTTACACAATGCCTAAGTTCTGACATGTGATCTGGGTGTAACTTTGATATGTGGTCCGCTTGCTGCTCTGACTCACCACATGTCCCTGGGGAATTTGGCACACACCCATGCTGCTGGTGGGAACAATGTTTGGGCCTCAGGAGTATGTGTATCCAGTGTGTCACACATGCTTAGCCACCTGCCTACTGTCCAGGACTTATCCCTCTTACAGGTGGAGCTGGACAGTCATGCCTACTCCAGGGTATGCAATACACTCTGTACTCCCACTCCCGTGTATCATCTGGCATTTTGTGATCAGTGAAATGTACCCTCAGGTGTCTGCCTCTGTCTCATTGTGCTGTGTCTTCGTTGTCAGGACTACTGGTATGTTTATGGGTTAGGGCTCAGCATGCCATCTGAGATGTCACCATGATAGACGATACTTCTGATCACTTGACTGTGCACACAGGTGTTTGCGACTGTGACTTTCAGGCAGCTGTGTTGTCATTCACAGCACACTGTGAGGTGCTCATGTTCAGAGAGTTGTGTTTCATGTCCCCCATATGTCCAGTTGGTATGATGTGGACAAATAGTAGTACAGATGATGTGGTATTTGGGGGGTGGACATGTGCACTTGTCAGTCACATAACTTGCATTCCCCATGCCCTCGGATTGTGACACAGTGCAGACTGTTGTTGGCTGGCTGCCATGGCCATGTGACTTGAGACAGTAATGTATGACTTTGCACGCATTCCTGTGTCAAGGCATTAAACTTCCTGAGACTGATCCTGCAGGGGAGTGACATGTGCAACATGCACCCCATTGTGGCATTGACTATCCGGACATGGGTGCATCAAGGTGTCTGGTGCTGGTATGCATCACATGCATTTCTATTTAGACTCTGGCCATCCCTTTATCCGGACCTGCACTGACTCAGTGGCACGAGATGTGATGTGTGCATGTTCACATACTTCACCGTGTTCCCTGCAATGTCCAACAACTGTGTAGGTGGTGCATGTGTCCGCACTGGGGTCTTACCATCAGACAGGCACCAGACAGATGGGTGCAAGGGCAGGAGGGGTGTGAGTCCCATGGTTGACCATCAGACTGACAATTGGCTTCCCCGAATCTGTGTGGGGACTTTAGGCAATGTTCAACTAAGGATGCCAGGGCTTGCTCTGTAATGTGCTGTACTTACTGTGGTGTGTGCGGTCAGTGCAGGTGACTGATGTTTGTCTGTTTCCCTAATTGTTTGCAGATACATCCACGGCCACAGGAGGGGACAGCTCCACGAACCAGGAGGAGCAGCGGAGCCAGACTGGGTCAGCATCGGACGAGTGGTCAGAGGGACCCAGTGGCACGGAGGGCGAGGGGAGCCACACCGAGGAGTCCTCAGCACCATCCACCTCAGCTGAGGACCACAGCAGCTCGGAGGATGACTCCCTTGTGGAGGCGGGTCTCAGCAGCCACCAAAGGCCAGCTAGTCTGTCTGGCCCCGCCACCACCACCACCACCGCCCTCCCATTGGCTCCCATTCCTGAGGTCCGTGGAGGCTCCCGTACTCGGGAGCGTGTCTCCTTCGTGCCAGGCACCGCACCCCTGCCCCTGTGTCCCCAGCTGCCCTGAGTGAGGAGTCTGTGTACCTCCTTCGGCAGCTCCATGTAGGGCAGACAGCAATGCTGAGTGTCCTCCATGCACACACCACTCTGTTGACACAGCTGGTGTCGTTCATGGAGGGCATCTCGACGGGTATGTCTGCCCTACAGAGGAGCAATAAGTCCATGGACTCCTCCCAGAAGGCAGCAGGTTCCCTCCTCCAACAGTCCCTCACCCCTCCCACCTCTGCCCCATCCACACTTCCTGCCCCCCTACCTGTCCAAAGCACATGCACACCTGCACAGTCACCCAAACACACAGACACGAGCAGCACAGACACACCCAAGAGAAAGGCAAGACGTGCACACAAGCATCCTCAGGGGACTGATACCACAGACACAGGGGATGGGGAACACACACACACACAGGCAACCACAGTCACTCCGCAATCCTCAAGATCCTCTCCCTCCAAGACCCCTTCCCTTGCTGTAACCTACAGCCCCACCTGATCAGCAGCTCTTCCTCAGTGACCTCGGCCTCTTCCCGTCCAATCCCGCTGATCCAGCATACCGGGGGAATAGAAAGTCCACCCACACAGAGGGGAGTGCCCCTCGCCCCTGGACACCCTCCCCCAGGCGCAGGCAGAGTGAGCCCCCCACCCGCAAGTCCCCCCGGTCCCGGAAGAGCAAGACCCCACCACCGCCCTGAAAGTCAACCACCCAGTCTCTCACCTCCATCCCCCAGGCCACCACTCCACAGGTTCCACCGCCACACCCTGCCCCAGGTTCCCCCACACACTGATACCGTATCCCCAAACTGCTTAGGCCCTCCCCCCCTGCCACTTGCTCTTCCACCCCCAAACCAGACGCTCTGCCTGTTTGTGCCACTGGTGTGGAGACCGTGTCCCCCCCCTCTGTCCTGCCCAGCTCTTCTGCCCCCCCTTCCACTACCTTAGAGTCATGCACTGCGGTGGAGTCCACAACCACCCGTCTGACTCGGGCACTGCATTGGGGGCCCAGTCCACTCCATCTGACCAGCCCACTGCAGTGGTTGCAGCACCAACACCATCTGACTTGAGCCCTGCGGTGGTGCCAGCCCCCTGAGTCAGACACCTCCACTGCAGTTGCCGGTGACACTCCTGCACCCACCTCCCCTTCACTGCCTCCTTCTGGCATCCCCTGATCCTGTCCCTGCGGTGCCTGGCCTGCCCCTCGTATGCCCCTCCAAGGGGATGTCCCCTGTCCGTACCTGTGCAGGCAAGCAATTGTTGACAAGTTGTCACACATCACCCTGTCGGGACTGTATATTTGGACTGGCCATTGGCCTTAGTTTATTTTGAACTTTTGATTTGAGTTGCACACTTGCTGAATAAAGCCTCTTTTTGTTTACTTGTGGTTAATCTTTGGAGGTACATGATGTAGATGTGTGGAATCATGCATTTGCTGTTGTAATAGTGTTCAGATCAGGTAAATGAAGTTTTGCTGTGATGGGCTCCATGTGGTCCATGGGATATGTGTCCTAATCTAGTCTGGATCTATAGCATCCTTTGCTGCAGTCTGAGGGTGTAATGTTCAGCATTTGACACAGGGATGTACGTTTAGCATTTGTAGATTACCATCTTTGTCCTACACTGATGTACATCTGGTGGGCTTATCACTGTCCAATGTTCCTAGTACCCTGACTGTGTGCCCGTCTCCAATGGACATGCAGTTTAGCACATCAAATTTGGAGGACTCATCTGTGTACACAGTGCAAGTTGCTTGACACGTGTCTTGGGTGTATGCAGATGACTGACGTGACACTCCCGTGCCCAGGCTGATATGAGCAGAGCCTTCAGTGTGTTGTAGTTGTTGACTCACTGACCGAGTTTTCTGCTGACATGTTTGAGTCGTGCACAGACAAGGTTTGGCACAGCTGACCTTCCACAGGAGTATAGTGCCCTCATGGCAGTGCGTGATTCCGTGATATAGGCTGTGCCCGTGTTGTGTGTTGTGTAGGCATGTCTGTGCGTGTACCCTTCTCCTTTTCCTACACAGGCTGTGTCCCTATGGATGTTCCTGTTTGTGATGCTTGCTGAGTTGTTCTGTGTTCATCCAGCATCTTGGACCTGGTTTCTCCGGGATGTGGGTGCATGGCAAACTTATGTTAATGAGGTTGTCATCTCTAGTTGTCTTTGTTGTCAGGGCTGGGGATGTGGGCAAACGCAGATGGGACACAGTCAAGATTCCTCTTGGCACTTGTTGGTTACACGAGTAATGTGATTTTCTGTTTGTGTATGCTTTCAGTGATTGTGACACGTTGTGTGTGTGACTGCTGCCACTCCTCAGGGTCAGAGCTGCAATGTTGGAAGTTGTCTATGTGTGTCCTTTGTGGGTCAGCTTGGCTTCTTCATTGGTGTGTGACTATGGCCAGGATCCCATTGTTTGGGGTGGATTTCACGTCATGCCCATGTACGGCATACTGTGCAGTGTGTCAGACATTCACAAGTATTGTTGACTGGCCATGTGTGATGGGTTTCTGCACCTTGTTTCCCCCACCACCCCTGGGATTTTCATGGGTGCATGTGCAATGTCAGCAGTCCATGTGAGCTTCACTGCTGCACATTGGTGGAGTTCAAGGTGTGTGGCGTTGAGTGTGTGCAAATGTGAGTTGTTGCACGGCTGGGACACTACCTCCATGTTGTCCTTGGCTGGCAGGCCATGCTGAGTGCTTTGTGCTTGTATAGGTGTGATGGTAGTTTGTTGCTCAGGACACATGGCTGTGGTTCACAGTGTGGATGACATCTACCTTTGCCATCACAGTGTGATTGTCATGCAGGCTAGTGTCACCACAATGTGGGGTCCCTGGGGGAGTGCTGTGGTGGTTCTGTCTCTTGCTGTGTTTGTTGCTGTTCCTACAAGCTTGTGTGACATGTGTAATTTGGGCTCCCTCTCATCTCACAATGCCTGTTTGCCCACATAGGGGAATCCAATCCCTGAGTTAGTTTTGTATGTGACTGTGTTGACATCTGTGTATTAGTGAATCTGGCCTCCTCGTGTGTTGTGTGTTTGCCTGGGGACACTGGCACACAACCCCCTCACCTGTTGTGTATGATATGCAGTGTGAGTCTGCCTGTTTGTGTTTGTGCATTTGCACCACTGCATTGGCATATCTTTAGTTTGCCATTGGCTGTATGTTGTTTGTTGGCTTTCCCCTGCTGGCCCTGGGACTGCTAGGTCATCAGTCAGCACATTGATCATGGTTAGTATGTCCCATTGCTGCCATGGTATGGTATTTGTTCACATGACATCTACAGTCTCCACAGGATATTTACATTTGTGTGTCCATTGCTGCAGATATGTGGGTCTGCATTATGATGCTCACTTCTGTCATTGTGTTATTTGTGAATGTAGACAATGTGGGCCCCCATGGCTGATGTTTGTGTGCACATGGCTAGAACGATGTGTCATTGGCACTGCACTGCTTGCCTCACACAATCTATGTTGCTATGGGACACAAGCACTACAATGCCACTGTAGTGTTTGGTGTTGTGTGGCCAGGAATAATCCCTGCATTTTTGGTTTAGCAGCGTTTACCAGGACTACACTTACCTTTTGGGCACTGTGGTGATGGGGCTTAGGGCCCCATTGCCACACTGTTCAAAATGTGCTTCAGCTATGGAGCACACACTTGTCTTTTGGGCACTGTGGTGATGGGGCTTAGGGCCCCATTGCCACACTGTTCAAAATGTGCTTCAGCTATGGAGCACACACTTGCCTTTGGGCACTGTGGTGATGGGGCTTAGGGCCCCATTGCCACACTGTTCAAAATGTGCTTCAGCTATGGAGCACACACTTGCCTTTTGGGCACTGTGGTGATGGGGCTTTGGGCCCCATTGCCACACTTTTCAAAATGTGCTTCAGCTATGGAGCACACACTTACCTTTTGGGCACTGTGGTGATGGGGCTTTGGGCCACATTGCCACAGTGGTCATGGTCTGGTTGCATTGTGTAGGCCACACACACAATTATGTGTGACACATGTGTTAACCCTTTCGCTGCGTGCGTCGGCCAACGGCCGTCGCGAGCACTACCTCGGTAGTGCTGCGCACGTCCGTTGGCCGACGTGGCCCCGCCCGCTTAATAGAACGTTCCGCACTGGCGCCGAACGTTCGAAGCAGCTAAGCGGTTAGGGGGTCACATTGTATGTTCAATGTCATGTTCAGTGTTGTATGCATTTGACACAGACCACACACGCTTGTCATGGTGTTGGGGGTGGGATGTAATTTACAGACAGTCCTTATGTGGGAGTATGCTAGTTGTGTCATGCATTACCCGTCCTATGAGTAGGGGTGGTTGTAGTGACAGGCATCCTGCCCCCCCATGAGTGGGGATGGTAGTAGTGGTAGGCATCCAGCCCCCCATGAGTGGGGGTGATAGTAGTGGTAGGCATTCAGCCCCCCATGAGTGGGGATGGTAGTAGTGGTAGGCATCCAGCCCCCTATGGGTGGGGATGGCAGTAGTGGCAGGCATCCATCCCCCTATGGGTGGGGATGGCAGTAGTGGCAGGCATCCAGCCCCCTATGGGTGGGGATGGCAGTAGTGGCAGGCATCCATCCCCCCATGAGTGGGGATGGCAGTAGTGACAGGCATCCAGCCCCCCATGAGTGGGGGTGGTGTTAGTGGTAGGCATCCATCCCCCTATGGGTGGGGATGGCAGTAGTGGTAGGCATCCAGCCCCCCATGAGTGGGGATGGTAGTAGTGGCAGCCATCCATCCCCCATGAGTGGGGATGGCAGTAGTGACAGGCATCCAGCCCCCCATGAGTGGGTGGGGTGGTGGCAGGCATCTAGCCACCCATGAGTGGGGATGGTAGTAGTGGTAGGCATCCAGCCCCCTATGGGTGGGGATGGCAGTAGTGGTAGGCATCCAGCCCCCCATGAGTGGGGAGGGTAGTAGTGGCAGCCATCCATCCCCCCATGAGTGGGGATGGCAGTAGTGGTAGGCATCCAGCCCCCTATGGGTGGGGATGGCAGTAGTGGCAGGCATCCAGCCCCCCATGAGTGGGGATGGTAGTAGTGGTAGGCATCCAGCCCCCTTTGGGTGGGGATGGCAGTAGTGGCAGGCATCCATCCCCCCATGAGTAGGGATGGCAGTAGTGACAGGCATCCAGCCCCCCATGAGTGGGGGTGGTGTTAGTGGTAGGCATCCATCCCCCTATGGGTGGGGATGGCAGTAGTGGTAGGCATCCAGCCCCCCATGAGTGGGGATGGTAGTAGTGGCAGCCATCCATCCCCCCCATGAGTGGGGATGGCAGTAGTGACAGGCATCCAGCCCCCCATGAGTGGGGGGGGGTGGCAGGCATCTAGCCACCCATGAGTGGGGATGGTAGTAGTGGTAGGCATCCAGCCCCCTATGGGTGGGGATGGCAGTAGTGGTAGGCATCCAGCCCCCCATGAGTGGGGATGGCAGTAGTGACAGGCATCCAGCCCCCCATGAGTGGGGGGTGGTGGCAGGCATCTAGCCACCCATGAGTGGGGATGGTAGTAGTGGTAGGCATCCAGCCCCCATGGGTGGGGATGGCAGTAGTGGTAGGCATCCAGCCCCCATGAGTGGGGATGGTAGTAGTGGCAGCCATCCTTCCCCCATGAGTGGGGATGGCAGTAGTGGTAGGCATCCAGCCCCCTATGGGTGGGGATGGCAGTAGTGGCAGGCATCCATCCCCCCATGAGTGGGGATGGTAGTAGTGGTAGGCATCCAGCCCCCTATGGGTGGGGATGGCAGTAGTGGTAGGCATCCAGCCCCCCATGAGTGGGGATGTAGTAGTGGCAGCCATCCATCCCCCCATGAGTGGGGTTGGCAGTAGTGACAGGCATCCAGCCCCCCATGAGTGGAGGGGGTGGTGGCAGGCATCTAGCCACCCATGAGTGGGGATGGTAGTAGTGGTAGGCATCCAGCCCCCTATGGGTGGGGATGGCAGTAGTGGTAGGCATCCAGCCCCCCATGAGTGGGGATGGTAGTAGTGGCAGCCATCCATCCCCCCATGAGTGGGGATGGCAGTAGTGACAGGCATCTAGCCCCCCATGGGTGGGGGGTGGTGGCAGGCATCTAGCCACCCATGAGTGGGGATGGTAGTAGTGGTAGGCATCCAGCCCCCTATGGGTGGGGATGGCAGTAGTGGTAGGCATCCAGCCCCCATGAGTGGGGATGGTAGTAGTGGCAGCCATCCATCCCCCATGAGTGGGGATGGCAGTAGTGGTAGGCATCCAGCCCCCTATGGGTGGCAATGGCAGTAGTGGCAGGCATCCAGCCCCCCATGAGTGGGGATGGTAGTAGTGGTAGGCATCCAGCCCCTATGGGTGGGGATGGCAGTAGTGGCAGGCATCCATCCCCCCATGAGTGGGGATGGCAGTAGTGACAGGCATCCAGCCCCCCATGAGTGGGGGTGGTGTTAGTGGTAGGCATCCATCCCCCTAGGGGTGGGGATGGCAGTAGTGGTAGGAATCCAGCCTCCCATGAGTGGGGATGGTAGTAGTGGCAGCCATCCATCCCCCCATGAGTGGGGATGGCAGTAGTGACAGGCATCCAGCCCCCCATGATTGGGGGGGTGGTGGCAGGCATCTAGCCACCCATGAGTAGGGGTAGTTGTAGGGTGGTGTTGGTGGTAGGCATCCATCCCCCTATGGGTGTGTATGGCATTGGTGTTGGCCATCCCACCCCTATGGTTCTGCTGTTGCGTGTGTACGTCATTTGTGCATCCCTATGTGTGTGTGACATATTTCGGGTACGTGTCGTTTGTTTGTGTTATGGGTGTTTGACTTACCGTCTGCGCCGTACGCGTCCGTGCTGGTCCCGGTAATAGATGTAGAGTATTGGTAGGACCTGCGCGATGGGATTCATGGTTGGTTCGTCTCGTTCAGGTTTCTCGTGTCTTCGACTCGTACTCGTCGCTGTCTTGTTCGTCTCGTCGCCGTGGGTCGTCTTGTGGCGCGAATCGGAGCTTATGTGCAGCTCTCCCGGATGCTCAAACGTGCCGTACGTAGCGACGAGTTCGGCGCGTACGGGAGACGCATCGTACTAGTCCGGCCGGAAGGTGCTGTGTATTTGGTTCCGTGCGACTAGATTCGGCGTTTACGGATCTGGCTCGGGCGGGGAACAGGAGCTGGAATGGGTAAGTACGGCTCGCTCGGAATCTGGGCTGTTATACGCACCGTACTTGTTCGTTCGGTAGAGTGTTCGAGTCGGTCGGAAAACACGCGTTCGGCTCGTATTTTTTCCGGATGAATACTGTTAGGTGCGCTTCCGGCCGACATCGGAATCGACCCCTATGTCTTTGGTTTTACAATTTGTCATCCCTTTTGTGTTGATCGTTTGTCCATTGAATTGTAGACTAGCTGTTTCTAATGCCATGTGGCAAACTTTGCAGGTACCGCATTTATAGTTACCTGTAACTGGTTGTAGCCCATCAATACTTCTCTGTACTGGCTGTTGTCTTTGGGGCATAAAAGACCTAACCACTAAATCTTTGAGATTCCTGTTTTTGCGATAAGCGAAAAGCGGTTTAGGTATTTTGTCTTGGTGTTCCTTATTAGTGTTCAGTATATGCCAGTTGGAGCATATTATCTGACGAATTTGTTCATTTAGCATAGAATGGCGTGCAACAAAGACTAGTTCTGAGATATTCTTGTTGTTAGTTAAAAGGTGTTGCCTATCGTAGTATCTGGCCCGCTTGTATGAGTCTCTTACCAGTCTATGCGGATAGCCTCGTGCCAAGAATTTGTTTTTCATATCGACTGCTTTGGTATCAAAGTCATTCAAGCTGGTACAGTTTCGGTGGAGCCTTATAAATTGACCAAAAGGTATGCTGTTTTTTTGAGATGTGGGATGAAAACTGTCATAGTGTAATAGAGTATTACGAGCTGTAGGTTTAGTGTATAGGTCTACCGCCAACTGTCCAGTCTCATGTTTGATAATGATATCCAGAAATTCTATCTGAATGTTGCTTACATTCGATGTGAAGTGAATGTTAAGCTCACACAGATTTAAAGATGATAAAAATGTTGCCAGTGTGTCCTCAGTGTCCACCCATATGAAGAAAATGTCATCAATAAAGCGTGACCATTTCATGACTGACTCAAAGAATGGTGCTATTTCATTATAGATGAATTTGTTTTCAAATTGGGCCATGTAGATATTAGCGATTGTAGGGGCACAAGAAGCGCCCATACTAATGCCCTTTACTTGTTTGTACAACTGGCCGTTAAACTCAAACACATTTTTCTCCAGAACTATTTTGAGGCATTCAACGATGAAGATTTCATCACAATCAATGTTCATGATTTCAATGAACCATTTAACTGCCTGAATTGCGACCTGAATAGGTATGTTGCTATATAGGCTTTCAATGTCCAGAGTAACTAGCCATTGAGTTTCAGGATTAAAGGGTGAACCCTCCAGTAAGTTGATGATGTGTCTTGTATCCTGAACATAGGCTGGTGTATGGATGACATGTGGGTGAAGAATTGCATCCAAATATTTAGACACTGGTTCAGTGATAGAGCCTATAATTGTAACAATAGGTCTAAAAGGTGGATTTGTCTCACTTTTGTGGACTTTGGGGTACACCGTATAGGCTGGCCATTTTCGGATGTAGTATTATCATGTAGGCATGCTCCTTCTCACATATATGCCCTTCTCTTAACGCTTTATTTGTTAGTCTCTGAATTTTGCCTTTAATTTTTTCTTTTGGATTTTTGTTGATTTTAACATAACATTTGGTGTCATTTAACATTTCTTCCATTTTTGATATATACATTGAAGTATCTAGTACGGCAATGCCACCTCCTTTATCACAACTTTTTATGGTGATTTCCGAGGTTTGTTTCAGGTCTATAAGCGCTTTATAGTCATCTCTGTTGATATTAAACAGTGTTTTAGGGACATATTTAGTAGCTGATGTCAATTTTTGATACACTACCTGTTCAAAGACCTTAATTTCAGGTGGTATTTGTTCTGTGGTAAAGGTAGATTTTAAGGCTAAGCCTGATCTGTTAATGTCTGTAGAGGTATTAGTTAGGTTGGTAAAGAAAGACTTTAGACGAGTTTTGAGAAAAATGACATCAAGTCTCCAAATAACTCAAATTTGTTGATGCCCGAATGAGGTACAAATGTCAATCCTTTTATCAATAGGGAGCAAGTGGCCGGCGTCATATTGGAGGTACTCAGATTAAATATAGGAATTTCCTTCATTCCCTCCAATATTGCGCATTCCGGGTTACCAGGTATTGATTCTGGTTGGTCTGTTGATTTCCCCGGAAGCGAGATTGATATTGTGGTCGCCAATTGCCCCTTCTCTGGTTGCTTCTGCCTAAAAAAGGTTGGTTGGTTTGATGTATTCTGGAGGTATAGCGGCTGTTTCTAAAATCATATTGGTTAGGTGTTCCTTCATTGTTTGAGTCTGATGTGTCAGAAAAGGTAGTCACTTTTCTATTATATTGTCTATATGGTTGTTGTTCCTGTTGTGCTATATCTGATTGTGTATAATAGTTTTCTGACAGGTAAGGGTATGTATTTTCCCTACTGGAGAACCTAATGTATTTTTTGAGTTTGTCTGTCTTCCGTTTTGTTAGATAATCTGTATACGACTTCATTTCTGCGTCTATGTCGTCTAGTTTTTTCTTTGCGTCTTCCAAAGCTGATGTATTTTTGATTTTATTCTCCAGGTCAAGAATTTCTGCGATTAGATGCTATAGCATCTCTTTCGCAGTTTCCACAATCAGCATCATTAGGTCTCTCGAGCAACGATTAGCGATCATAGACCACATTTCTAGAAATTGTTTAATTTGTACAAATAGACCAGGAATGTTTTTTACTCTAAGCCCTTGAGGGATGACACCGGTACGCAAATATTCAAGCATAAATTGCCCGTGTAATTCAATGCTTTTTGTTTTTTTCTTTAGTGCCATTAGTTTATTAAGGTCCTCATTCCTATCAGGGTTAGTTGTGGACTGTTTGTAAAAACTACCTGTATTTCCCACCATAGATGCAAAGTCCTCATCTGAAAAGCCAAAAGTTTGAAGATTGGCCATAGTTTAGTTACAGACACAGTCGTCACTAGTAAGGTAAAAATGAAAATCAAAAAGTGAAAATTATATAAAGAACGTGACCTGCATGTGCAAGTTAGAAAAGAAAATTGAGAAAATGATTAGTGCCACCCTACCATATACTTAACAATAATAACAGGGCTAATAAAGCCTGGTTGTAACAAGAAATCCCCTCACAGACGGGCTGCGAGAATTATAATTTTGGAAAATAGGGACCCCTGCATACACAATATACTTGCTAGTCGTAGGGAGATAAACAGTTAAGGGAAAAAATACGTAAGCAAGTGTATTACTCTCCACACCTTATTCTCTGCAACAAAACAATGTGATTTTTTACAATAAACAAATGTGCATTAATTCAGGAAAGAAAGCAACAAATTAAGCAAAAAAAGGTACCAATATAAACATATTTATTATTTTTGGGTTTGTTTTTTAATTATTATCAGCAATATATTTGTTTTTAATTTTCTTAAAGAAGTATTTAAAAACATAAATACAACAACAGCATGATCATATGTTTAAATAAGACAAAACAATACAATTCATTATCCAATTAAATTTCAGTTTATATATTCAATGTCACTGTAGATCGTAGGAAGGCTAGCGGTAGATGAGAACTACGTGTGTTTCGGCATGTGTGCCTTCATCAGGGGACCATCTTAGCAATAACTGCATAAAATACATGATCATTGTTAATATTGTTATATATGAACATATGTTATAGTTGCCCAAAATAAATAATATATTTATTTATGACGTTTAAATCGTCTTAATTTATCCTGTTAAGTATAGGTGTAAAGGGGTGGAGAACTTATAGGTGCATAAGATTAAGTGATTAGAGATCAGAACACATGTGGCACATCTGGCTATGAAAGGCACATGTATTGTTATCTCCACTTAAATGTGCTAAATTTACAAGAGTTACCTTATAACCAAGTGAATGGAGACTACATTCCATAACCACACCATAGTGTTAAAGACAAAAAAGATGTTTTTTATATATATACATAAGAATTAAAAACTATATGTAACCTTATTTAAGCATGCTGTAATCATGTGATGTTCTAATAGATATCTGTGGTATTTCAAATGTTTCACCGTATAAATTAATATACCCATTTATTTGGAGAAGACTGCTAACAATTCAGCCGCAACTATAGCTCCAAATCATTCAACTGGAATGTCTATTAGGGTTAAGAATGGAACAGAGAGGGTAGAGTTTAATGTAAACATCAAGATGTCATCCATATGGATAGTTAAAGCTGGATATAGACATCTATAGTACCTGTATTTAGAATTTATCCAAATTTATATTGGACACCAATGTTCCAACGAGTGTCCGTTCTATCCAGATCACGTCTAGATGCCGAACTGTTTTTTTTTTTTTAATGTATTTTGGAAATAATTCTAGTAGCAGTATTCTGAAATACAAAAACAAAATTGAATGTTTTCATTCCTACCCTATTTGGATTCATACCTTTGTTATTTTTAATAGACTGATCAAAAAATTCCCACTGTTGAATAATTTTTCTTATTTTAGAAAATGAGATTATCAAAATGTCCTGAACTAGGTCGTTATCTATTTAGTGCAAGGATGCAATGATGCATCCCACTCTAGTATTTTGGATAAGGTTATTATTACCAGTAGGAGTTAAAGCAGTAAAATCTTAAGTTATTACATTGGACCTGATTTAACATCTTCCCTTGTTGTTAAAGAGCCTCTTAATGCAGTCCACTTATACTTACTAGAAGAAATGGTAAATTCTGGGCAGCCTTTGTTTCACGAGGTTTGCAAGGTTATTTGAATTGGTGCCCGTCTTTTTAAATTTTAATTACAATCATCTGTTTTGAAACAGAGCAGAGTATGAATTTTAATAGATGGCGGTAAAATCAGGCACTAAACGTAATAGGAAGGAAAGGCTCGATGGACTACTTACATTGTGTGGTCAAATTACATATTTGAGTATGTGGTAAGTATCAGGTTGAGCCCGTCTTTCTATTAGTGATGTACAGCCATCTGTTTAAAGCAAAACGTAATATAAGCTCTAGTTGGTAATATTAGGATGAAACACTAACCACAGTAGAAAGGGAAGACAGCGAAATTCATGCTCACCTTACAATGTCCGCGGCCTGATACTGACTCGGGAATCGGGTTGATAAACTCGTCCCGTGTTGTTCGGTCGAATTTAAATACGGGCGTTGGACGTCCCGATTTGCGTAGCTGCATGTGACCATGTACCTCTGTTGCCTCTAGCGTTGCAACTAAAAACGGACTAGAGTGTACTCCGATAGGCGCGGCCATATTTGAATGGTGAAACTAAATCTAGTTGTATTGACTAGACGAAGAAAGATGATTATTTGTGGACACATCTTATTAAAAATAACGGCACCAGTTAAAGTATAGCGTGACTCTATTGCATTTAATGGCCTAGATGTTAATAGATGTTGACAATGACATTTATGCTCAGACTGCGACAAATATATAAAGTATAAAATAGCGCAGTCATTAAATTGTGGATAACTTTCTATTTATAATGGCTCAATAAATTGTAATAAACGTCCAACTGATCAGTATATGTTTCTCAAAGAACCATATCTACATGAGGATAAACAACAGTGATGGGCAGTATAATTGAGATATATAATGGATTACATCATAGAATATACTTAATTTTATAGGTATCTATAATATGTTACCATGCGTTTGTTTTACACTAATGCACATCAGAATGTCTAAATGGACATAAGAATGTATGAATAATAATAAAATGTGAATATTTATATTCAAGTCAGGCAATGAATTAATTTGGTGTCACCAAATGGAGTCAGGTCACCTTATATTTGTTATGGATTGCCGGGCTATGTGTTAGCGATAACATTTCAGGGGTCGTAAGGGATAAGCCCTTATCCCCAGTAGGAGAAGGCAGTTGTATGCAGGAGGGGTGGTATTTTTCTATGTTCTGGGGCCTGGGGTGTACTAATTTCTGTATGAGAAAGGAGCCTGAGAGGATTCCAACTGCAATTTAAGAAACTTTAGTCCAGCCCGTTTTTTGCAGCAAGGTACCTCAGTAAAACAGAAAATGGATCACCATACAGCGTAACCTAGGTGGAGAAAGTGCAGACACTGTCTGGTCTCAAACTGAGAATTTCACCAACCTCAGTTGAGTTCATTCTATGAAACATGAAGGCTATTTCAATGGCTATGAAAGATATCCTCTTGCTGATCCAAAGGGAAAAAATTGGTCAGGTCCTAGCTAGGTCTGTCTATCTGCTATATGATTGTCTGTTCTGAGGTTTTGATAGTGTTGAAGGTTCTGAAGATTGAGATAGCTTTGTGCAACAAAACCAACACACCAGCATCAAGTGGAAATTTGGCTGCTATAGAAAGTCTTTTCACAACTTGAACCTGTGTCCTAAAAGACTTCCCTAATATTTGGATGCCCTTTAGAGCACCAGGATAGCAGTTGCAGAACGTTTTCTGAAGTTGTGGCAACCCTACAAATGCAAACCAAGGACCTGTGTCTTAACAATCAGTCCATAAGATCTGGACATTTGCTCATCACCTACTTGATACTAAGTCTGTGGTGGGTATTGTTTTGAATTCCCTGTATAACCAGTTTATGACCCCAGCCAGCACACTGTTTTGTACATTTTATTCAAAAGTATTTTTTTTGTTTCAGAAAGCATGTCAAATCTTTCAACTACTTCATATCCCTACATTAGAACCACTTAATTTTTGTTCCATTTGATTCACTAAATAGTTTTCTTGTTTACTGAATTGGTTTGGGAATTTTAATTTAACTGTAAAGTTGCACTGTGGTGCTTTTCGTATACTACATGAAATCCGACCTAAAGATGGTCCTGCTACTTACGTGAAGCTACTAATGCACACTAGTAATATCAGGAATTTGAATGTTCATACTATTCATGAAATAATGGGGATGGGAATGTGTACAAAGCAGTCGAGCTTGTTATGCATGCCTAAAAAAGGTCCTTGTTGCCACTGCTCCTGATTTATACAAAGTGTGGCCATTTCGCAAGCTCCATTTTATAGTACGTTTAGTAGTACTACAATTGTTTCTTTGCAGTACTACGAAATGCTATTCACAAAGCTACAAGTGTAACTCTACCTCTCCTCTCTTTTCTACAGGGAGATCCTCACACATTCAAGGTGACTACTTAGGGCCTCATCGCGGTTTCAATTCCGACTACCTTACAATTTAGGCGGCAACTCCGACCGACCAACTTCGTAATCGAGCCCTAAGTAGTAAATGCAGCAGAGACCAGGGGAGTAGCTGTAAAAAGGGGCATACTTGCTGCTAAATGGGAGGGGTTTAGGGAGGAGTTGGGAGTAATTTATTGAGGGTTAGGGAGGGGTTCAGGGAGAGACATGCACATAACCACAATAGAGGAGGCCAATTACCATTCACAAACTGGACTTCTAAAGTTACGATAGCAAAAACAGGACCCTAAACAGTAGTAAATAATTCCAGCTCAGAGCTGGAGTAAGTCCAGCATTACACATGGGAAACCACTGGTAGTACAACACTCTTTCAGAAAATAATGGCGATAGGGCCCTCATAGTAAATAAATATAAATTAAATTATTTAAAATAGTAAAAAAATGTAAATGTAATGTAAATAAAAATCTAAAATAACTCATATTTATCATTTCATAATAAAATAGTTTGACAACCTTTTTTGAATTTATAAAATAGGATAAGATTAGGTTGTATTAAAACACATTTAAATTGTTTTCAATTAATTCCATACATTATTCTTAATCATTATTAATGCATCATTTAAAAACATTTTTTTTTAACTTTAGGTGGGAATTTAGTTTTTGATTAAAGCTCAAGAAAAATAATTGCTATTTAATTTAATATATATAAATTAATTACAAATTTGATTCAAAATGAATTTAATAGTGCTGCAGCATGTTTATTTTTTATATCTGAAATGAATATATAAACTTGATTTGCGTTAATCTTTAAAATACAATTATAAGATTAGGAAACAGGTGACAACCTTATATTTTCTACATCTGCTCATCTTAAGTAAGGACTTTAGAGCAGCTTGGCAGCTCTCTATCACCCTGATTGGAAGACCTATGGCCACACAGAACATGACATTTAATAGCTTTCTGCAATTTCTTCCAAAACAAATATTTTTCCTTGATGGTCCCTTGGATGGTAGCATATCCCTGACAAGGTTTGATCCACAAAAGTATTTGGCATCTCTTGAGTATGGGGATATCAGTAATGTGTACTTTTTCAATGGGATTGGGTTGCCCAGAGGCGATAAACCTGGTGCAGTGCAGGTTGGCAATCTCAAAAGCAACTAAAAAGAAACTTGTTGTATGGGTCCCTGCCATTTCTTCACAGATATCGACCCCTGGAATGTAGGCACGCATGACATATCCATACATTTTCAACAGCTGTACGTACTAAGAATTAGGGTTCTAGGTGATAGCCCTCCATTGTCCTGGTTGGTAAGCCCGGCATTAATCATAAAGCATTGCTTTCCCCTTCCGCCTCCCTCAAACATGAGTCCTGATAAGAGGAATACCAGATGCATGAAGATTTTCAATGGGTTAGGAGAATTCATTGGCGGTAAGCTGGGTGCAGTGCAAGAAACCAGCTTAAGAAATGATTGAAATTAAAGTACCAGGAAGAATCTGGTGTTACCAGAGAGAAAAGAATGACAAAAAAACGAAAAATGTCCCTCACATCCTTCAAGAAAATCCTAGGGTTTTGGGGTCTTTAGATTTTTATTTTTCAAAAACAAATTTCCACTTTCGAGTTTGTTTTTGAAAAACAATAAAAACATGGTGTGTCGCCACTTCAAAGACGGCAGGTGTGCATCAAATATATAATGCCTTCAGACGAATCTCTGTGACAGCAGTTCCTCTGAAGACAGAGATCAACGCTGACTGGCGCTGATCTATTAACATGTTGAGCAGTAGTCCATTGTGAACAACCTACCAAATTTTAAATCAGTCCCTTAATCTCCAAACTCAGACACTCAGAATAAAGTTGGAGTAAATTGAAGCTGATGTGTCAGTCCTGCGAAGCCTGAAGTGATTTGACTTTAGAGAAAGGAAGAATATTCCTCCTTGGTCCTTCTCAGCCCTACTAGAGCTTAAAAAGGGCAATTGATCTGTTGATCATAACTAGTGAGCATATCAAATCCAGATTTTAAAACGCCTTACATACAGTGGCTATCAAGATTTAAACACGCTGTACATAGAACAAACAAAGATTATTACTATAACCATATTCTAGAATCCAGAAACCAGAAACCAGCGGAAAGATATTTTCAAAGTGGTTGATGACCTAGCTTAATATTTCAGAGATTAGATCATTTTGATTCAGAGAACTGTTAACAATGTTTCAAAGCCCTTGTTTGTTATTACAGCAGATCTACCATCCACAAAATCTCTATAGAAGAAATTCAAATGACTATTAACAATTTTAAATTAGGTTCTCCCCGAGATCCCATGCCACCGTAAAACCTCCACAATAACTTGGCTCACTTATATGGAGCCATAGGAAGGATTATTAACCTTTCTTTTCATGTGACCACTGTCCAACATATACAAAGATTAGTGAAGCCTCTCTTGAAAAAGACAAATCTGAATCCTTCTGCTTTTCCAATATTAGTTTTCTTGCATTGGCAACATTTCTAGGAGAGCATGTCGCCAAACATTTGTGCCATTATTTGTAAGTTCATTCCGGTTTTTGGACAATGCTCAGACACAATCCCATCCCAAAAGATGCACTGAGTCAGTTGTGGTCACTACAGTTGACAATTTCCTTATTGCAGAATATTCTGACATGCCCAATGCTTTGATATTGCTTGACCTTTTAGATGCATTTGGCATTGGCTATCACACCAATTTGATTTCTCATCTGACTGAGTTCAGACTGGCAAGAAACCTACTTCATTGTTTTTCTTACATTTAAAAGAAATCACATAAACAGCAGTTCTGAGTCATTGTTCTTTACCCCCCCACTATGATTATTTCAGGAGTTCTATGTAAACCTGTTCTATCTCCTATTTGTTTAATAACTGTGTTCATCCAATGTCTCAGCATATTCAACACTTTGATATTAAACTTTGTACTTTAACAAATGACACTCAGTTGATGTACCGTCTAAAAAGCAGACTTTCAAACTCCATCAGCATAAGTAAATGCCTCACTAGAGTAACAAAGTGGATGAACAAATACTGGTTGAAAATCAGTCTTGATAGGATAGAAGTTCTGATTACTGGTGATAGCATCTCGCTAATGCCCATCCAGTTTTGGCCTGCTAATGTTTGTCCTTTTCTGGAACTTAACAAAGGTCTGTGAGTAAAACTGGATTCCAAATTAAAGATGGATGCTCAAGCCTCTTCTGTTGCATCATCCTGTATATTTTATAACTGCAAGCTCAGACCCATTCTCTCCCTTCTCATTTAAGACAGCCATCATTGCTTTAGCGGATTCATTTGTAGATAATAATTGTGAGGGTTTTTCAACCATGAGAGGGGGGAAACTGACAAAGCGCATTTTATTTGCAAACAAAAACTCTTTTATTAAACTGTTCAAAAGTCCATGTTTAAATAGCACACATACTAAGAACGAAAATTTGTAGTAGATAAGCATTCTTAAAAATGATAGGCCCAAAAGTGAGGTAAATAAGCTCTGACTTAAGTTAGTCTACCTGTTGATGCCATGTTAACTGAAAATAATGCATTAACATTCAAAGGCCTGTTTTTTACTTTAAATTGTTGTTTGCAAGGTTTGTTTTTCTTCTCTTTACTGAAAATGCTGTAGCCTTCCAGAAGTCTTTTGTTAATTAGTAAATTATCATTTGTTTTGTATTAGACAACTGATAGTGAGGCTCTCACAGGGAGGAGAGGAGGCAACAGGAAGAATGAATCATGAGAAGAACAGTCTGAACCACAGATTGTGAACAATGTAACTTTTCAAGTTCTAATGTCTAAAGTCTATTGTATGTGTGTGAGAAGATGAGGAGTTTGCCTATTCCCAGGAGAACCTAGGAAACCCTATTGGACAAGACAGGAGATGAAAGAAAATAATGTTGCGACTTAGAATACTGTGTGTTTATATCAGTGCGTGTTCCTAGATTAGCAGCTGGATTCCTTCCCCGTATTTTTGGCACAAGCCTAATCTTTGAGTTTCTGATACTCTACATGAGAAGTTGCTTTACCTATTTTCATTGATGTCTGCTGATTTATAACTGAGAATACTTTCCAGTTTATTATGCAAAGGCTTCATGGTTATGCGTCAATTCTCTCATCAGTGCTCTTTATTGAGTATCTGACCTGATACCTTACTCCATTTTATTTCAATTTATTTAGATTAGGGAATTTCCTTTGTGGAACATGTTTGCTGCATTATTATAATATTCACTGTTATACTGACTAATATATTATTTTACCTTATATTGAAATATCAATTATTGCATTATGTTTATTTTAATGCTGATGCTTAAGAGTCTAAATTTTACTGAGTAAATGATAAAATATTAGAAGAACTGAAAATAAAACCATTTAACTTATACACATTCTCTTTATTGACTGTACTAAAAGATATTAATGAGTCAGCATGTAAATGGACTGATGTAGAAAACTTCTACTTTTAATTTCTTCTTGTCGATGAGCAAAGGTCGATACGACAAGTGGCAGGGGTTATTTAATGATTACACCAGAAGATTAAGGTATAGAAAACCCCACTCCCTCACTCCCCAACAATGGAAAAACCACTCACTTAATCTGAAACTTGTAACTTCCCATAGAGATTTTAGGAAAAAAGCTCAAGACAGGTTTATTCTCTGACAAATTCTATTTTGACATCCTTGGCACCATGATACCTCTAGGTGAAATAGCACTATATAAAACATAGTTAACAACAATGCAACAGGATGAAGTGGAACAAACATATCATATAATTCTTGTACTTCTCATATCATACTGTACATTGACAACGGGCAGTCAATTTGATTCGAGGTTATGGCGGAAGTGCTGAGGGCGCTGGTAAAGCCTTTCCAGTCCCCTTACACTCCCCAGGAATCAAAATAATGAAATTGAAATCTTGATGGTTGCGAATTCCACACAGGAAAGATGTGTATCATGATGTTAGTTTCCTTGAAGGAGTTGATTGATAGATAAGAGGATGGGCTCTACAGCCAGCTCTAGCCTCATTGTTACTACATAAAATAGCAGGGAAATACAAGTGGGTCAGGGCTAGAAGGTCTCTCAGTCTATCCCTTTGAGTTCCTTCCCCTGTCAAGGTCTTTGTAGGTGGCCACCTTTTGTTTACACCAAACCAGCAAGCTACTAATGCACAAAGGAAAGATTGCAAACAGGATTCAGAACAATTCCAGTCCTCTCATTCCAATCCCCACCTCCTGGTTCATATCTTCAGTTTTGGTGCTGGGAGGGACCATAGGAAGGGATGATCAAACTCTCTTATTTACTCTCGCTCACCAGCAGAGAACCAGGATCTGGTCAATGGGCATGGCTAGACAGGAGATAAAGCTGCAAACTGGGTTGTTTCATTCAGGAGTAAGGCGGTGCCTGAAAGGGATCAGGCAATGGAAACACTTTCTACCACCACCAAAAGGAGGTTCATATCAAGGGTGTGACAGTATTACGTTATGTGAAACAAATGTACATCGTTAGTGTGTCCTTCAAACACCATTTAATGATGTACATATACTTTAAAAAATTGGTTGAGTTTCACATATTTGTGCAAGCCAGAATCAGTGAGCTCTGAACCTAACACAGTTTCAATTTAATGTAATGCAAGGTGGAGTTGTATAGTGCTGCTTGTCACCCGTGAGGGTATGGAGGTGCTGAGTAGGTGAGAGTAGGTGTGTGGTGAGGCTGGGCCTGAGTATAGCGAGTCTTGATGGACTCGCATGAAGACTAATTGAAAAGGCAGGGCTTCAGCTTCTTAGGGAATCAATAGCTCAAAAGTAGGCCAACTCAATTCAATACAATCCTTGCACACTGTAATACATTTATAGAAAGTGTGAGATTGCACAATCCATCGTTTTAATTTTTGGCAATGAAAATATGGGAGAAGGAATATCAAGTCACATTGTTTAAGAATATGCTGCCACTACATTATGGTTACAATCATGTGTTAGGTCTCATCAAGCTATTTTTCAACAGAGTTCACTGGAATGTTTTCCATCAGGATCTCAGCCATGGGGGCTTAAGAACCTAACTCTTAGGTGGGTACAATTCAAAAGACCTCCCTTGGTTTGCAAGGTTGTGCCCACACAGTAGGTGTCTGGGTGAGGACTCGATGATGAAGCACGTCACTGATAATCCTACAAAAGAGTAAGGATTCCCTTGTGGACGGGTTGGGGGATGAGTAAGACTGTTGGCGGTCGGTGACTCGCCCAACCAGTGGGGTTATTGATTTCATTTGGAGACATTAGGTGGAAGTGGAGTAAACACATTCAAAACACTTCTATCTGTTTCTATTCTCATTATAATTGCATAATCTTTAAGGTAGTTTGTGACTTTCAACCTGCCATTTTTTGTGCTCTCAGTCATCAGATTTCCAAATACAGTGTAAAGGGAGGTAAGGGATAAATTGCTCAGAATATGAAGAGCATGGTGGGTGGTTTTCACTGAGGTCACCAAAGTCTCTCTCTGAGATCATCTTATGAACTGAGTCGTAAATGGACACTAAACATTCCACGGAATGGGCCACATGGATCCCTCTACCAGGGAACTCCACATAACACCCATTTTGCCTGAGAAATTTTTTTTCTGACAAAAATCAAAGTATCTGGTTTGTGATCCCACCCCACTACCCAACCAAACCTCAAAACCGGTTGCCTATGTTCAAAGTGGAACATGCACATTGAATGCCTGCCAGGAGGCCACCCCGGAGGCCCTGCCTATGCCAATTGTTGTGAAGATTTTCAACGACAGTGATGGTGACACTCAACTGGAGAAGGCAAGGTAAAGAAACCCATTGCTGGGGGGTTCCTCTTGTGTAATTATTTTGCGTGATTTCACACTGACCATCCAGCGCCACAGAAACTCCTTTTTAAGCGTGTAAAAGAGACTCAGAGAACTTAGCCTTAAATACACTCTCCTTATTTCAGCTAGACTGGTCAAGAAACCAATTTCTTTACTGAACTGGAACACAACTGGAGCTGATTAGAACAATATCAGGACAGTAAGGAGGACCAGAATGCAGATCAGAGAAGAAGGCAGAGTGCAGGGAGGGTCCCAGATGTTGGATGAGGAAACCTAGGCCCCAGACCCTGTTCAATGTACTCTCCTAATCACAAGCCCAGGATGGCTGAAGAGCAGCCATCAAGATATGAGCCACCATACGAGATGCCAACTGGTACCTATCCAGAAAAGACTCTGTGGAAGAAACTACAAGGTCAGACAGAAGTGGGCTTGGCTCATGAATGACTATTTCCCTTCTGTTTATCAGTGTGGACAGCACTGAGACAGATATGTAGAATAACAGAGTGCCAACATAAGCGACATCAGAACTCACATAAGAGGACACCTTAGCGAAATTGAAATTACGTTAACATAATTCGTGAAAGATTGGGAATTTTGCATATGGTTGCTACAGGAAATCCAAGGAATTTACCCTTTACCACACTTTGGGTAATTAAGTGCTATTTTCTATAAAAAATTATTATGTAATGCACCACTCATGATAAAAACACAAGTGACTGTTGTTCGCAGTGCTTTGTTTAAATGCACGCCCATGCTAAAATATAGCATGTAATGACAGATTTGCAGGTCACATAATTATGCGTAATTTTGACATAATTTTGTTGAAAGTTTTGCAAAATTAAGTGTAATCCAATTAGGCTAATTTATCACACTCTACATAGGAGCAGTGCAGGTCAGGCTACCACACACGGCCAAGGGTGGGTACTGCTGTAAGAGAAGAAATGATTTCCCACTGCTGGTGGAAATTGTGTGCTTTAAAAGGTAAAGATTGCCTTTAAATAAAGCAGCTTTGGGCTCACCAGATAGCACCCTATGGATCAATTGGTTGGCCTACCCCATCCAATATGTATAACTTCATAGACACCCAATGGGCTGCGTTTTGGGTCAACAACCAAAATATGGTTCAGAACGTACTTACACCACTCCCTGAGAATAGCAAAAGTTATATAATTGCAGTTCAAAACTAGCCTGTCAAAGTTGGTGGAGTTAAGTGGTAAAAGGTATCTGGTTGGATGACAGTTCCATTTCTGACTGAGATTTTAGGGGAGAGATAATGCTATCAACAGTGGGTCCTGCCAAAATACTTAGGCAAATATTGTCAAATTCAGATGGTGAGGAATCCCCTCGGAGAAAATTGGCACAAATGACAGACATAGAGTACAGGTGCATTGAAACACAAAATGGAGACACAGAGTAGATACATGTTTACATTTTGAAATATTTGGGGTATGGGAATTGTAAGTAAGCAATACAAGAGATACAGGCCCAACAAAAAAGGCTCGTGGCTCACATTGCATTTCTCAAGGAGGAAAGAGGGAAGCAGACTGAGCCATAAATGGAGAGGACTATTTTGCATCATGTTCTCTGCATATGCCAGATGTGCACTGTAATTAATCTGTGGCCTGGTGCACGAGGCTGAGGAGTTATACTCTTATAAAGACAGGTAATATCTACTGGTTAAAGGCCACCACAATGTACATCCCATAGTACTGGACAGTTGATATGCCCCTAACATAGATCAACACCACTTCCAAGCAATGTTATCACAGAAATTGGCAGAATGGGTGGATATCCTGTGGATGCTAGGGGGGACATTTATAGTGCACTTGATATAACGCTTAATCACTGGCATCCTCCACCTCAGGTTGCCTCCATGGTCTGCAATGCTAAAAAAGTAAAATTGTGGCTGCAGGAACATTCATGGAGATCTAGAAATGAAACGATGAACAAGCACTCATTCTTTTCAGTCCCAGGAAGGCTGCATATGCTCGGCTGGATCACACAGTCTGCTAAAACAACTCTGCAGCTGTGTGTGTACCATATGACTTTCTTTGGTAAAACACTCTCCAACCATGGCCCAATGGAGTTGGGATTGATCTAGGACAGAATTCCCATTCACATATCCACCTGGAGGTTGCAGTTATCTTAGCAGGAGGATGTCATGTTCAAAGAGATGACAAGAGAGACAGCATTTACTTCAGTAAGATTATGAACACAACCTTCTTGTCCTGATTGAAATGGTAAAGAAACTTGTAAACGAACTATGATAGGAGCTCAAAAAAGCAGTTGAATCACATATGTAAAAGGTGTAAGATTCCCTCCAGGGGCTAGCTAGGGCTGCAGCTATGGATTCTGATCACTTAGAACAGCTAAGCAGTGCCAGAGAGAGACATGCTGAGCTGGTGTAATGGCTGGAATGTATTGACGTAGCATAATATACAGCCAGAATATACTCAGAAAGTGAGAAGGCTGGTAAGTTGCTTGCATGGCTGATAAAGCTGCTTTGCCTACATACTCCCATACCCAGCATTAAAGATCAAACAGGCAGCCTGGTACGTATGCAGGGCAAGATTATATTCTATTTTGGTTATATTCTATGGTGGGTGATGCTTGTGATGGGGCCCTAGGCAATTTACTAGCTGATGTGGGGCTACCACTAGTGTTCCAGAGCAAAGTGAGGTGATGGAAATTCCAGTCTCTGAACCGGAGGTGAAACATGCTATTCACACTCTAGCGAGGAATAAAACACTAGGATTCGACAGCTTGCCCATTGAATTCTAAGCTACTTATGAATCTCAATTGATCCCCAGGATGACCAATCTATATGAATTAGTGAGGAACTTGGTGAGGAACTACTCCTTTTGGTCCCCTAATTGGTGGCCTCAGGAACTCAGGAACTCAGCTTGCTCCCTATTCCAGTCTCAAAGGCAAAAAACCTGGGAGTTATCTGCAATACAGCCTAGTCCTTTACACAACAGGTAAAGGCCATCACCTCGTCCACCTTTTTAACATTAAAAATTTTAAGAAAAATCTTTCCTTTTATACCTCTGGATCTTTAAAAAATGGTTGTCTTGGTGCTCATCTTATCCAAGTTAGACTACTGTAATGCCCTCTTTGTTGGTCTACAGAAGTGTCTTCTTAACAAACTACAGGTTCTCCAGAACGCAGCAGCTCGCTTACTACTAGGGATCCCCAGACATTCTTCATTTAAACAAGCTCTTAAATACCTCCACTGACTTCCTGTGGAGAAGAGGATTGATTTTAAGGCCCTTAGTATTGCTTTTAAAGCCCTCCACAATTACGGACAGGAATACCTAAAGGATCAGTTCCTTTGGTATGTTCTGCCAAGAAATCTCCAGTCTTTTTGGAGGTTCCCAGATTCTGTCTTTCAAGCTGGGGGGGCAAACGTTTTGTCACTGTCACGGCTAGATTATGGAACTGTCTCCCCACCAATCTAAAGAACTCCTCTGACCTGCTTTCTTTTAGGAAGGGCCTTAAGACTTGGCTCTTCCCCGTTAGTTCATCTTCCATAAATGCAAAGGTTTGAGTATTGCTAAGATCTGGCCATCACTTCAGGTTTCTCTTAGTGCCTAGACACCTTCGGGTATTAGTTTGCGTTCTATAAATAAATAAATAAATTATGTGCCAAAAACAGCAAATGAGGTGATGGTTACTTTGCTATTAAAGCCTAGGAGTGATCCATCAATTATGTCCTCATACCGTAAGTTGTCAGCCCTAAATACATAATATAAGATCCTGAGCAAGAAACTCACTGAGAGGCTACTCGCTAGATCACGTGGGATAACATATGAAGACCAAATGTCTTTTTTCTATGATGGCATACCTCCTAAAAAATAAGAGATCCTATAATGTACTAGAGAGGGCCCCTCAGTGCTGGCCCCACTCAGCCTGCCTTACATTGGACCTTGAACAGGTCTTCGATACACTCAATTGTAAATATATTACTAAGGTGTCGGAGATGTTCAGCATTGGATGCCAGATGATTACAACAAGGACCAGAATGAGTCATCGTATATCAGACTCATACAACGTGACCAGAGGTAAGAAGCACAAGCACTCACTCTCCCCGCTATTGTTAGCCCTATCAATTGAACACCTATCATTTAATATGGGAGCCCGAGAAACTGCCCAGGGAAGACCACCAATAAAGGGTTTATATGAGATTTCCTTGTATGCAGACAATATGCTACTCTATGAGAGATGTTGACTCTGACGTGGACCTTAATCGCAGAGACCTTGAACTCATTCAGGGGTGTCAGGACTGAAGGTCAATTTGGATAAGTTATATTTTCCCTCTCCAGAAAATATTGCCTCAGTGAGAAGTAAATTTGAGGGGTTTACTATTGCAATGGATGACACACATTACACTAATGTACATGTATCATGAGGAGATGGACCTATCAGAGGCTTACCTGGGGGAAGCTATATGCCCCATAAGATCTTAAATCATTCACTGGAATCCTGTTGCCATTGTCTGTTATGAGCGGCATTGCAACAGCCAAGAAGGTATAGCTCCCTCATCTTCTCTACTACTTTGTTAAGTTACCACTGGTGATCCCGGTCAAAATTTTCCTGGAGTTTGACACCTCCTGAGAGGCCTAAAATGGTGATCTGGTAGGCGAAGGGTAACTCTGGCCAAAGTGAAACACCTCAATGACAAAAGTGGGGTGAAGCTCCAGACTTTAAAGGATACGACTTAGAATTTTATCTGCAATGGGAAGCCTACAGGTTGGCCGGATATCACCTTAAAGAGACAGGATATATATTGGAGTGCAGATTCAGAAAGGTGAACTGCTCAAGATCTTGTTTCTGGGCACTCAGAACCCTAAAGATATCCTGCTTTGTGTCAGAACCACATTAGGGTTTGGAGGCATGGTATTACTTAAACATGAACCAGTGATACCACTTAGGGGCCTTCCTACTAAGGGGCCGATTACGATGTCGGTCGGAAAGCATTCCAACCGACTCGGTTTCAGAGTGGTTTCCGACCAACTCAGCTTCAGGGAATCCGACCGACTGATTACGATGTTTCCGAACACCATTCGGTCGGACTCCCATTGACTTCAATGGGAGCCTGTGTTCAGACCAACAACATAGGCTCCCATTGAAAAAAGGGGTGGTCACGGAAAACCTTGCACCCTGTGGCGGACACCCCTTGGTGCCTGCCACACCGTGCCTGGTTAGAAAGAGGGGACCCATGGGTACTCCCACTGGCCCCAACCAGAGGCCTCCAGGTGAAGGGGGGCCTGCTACAGGCCCCCAATGTCGGATTCGACATCGTAATCGCTCGGTCGGAAACGAGGTCCGGAGAGATGTACGAGTCGGCTCCGACTGACTCAGAGTCTCCGAATGCCGTTCGGACGCAAGTCAAACCGAGTCGGACAGTCCAAACAGTTTCCAACCATCGCAATTGTTCGGTCAGAAATGTTTCAGAGTCGGTCGGAAACAAGGCTTTCGACATGTATTCGGACTAACCAAAAGCCGTTCAGAGCCTTTGTGACCGACATTGTAATCGGCTCCATAGATGGGTGCTCTAAACTTAGCACATTGAGAGGATGCAGGACTCTGCACAATGCAGGACCTGTTACGAGAGAACTCAATCTATAGTTTTCAGACATTATTGGAGGAGTATGGGATACAGAGAGGTCAATTCCTGTTATCTAGCACAGTGCAATATGCAATCAAGAAACAGTGGAACATTGATCAGGTGGAGCCGCAGACCCATGCGGTGATACAGGCCCTACACACCATGGGACGTGGTAGAAAATATGTCACATGGCTATATAAGTTCATCGAATAACATACAGGGGTTACCCAACAGCCGTTAAGAAACAAATGGGATTCAGGGATGGGAGTATTGAATGATAAACAATTAGTGAAAGTGTTGAAATACCCATGCAAGATTACATGCAACACTCGCTTCAAATACATACAGTTCAACATACCACAAATGGCATAAAATTAGTATGATATATCCCGAAGCATCACACGCATGACACAGGTGTCATATTATGCTAGCTGGATTTAAACACATAAAGGAATGTGTAGGGATTAAAAACTTTTGGACAGAAGTATTGGATGACATAATTCGAACCAGGTGGAAAACAGATATTGTACATATAGAGGACTTTGTGTTAGGATTGTGAAGCTACAAAATGATTTATCAATATAGCACTCTAAATAGCTAAAAGATCCACAACCATGTGCTGGAAATCCCTTGACCCCTACTTCTGGCCATTTAGAGGAGAGGGATAACATGCTGGGCTCAAACAGAGAGCTGCGCACTGTATAGAGAAAAGAAAGTTGATAGCTGGGCAGTGGGAAGATTTAGCTCACACTCATAATGAGAAATATAATAATAGGCCATCCTGAACAACATACACATTAGACAAGAGATAGAGGCAGAAAAAAGAAATACATTGATTAAGTTAATTGCAGTGGAATTCCCACCAAGACATGAAACACATTAAGGTTGCTGGATGTTCTGGACTGCTGGAAATATACTGATCTTTTACAATACAGTTGACTCTCCCCCCGCCCCCCCCCCCCCATTTGACTCCCTTTTACTAGATCACTTAAGCGGATGGGAAATGGACTAGATTAAGATATAATATGGCTGGATATGTGTATTAATGCATGGGTTCACCTGGGAGTGGGCAAAGGGGAGGAGTGTGCATTGATGTTAATTCTCTGGGGCAGATGTACAAACATTTGGCATTAGATCTGACTCACAAAAGTGATGCAAACCAGCACAAATTTTTTTGCTTTGGATTTACTTTCCAGTGCTGTTTTGTGCAACTTTGTGTCAAAGATGCATTCCATGGGGGTAGATGGCATTCTTATACAACCATACTTGATTTTTAAATTCTGACACTATCTCTATCTACTGACAATAGTAGACGGGTTTGCAGCACAAAATAACACCACTTTGAAACAGACGTTAAAAGGAGAACTGCTTTTATTTTTCCTAATTTTTCTGGCTTTGGATGTGTGCTGCACAGTACAGCACATGTCCGAAGTCAGAGAAGTTTTCAGATTTGTATAGGCTTAGTATACAACACCTATGCTAGACTCACGCAGACACTTTTGCACTGGCTATATATAAATTTAAGTAGTTCCATCGGCTCTGTTGTTGTGTTATGTATAAATCAGGAAAGTAGATTTTTTTTCAAACTCAGTGGGGGTCGTACGGAGGTTGATCACTCGCCATACTTGTGATGTCAGACCAGTTGCCCTCAACAGACACTATTGTGTCTTGAGGAGCATTATAATGATATGAATTGTTTGCTCATTTTAATCATTGTTAATCTCTCCATGGTTTGAGGGAAGAAACTGGTCATTCTGACTGTGACAACTGCACCAGCTGCAATCAGTGCACACTCCAAAGACACACTGTCTACCAGACATAATAGATACTTTATTGCCAGCCTACTTAGTTTTGGCCCCTGTTCCTTCTTCTTCCAGTTTATAGAATGCAGATGGGTAAGTGATTTTACAAGTTCACCAAACATGAGGAGACAAGTTGAAAGATGAGGGTTGGCTAGAATTTCAAAGGTTAGACAATTATGATGTCATAAATGTTATTGACAGCAGAAAAGTGAATGAGTATTCCAACATTGTTGGAGATTTGGTAGCAAATTAAGAATAGTTTTATTTTGTGCAAACCATTTAAGCTATCAGTATGAACGCATGAGTGTTTTTTCAGGCAGCCTAAAGTATGCAAGTGAGAAATGCATGAACTGTGCCAAATTTGGGTTCCAAGTGTTCAAACACCTTGCAAAAACATGACTGCTGAAACTTTCTGAGCTGATACCTTTCACTGTTACAGGAGCCCATGAGAGGAAGGTTTGATTAGGCCCAATTGAAACTGCTTCTGTTACGGTTCATCATGTATGTAGTGTATGCAGTCTGGCACCTGTGGTGTGTTAATTGCCAGTCTTTTAATTTTACTTTACTGAGCAGCTTGGGCCACACCATCAGATTAGTGCATGTGTGCTATCTGTGCGTTAACACTGCAATGTGGGCAGAGTAAGATAATTTTTGATATGCGTAGGTGTATTCTCAAGTATTGTGGCCTCATTGATTTCAGTGGCTCGATACCTGCAGGGCTCGTATTGTACCTTTAGCCACACCCACACAGGCCTTGGATGGGAATAGAGCCAGCTACATCCCCACTTGATTTTCTTTAAAGGCAAACACTGCAGGTAGCGGGACGATGCCTATTGTTGTAGGTTCCAGACTATCCATAGTTGACAAACATTGCACCACATCCATGCACAATTTGTTCATATATACAACGGATATCGCAGCACTTAAGAATGTGATCTAGTAATTAAACATTTATTCCAATAAGCCAAGGTCAGGAAATGTTCAATCCAGGTTTTGTTTATTGTTAAAGAGCTTCATGTGACAAAGTGACATCGGAAGGTACAGTCAACACGTGTTTCACTACTTGCTTAACTTCTTCAAGGCTTTTAGCATTGTAAATGTCAAACATGATTCAGTGAGAATGATCATATGTCAATGGATGGTGATTTCCCGATTTATTCCCAAGAAGGAAAATGTCTGCTAGGTCAGTTGTTAGCCCCAAGAATGAACAGTAAATTTGCCAAAAAATATTTCCGTTTATTCACGTTTAATTTTGAAGGACTCCGGGCCAGTCCGTGTAGTCTGTAGGTGTAAATGTAAAGTCCTGATCATATGAGTCAATGTACCATTTAACCTTGTAAGTCTGGTATAAGTAAATGCAGAAGATGGGGAAAAGTTTCCTATGCTGTAGGAGATTTGATAAGCTCCTAGTATAAGCGTGAAGCTGTCGCAAAAGTGGCGTCCTGTGTACAGGGCCCAGGAGGTATTCCTAATAGGGCTATATATGTAGATGTTGCTCCACCACGGATGAGAAAAGGTCATTGAGCTCCTGCATCGAATTTATGAAATTCACAATACTTCAAGCATGATGCTCAGGCTGTGCTCCAATGGAGGGTATTAAACACTTGACTCTTGCTGCTTGCCTCACATATAAATTGCCCAACCCACAGGATGGGATAGGGGGAAAACCGTGCCTTCGGACATTGCATGTGGTGTTGCAGCTGAGAAGTGCGCAAGTTAGTTCTGATGGGTCCTGCAGAAAAGAATGCAGGCTACCTGTACAGACAGTAGAGGGATTGCCCACCTATGCGACTGGTTTCATGGAGGTGTGTCCAGAGTGCAGAGCTGCTGGGAAAAGGACCTGTATCACCAGTTCTACAGATATATTTGCATGTCCACAAGTTTCACAATGGTTAGCCACTGGTTGTTTAATATGTGGCTCCTTTAACTGCATTTCTTCCATGATCTGTATGTTATTTGGAGTGCAGAACCTTATCTGGATGTGTCAAGCGTCTGCTAAATTTCATACAGATCGCAGTAATGGCTGATATAAAAAGAAAGTTATGGGGGTGGGTGGAGGTGGTGCAGGGGGAGCACGGGAGGGTGAACGGGGGTAATAATAAAATAAATGCCTTACCTGAAGCTGCCGGCCGCATCACGCCTCGGTGTTCTGCTGCTTCCTGTGCAATCCCAGAGCTGCTCTCATGCTAATACCAATAGCATGAGAGCAGCGCGGAAATTGGCCTGACCGGGCTGGTATAATGCTCGCACAGGCACTGGGAGTCTGTGCTGTTTCTCCAACCAGGCTGTGCAATACAGCTGGGTTGGAGAAACCTAACTGCGCATGTCTGTTTGGCCGGCCTAAGACAACTGACCAAACAGACATGCGCACTTAGAACGGCACACAACACTTCATTCCTCCTCCCTCCCATGGCCCGGCCCCACCCGTCCCTACACACGCTGGCTCAGCCAGCAGCTGTAAAATAAGCCAATAATAAAATATTGGTATTTTTTTTTCCGCTGCTGGATCTGAGCCAGTGGGGTGACGTTCCTTTGCCATTGCAGAGGAGCCGCCGCTGACAGATCGTCAAATGGTATCAGAGTAATCAGCAAACCAAAAAAACTATTTTGATTAATACACTCAACTTAACTATAGTTACACAGTTGCTAACAATGTCTATTTTGAATGCCTCTTCTACCTCAGGTGCAGTATTCCAGTTAGAAGGTAGGTGGATTAAGGACCATCATAAAGGAGCCAACATTAGACCCTAATGTTCAACTGCATTACAGACCCATCTCACTGCTGCTGGTTGTATCCCAATGTAGGAGAAAAATATCTGTCATATTGGCTCTCGAGTCACAAACAGTCTATGGATCTGCTTGAGCATGTAAAGGGGCTTCCAGCCTTGGAGGTGACTAGCACTGCTCTGGCAACAGTATTAGATGAGTTCAGAAACCATTATTGGATGAATTCAAATTGAGTCTAAATTAAGTATTTACTTTTAGCCCGAGTCTCTTACAACTTTCAGTCGCCTTTAGTAAGGTGCATCCTACCATCCTAGAACACTGTTGCCTCACAGTGCTTGTTTTGAGGCAATGCAAAGCTGAATGAGCAACAACCTGCTGAAATTCCTGACTCAGGTATTAATCAAGCGTCCGGGCAGTTTGTGGACACCTTCCCTGTGGTTGGAATAAATGGGGAGCCCTCCATGCCCTGTTACCCAGATTAGGAACCTAGGCTTCATTTTGTGAAAATATATTGAACTGAGGAATACTGTCTTGTGCCTTGTTCATCTGACATTTTTGGGTCAGGACTTTAAACAATTTTTTAAAGGCTTCATTATTCTCTGGTTGTCATCTTCATAGGACCAGTAATTTTATTATTCAGCTTTCTAAAAACAGACTGCAATGTAATAAAAATCCAAAGGAATATGAGGGATGGAGGAAATATTGTTCCCTGTTTAGGGACTATTGAGAACAGTGCATCCATTTTTAATGTTTTTATTCCTACACTTAGGCTTCTAGGATGGCCGAGGCGCAGTAGCCCCTTCCCTTGTTTTCCACAGATGCTTTGAGAAAGGCAAGCACGAGCTTGCCGTTACCAGTAGAGCGTACTTGGCCTGCCTGAAGTAACACAACCACCCAGTCCTCATGGACCTTGCTGTTTTTGTGGCGCGGACTGCTCGGTGCATCAAGCAGGCCATCCAATCGACGGTGTGTGACTTAATGCAGGTGGTGTGAGTGGACAGGCAGGCAAACAACTCCTTTGCCTGCCTGTTGGCACTGAGGGTTTTTTCCCCAAAAAATGGGTCTGGTGGCTCAGTGGACTAATGCGGTCACTGAAGGGGCTTGTGATCAAACTCAGGGTCACAGGTTCAAATCCCGGTGAGTCCACTCAGCCTTTCATCCATCTGAGGTCAATAAAATGAGTACTGTTGAGTTGGGTAACAATAAACATCTGTTATTCAGCGCCAAGATGCCTCTGGGTGAAGGTGCGCTTTACAAATATACATGTTATGATATAGAAGAGCTCCTGTCTTGTGTTTGGAAAGTCAAGGAATTGGCATGGAGTACCGCCTTCACACACCAGGGGAGTGTCCCAGCACTAAAGCCCAGTAGAGGAGGGGGTGTTGGTTGCAGGTTACGTCACAGTGACACATGTAACTTTTTGCGGCTGAAGACACAGAGTGGAAAGCAGGGAAGCCCTCAGATTCGGTAGCACCGAGCAGGCGGTTTTGAGAAGTCATTGGTCACTTGTAAAATGCTATTACATGCGAACAGTAATATAATGTCTTATTACAAGTGCGTCCTCACTTTAGAATGGTTCTGTAATAAGAAAATAAAGGGGCATATTAGCAAGACCGGCGATAAAATTATCGCCGTTTTAGCGGCAGGAAACTGCCGCTAAAACGGCGATGATGGGCTTGCTAATATGCGTTATAGAATTCCAATAGAAGCCCAGGTTAGATGTCCTGCACATCTAACCTGGGCTTCTATTGAATTCTATAACGCATATTAGCAAGCCCATTATCGCCGCTTTAGCGGCAGTTTCCTGCCGCTAAAACGGCGATAATTTTATCGCCGGTCTTGCTAATATGCCCCAAAGTCTTTTAGTTTACCATTTCCTATGTAATTCATACATTGGAAACGAAATAAAGCCTGTGACCTATTAGCTCAATAGTGCAAAATAAATTTAAGGCTATCGAATCATTTTTCACATATTTTTGGTTCATTTGTTCTCGGTTTCTTCAAGCCAAGACCTACATGAACTCTCTTTAGAAAACCAGTTTCTCTACATGAGAGTTAGTTATATACATGGAAATCAGTGGGCAGAGTGAATCAATGTGCTATCTGGTAATGCTAGCCGCTACTTCAAAATAATGTATTTCCAGGGTTTGTGTCCTGTGGTAGGGTGGGTTTATTCCAAATATTTAAATGGGAAGACTGTTAATTTTTCTGGTAGAAACAGTTACAAATAAATGTCATTTAATTGGGGTACTGCAAAGAAAACAGGCTAATGCTATCAAGAGATGTAAAAACAATTACGTTTTCCATATCCGACAGTGATCCAAAGTAGCAATTAAGCTGTGCAGTGAATGTTCCTAAAGTGATTAGCAAAGAAAAGATAATTGTTATTTATAACTTGGAAACATATAGTATTAAGTGTCAGACGATGGCAATTCAGGGTGGATAATGAAAGCAAGTTCTGAAAACAGAGAACAATTTAACTGTTCCATCAGTGTATACAAAAATCTATTGTAGCATTGTAAAAGAAAAATTAACAGAATGGTGTTTTACCTTAAGACATGAAGCACCTGAGTGAGCAAATGTGTTATGGATACTGTAAATTATTATTTGCATCAGTGCAAACTTGTGTCTGCTAGGCATCCAAATGGATAGCTCCACGAACTGCTCTAAATTAACCGGGTTCGTGGAAAGATAATAATTTTAATATTGAAAAAAAAGACTCCCTCTCTGATATTTTGACCTGACACTGTATGCTTGGGTGCTCTTCGGAAATGCATTGTGGGTAGCCCACACTGACTTCCAAAGTGGATCTTTGCAGTTTCTTTTACGGAGTTTTATATAGCGCGAATTTGACTCGAAGATATCGGGTATCAGAGCGCTTTACATAGCATCAGTTGCGTTACATAAGGACACATTCATTTTTTTTGTTGGACACGGGGAGATTAAGTGATTTGCCCAGAATCACAGGATGTTCAGCGTCATTGCCGAGACTCGAACACGGTTCCCCAGATTCGAGGTAGACCGCCCTAGCCGTTAGGCCAACTCTTCTCCTCTCCTCTGCAGGAAAGCGACCTTGGTTCAAATTAAAATACTGCTGCTCCTCCTGCTAAAGATACTCCTAAAATTTATATTCAGAAGAGCAACAATAAAATTAATACTGACATCAAAACTTTTTATTACAAGTATTACTACTACTGAAGTGATCTAAGATGTCATTAGTGATGTCACCAGTTTTTAAGGGTGGCCTTGAAATATAGCCCCCTGTAGTTTCCTTGTATGTTTTTTAATTGTGTAGACTTTTCTTTGAAATATTGAAACAATTACCTTGTACAGCACTCAGATACTCTGCATATCCCTTTGTAACTATGGCAATATTCTCTGTAATTAAATAAAAGACAGCAAGTAATTAAAATAACAATTAATCAATTAGATAATCCACAATTCATTACCTCACAAATATATAATTAACACAAAAAAGGCAATAAAAAACAATAATTTCTAACTTAAATAACTTCCCACCCTAGTTGTCTACAACCCCCAACAAGCTGCTATTAAATTCACAACATACACTTAAACAATTAAAATAAGAAGTAAACAATTACATATTTTGAATATTTCAATATTCAACAAGATAAAACAATGAAGAAAAAACAGTAATTGATAAGTTATATCATCCCACCCTATTCCTCAACAAACGAAAAACCTGCTACTAAAATATAAATTACTAATTAAATGTACAAACTTTTTAATTACACATTAAAACTTACAAAGTATACTAAATAAAATAAATAAATTAGTAAATTAATGGTAACACTTAAAAATACTATGATAACTAATTTATATTACATTATTGAAAAACAATATTTAATACAATTATGCTAAAATAAAAGATATTATATACAATAACATTTTTAAAACAATCTTACATACATAAACAATTATATTCTTACATTTTGTATTCTGTCCCTTGATATTTTTGACTTGACAGAATTTTTGACACAATATTGTTCCACCTCGATGTAAAATGAAGCCTAAGTGTGCTATTTCTATCTCAAGGCCTCAAGTGGAGGCGGATCCATCAGTTTGGCCACTACACAAATATGGTAAATGTATGACTATGTTCTATAATGTCCCAATATTACAGGCCAAAAAACATATTGTCCATAAGTCACTTAGCATTATAATTAACAGAAACAAAACCACAGCTTAACTGAAGAGGGCTTAATCCATAGTCAATAGTGTGATACTCACACTGGTGCACCTGTGTGGATAGTGGAAAATTAAAACTAAAACAAATGAAACCTGTCAAGCAATACTCCTAAAACAGAGACTAGAGTACCTTGATCCACAGGTAGAAATAAAGAGCAATCACTTAGAGACCATAAATAACAGTATCCTGCATGTGCGCAGTGCACATCCCAGAAACCTTCTAAACAGTATTCCATATAGAGAGTTTCTGTGGGCCAAAGGAAATTGTAGTTCCCCAGCAAAATTTGAGGAGGGGAAAGAGAATCATGACTCAAAGATTTCTTGATAGAGCCATAGTCCTAAACCATCAATGCAGCTATCAATGGAACAGAAACTGTAACTAGACCGTCTCTCTTAGATACCAAGATTTGAAAATAAGATAAAAGAAAAGGATTCTTGCATTAAATGTATAACAAAATACAGTAGCAAGGCAAAGACTGTAGGAAGAATATTACATAAACATTGGCATATGCTGAACATGGTTCATATTCTTGTAAAATCACCTTTAGAAGGAACGAATCACTCAAAGATCTACTAAGCAGGAACATGGTTAATAAGATACAAACACACATTGATCTATTCAACAGGTAAGAATTTCTTGCATTTTTTGCATTTGATAGAGTAGGTACCAACATAAGAAGTAGTAAAAGAGCAATGGAACTAAGAAAGCTGAAAGCTGAAATCCAAATATAACATTAAATTAATTCCTGAAGGATTGAATTAAAATGAAAAATTATCAGTTAACTGATTCATGCATACATCTATGTAATGTAATTCAGATATTGTACTTATACTTTTAGTTGTTTTGATTTTTTAGTATTCGAACAGGTGCACGAGGGTGACTGCCAAATTCACAAAGTTTTATCAGACAGTGCCAAAGTTATGAGCAATGTATTAACCCCCCCCACTTGGCCAAGGGGGTCAGGGTACCCCTTCCCTGCCTGCTTATATCTTATTGCAATTTATTTTGTAGCACTTGTAGACCACATTCCCGAGTCCTAAGATGTGGGGTGCATCGTTTCTTTCAGGTTGTGGTCAGCCAATCACAATCTGTGCTTGAGCTTGTGGATGCGCAGATCCACTGCAGTGGATCTGCTGTGGAACCGTAGCTTGAAATATACTTACATTTTGAGCCTTCATTTCCCCAAAACTACCAACTGGAAATACACCAAATCACAAAAACTGTTTGGCTGAGCTGTATCAAACATTCCTAGGAATATTCCTAGGAAAAACTGCATGAGGAAAATGTGTTGTGGGACCCCATTGTCTCAGCCCCAGCTTGATGGATCACTCCAACACTTTCCAGGAAGAAGCTTAATTGAGGGACGCCAAAGTCATTAGCAAACCAAAAGATCAATTCCCATTTGGAATTGTGGTCCTATCTATAACTACACATACTCTCCCCTTCCCCCTCTAATATATATATATATATATATATATATATATATATATATTTATATATATATATATATATATATGTCCCAGGAGTACTTGAAACCTGTGAAAATAAAACATCAAAGATTTGAAAACCGAAGCCAGAGTGCGACCCTTTCTTTTCCTTCCACGGAAGGGAAGTGCTTGGAAACTTACGGCGGCCGGGCTCGGTCGCGGGGTTACGCACAGCCGAAGAGCGCCATGCCAGCGAAAGGAGCCAAAGGATGAGAAATATATATATAAATAAACAACATAAACAACATGTGTGTGGGCGATTAGATTTGAGAAATTGGCGCCGCAATGTAAAGGCTCGGATAGTTACCATTTAGGCAGATGACATTTATTATTGGGTATGTGTGCACGTTTATATGCCTCTATATGCCTTTAAAGCACAAAGGTCGTAACATATAAACTGTTCCTGCATTGGGCTGCGATATGTATATATATTTATTATAGGCATTGTGCTTCATTTATACTGCATATATTTTTATACTAGGTACATCATTTCTATGTATAGGCATTTTCTATACCGCGATGTGTTGATAACAGTGCACTGTACCAATGGAACAATACTTTTTCTATGTCTATGCCTTTTCATGGGAAGGGCTATAAATACTTACTAATGTTTGGGCGCCAATTAGATTGATAAAGGCTTCTGCGAAGCCGAAACGCGTCTCTCTAATCTCGGGGTCGAGGGAGACCCAAGAAAATAAAAAAGCCTTATCCTAACAGCCTCGTGTACGCACCTTCTTCCTTGGGAGCAGGACTGTGTCTTCATTTGAATACAGCATTAGAGGTTCAAATGCTGCTTGCGTAACACCAGTCAGCCGTGGCTCTCCCTGTTAACCGCAATTTTCTTGGAGGAGCATGGGAGTGCTAGAGGGGGAGCCCCCAGAGTGGCTGCCAGACAGAGGACCGAGGATGACAGCAGTGGGAGACCTGGATCCCGTAGCGGGGCGGTCTATTGACTGCCAGCATGGGGTTTGCATTTCCCCAGCTAGAAATGCCTTGCCCGAAATACTGGTGCCCTCTGGTGACTGGGCACCATGGACGCCAACGCGGATGTGGTGAGGACTGTGTGGTGTATTCGATTTTATGCATTTGGTCTCCTTCGAGCCCGAGTGTTGTGCCTGGTTGGAATCCATATCTAAGTGCTGTTCGCTATTTAACACTGCAAGACTTTTTCTGAGACTTGTCCTTGTTTATTTATGTTTCAGTACTTGACCCCCTGCAGAAAGGTCTCAGGACATCGACTTTTAAACGGTTTATATGCCCAGATTTATTGACAGTTATATGACTGCCACAGTGCTTTATGGGAGTGGTAGTTCTGCGGTGATACGAATATGTACCCGGTGGCTGTCATTCATGACGGAATTTCATAAATGTGATGTTCAGTTTAGCCCCGGAGTACCAACACAATCACCATGCCCTTCTACTGCTTGAAACATTGACTGTTGCACATTTAATTGGGCATACGCGAACATTGTGTCTTCCGTTTTTGATGCATGTCGAGCAACGTGGGATCTGTTTTCTAATATCGTTTTGAAACATTTCGTTTGGCAGAACGTTGTCTCGCTGTAATAAGCTGCCAATATTTCACAGCACGGTTTTATTAAATTACATCATTTTTTAAACAACGTGTGTGTGGGCAATTAGATTTGAGAAATTGGCGCCGCAATGAAAAGGCTCAGATAGTTATCATTTAGGCAGATGACATTTATTATTGGGTTTGTGTGCACGTTTATATGCCTTTAAAGTACAAAGGTCGTAACATATAAACTGTTCCTGCATTGGGCTGCGATATGTATATATATTTATTTATTATAGGCATTGTGCTTCATTTACACTGCATATATTTTTATACTAGGTACATCATTTCTATGTATAGGCATTTTCTATACCGCAATGTGTTGATAACAGTGCACTGTACCAATGGAACAATACTTTTTCTATGTCTGTTCCTTTTCATGAGAAGGGCTATAAATACTTACTAATGTTTGGGCGCCAATTAGATTGATAAAGGCTTCTGCGAAGCCGAAACGCGTCTCTCTAATCTCGGAGTTGAGGGAGACCCAAGAAAATAAAAAAGCCTTATCCTAACAGCCTCGTGTACGCACCTTCTTCCTTGGGAGCAGGACTGTGTCTTCATATATATATATATATATATATATATATATATATATATATATATATATATATATATATATATATATATATATGTGTTCAGAACCTAACTATAACATCCCTCTAACCTTTAGTTTTTTCCAGTATATATATATGTGATCAAGGCCGCTTGTACGGCCGAAACGCGTAATGGCAGAGGACTGGTAACAATAAAATGAAATATTTGCACTGAATGAGGTCTGCACTCGTTTTTCCGAAGGATTGTGGCGAGGAGAGGAATATATATATATATATTCACTGAAAAAACCATAGGTTTCAGACACGTCATGTTTGCACACATGTCACCTGAAGCCCCGCCCCCTCCCTTCACCACTGTGCAAACGCGCCCCGTGGCGCGTTTTAAGTTGGGGGATTAAGTCCCCTTGAATCCTGAGGGTCCCTGGAGTCCAACTAGCCCACCATATACCTCCAAAAAGCGCCACAGAGCTGCATTGCAGAGAGGTGTAAAAAGGGGCGTGGCCTCTGTACACGTCTCTGCAACGCAGCCCCCTGGCGCATACTGGAGGTTCCTGGTGGGCTAGTTGGCCCCCAGGGACCCCCAGTATTCAAGGGGAATTCGTTCTCCCTCTGCAAACGCGCCAGGGGGCGCGTTTGCAGAGTACTGCAGGGAGGGGCGGGCCTCCGGCACGATGCCGGTCGTTTTTTTTTTCTAGTTTTTTTAATGGGAGGGGGCTGCATGTCCCCCTTCCCTTGCCCACTTTTGGCCCTGGGGACCCCATCCCCCGGGGCCTGAGCATTTTTTTTTTTTTTAATTAAAAAAAAAAATGGGAAAGAGGCCGCGTGGCCCCCTTCCCTGGGCCTGTATTGGCCCCGGGGACCCCATCCCCGGGGCATGGCCTAAATTTTTAATTTTTTTATTTGGAGGGGGCTGCGTGGCCCCCTCCTCAGGCCATTTAAGGCCCCGGGGACCCCATCCCCCGGGGCCGGCCTTGCACTTTTTTTTCTTTTTTTAAAATTTGGGGAGGGGGCTGCGTGGCCCCCTCCCTGGCCACTTATGGCCCCGGGGACCCCATCCCCCGGGGCCTGGCCTCTGGTTGGGACTGTGGGGGGGTGCCCAATCCCCCCACAGTCCCAGCCGGCTCCCCGCCTCCTGCGCGAGCCGGCATTGCTTTTCCACATGGAGAGCAGCTAACATGCTGCTCCCCATGTGGAAAAGCAATCAGCTTTGGATATTGGAAGCGAGAGCAGGTTTCCTGCTCTCTCTTCCAATATCCAAAGCAAGTTTGCAATGACAGGACGGGAGCCGCGAGGCTCCAGTCCTGTCATTGCAAACAGCAGTGGCACCCCGGGACACTGCAGGAGCCGGCCCTGGGGGGTGGCGGTCCCCAGGGCCATCACTGGCTCCAGGAAGGGGGCCGCGCGGTCCCCCTCCCCACATTTTCAAAGCCCCGGGGAGGTGGTGGTCCCCGGGGCTTCGGGGGTCCAAAACGGACCCCTATTTTAAATTTTTTAGTGCCCCGGGGAGGTGGCGGTCCCCGGGGCGTGTGGGGGGGCTGGAGCCCCCACACACAGGTTAAAAAAAAATAAAACAGAAGCCCCGGGGAGGTGGCGGTCCTCGGGGCAGCGGGAGGGCAAAGAGCCCTCCCGCACCAATTTTTGTTAAAGCCCCGGGGGGGTGGTGGTCCCCGGGGCTTGGGGGCCCTTAGAGGCCCCCATACATAAATGTAACCCCCCACCATGCCCCCGGGACTTGGCCCACCCGGGAGACCGCGCTTCAATTTTTTCGGCAGGATCCGCGCACCCTGAGCGCATCCTGCCGATTTAAAAAAAAAAAAAATGCTTTTTTTTGCCCAGGGGGTCCTTGTGGGACCCCCTGAGCAGGCCTAGGGGGTTAGGGTGTTTCTACCCTGCCCCCTTTGTGCGCTTTGCGCACTTGTTTCTGTCCCTCAGTTCTACCGAGGGACAAAATGGCTGCTAACACTTCCTGAATCGGAATGTTGACAGCCAGCTGACAGCCAATTAGCATGCAGCTCGTGATCGGGAGGGTACGCGGACCCTACTCGGCCATAGATATATATGTGACTTTACTTGTGAATTTCTCAGGAACTATTGAACGGATTTACACCATTTAAGCAAAAGGCACCAGTCTGAACCAAGGGCTACCTCTTTGCCAAATTTGGTGTAATTCCGTTCAGCAGTTCGGGCTGTAGCTGCGACTAAAGGTTCCTATGGAAAAATGAATGGGGAAAACGCGTTTTGGGACCCCCTTTTTCTCGGCCCCCGCTTGACGAATCAACCCGAGACTTTCAGGGTAGGAGCGGAGCGGAGCGCCCCAACAAGTTGGAAACTTTCGCGAAGATTCGTCAACCGGCGCCAACGTTATTTCAAATAGAATTTCGCGGATTTCCTATGGATAATATGTCCTAACTATAACTATATATATATATATATATAGTCACTGGAAAAAACTAAAGGTTAGAGGGATGTTATAGTTAGGTTCTGAATTTACATGCACAAAACCATTGTAATTCAGCTGTTATAGTTAGAGTTATTTCAAGTAACTATAACTCGTGCCCTAAGGTAACTGTAACTTACTCCCCTGCCATGCTCAGTTTTCTCATCAATAATTTCATTGCACATGTTACTGTGATAATATCAATGAAGCCATAGAAGATGTCATGAATAATGTAATTTGTGGGGTAATTAGCTGTGCATGGCGAGGGCACAAGTTATATTTACCATGGGCACGAGATATAGCTACTTGAAATAACACTAATTATAACAGCTGAATTTCTATGGTTTTGTGCATCTAAATTCAGAACCTTACTGTAACGTCCCTCTAACCTTGCTTTTTTCATTAAATTTCGAAGATGTTTTGTAAATACTGATTCCTAACTATAACGTAGTTGTAACCTTTGGATTTTTAGTGAATTTCTATGGTTTCTTTATCGCAGCAGGGGTTGGCTGCAGTGCTTGGCCTGTGGCCAGGCCCTACACTCAACTCTCCATGTGCTGCCACCTCCCCACATGCATCCAGCCCTATTCCGCACGTGAGCTTTGGGCGTACACAGCCGGGTTTATCCGCAGGTCCTGGTCTGCGGCCAGGCCCTGCTGCCAAACCCCCACAGGCATCCAGCACCGCACCACTCATGGCATCCGCCGTGCACAGCAGGGGTTGGCGACAACCCCCGTAGGCATCCAACCCTGCACCATATTCTTCTACATCATGAACGCTTGGGGGGGGCTTTTGGTAATCTGTCCATCAAGCTGGAAAAGGACGGGAAGACTGTTGCATACCACTAATGTATACGGGCTGGGTCTAAACGAGCAGAGCTTCGAGGTCATTTTGCGCATTTGCATACTTATAATAATTAAAAAGACTAACTATGGACTCCACTCTCACCAGGAGAGGACCGGAGGAAAGATTCCACTCGTCACAGTCACTTATGCTCCAACAAAGCAAGGATGCATTTACTGCTATTAAGTATTTCAGATCGTTTTTCAAGGTGGAATTGCAGAGAAAATACCCTTGCTTTTTTCTTTTGATTGAGCTCAAGAAGTTGGCAGGATTTTTCCTTTACAGAAGCGGAGCTTCAACTAGGGCATGTGCTATGTTTATATTTGCAAATGCTTCCGGTGAGGTTTGATTTTTGTGAAATAAGCATCAGTGCCGGAATGGATCTTCACCTGCTTACTTATCCAAAAAGACTCCACAGTTTGGTGCAAAATGTATACCCAACTGGAGTACTTTCTACTGGCTAATTAGCAAGTGTTACCTCTTTGGGTAAATGTATAGTGCATATTCCCTAATACAGTGGGGACTGGGAGGGGGCTCAAGGCCCTGAGGTCCCTGCCTGCTCCCCGCCTCCAGAGGGAGCCGGCGTTACTCCTGCATGTAGAGAGCCTGCTGCTCCCTGTGTGGGGGAGCAATCCGTTCATCTGTTTTCCTGCCCTCTTTACAGTGGGTAGGGAAACAGATGAAAAGTCCAGCCGCTCCCAGGAAGCGGGAGCAGTTTTCTTGGTCCCGCTCGCTGGGAGCGGACTTAAAGTTGGCTCTCACTTGGCAGGAGCTGTCAAAGCTCCTACCAAGTGAAACCAAACTGCTATCTCCTGAGGGTGGGCACCTCAGGAGATATGGAGCCGGACCTGGGGTGTTCAGGGCCCCAGGGCCATTAATACTTTGAAGAGGGGGCCACACGGACCCCCTCCTTCATGTGAACAGGGCCAGCCCCAGGGAAGTAGTGGTCCCCAGGGAACAAAAACAACTCAGCAGGGGGGGCCATGCAGCCTGCCCCCCACAATTATATTGGCCATGCCCTGGGGAGGTGGTGGTACCCGGGGCTGAATATGGCCAGGAGGGAGGGCTGCATTGCCCCCCACCTCATAATTTTAGTGACAAAGCTCCGGGGAGGTGGCAGTCCCCAGGACACAAACTGGACTTGGGGGTGGCACATGCGCCCCTCCCCCTTTTTAATATTCAAATATGTCCCCAGGACCTGGCCCACCCAGGGGCTGAAAGAGAAACAAGTGCAGGAGACAATGCTTGTTTTCTTTTTAAAAAATGCCACAAATTTGTAGATGGACCTGTGATTTCACAGCAAAAACTTTAAAAATGTTTTTTGCCCTAGCGGGGTCCCTAGGAGACCCCAGCACCAGGGCTGGTCGGTCAAGGTATTCCTACCATGCCCTCTATTCTTTTTTTTTTACTTTATTTTTGGGACTCGGCTGAGTCAGAGTCCCAAAATGGCTGCCAACACTTCCTGGTTGAAGTGTTAGCAGTCAATCAGATATTAGCTTGGGGACTGTTGGATCCATGGAGGGTCCGCGACCCTAGAAATACATATTCTTTTTCCTTCAATATATAAAAAATGACTGAACAGATTTACATCAAGGAACAAAAAGGGCTATTTCTGGACCAAGACCTACCTTTCTGCCAAACATGGTGTAATTCTGTCCAGCGGTTTGGACTGTATTCGTGTTCAAAATTCCTATGGGAAATTGCATGGGGATAAAGCGTTTTTGGCACCGCCTTTTTCTTAACCCCCGCTTGCCGAATCACCCCAAAACCTTCTACTCAGCAGCTGAACTGAGTCTGAAATATGCACCATCTGCACCATATACTATGAAACTACCAGCTGTATTGTCTAAGTTTACACACTATCCTCCTACGTTTTCTGAGTTAATGCATGCGCTAAAACTAGCACAATGTTACCAAACCCAGCTCATGTACCTCTTTGTACTGTGCATCTGAACTGAACATGCTAATTATATGGCCTCTGACCTTTCGGTATGAAGGGCTGCAGCTCCGATAGGCATGTGTTTTAGATCATCACAATGTAAACCTAAGAACAGGCACGTTGGGTGTATTGTCTTATTCATTTTAGAGACTTCTATATGCAAAGCGATCTGTAATGCCTTAATCCTGATACCTGAGTTTTCAGAAAGCAAATCTTTGTCCTGTTTTCAATGAAGGCAAATTACATCATGGGAGTGGCACTTGCCCTGTAATGAGACACTGCAGGGAGTTAAATTAACCTGCTGGCCACTGCACAGCAACATATAGAAAACAGTGAGTTAATGTAATTTGATGTGAATAATGCTCCCACAATAGAAGTGAAAGTTGGTAGTGAGTGTCCTAAAAATTTGCATATGTTCACAAAAAGGGATATTAAGTGGCCAAGCATGGCACAAGTGGATCATAATGACAGCATCACTCATATAAAATTAATTTGAGGTAGGGGCTGCATTTACACTGTATGACACTAGAGGGAGCCACAGCAGTAAACGTGAAGCAAAAGCCAGTGTTTTTCAGTTTTTACAGAAAAAACAACATTCCCTAAGGCAGTTTTATTAATTATATTCAGTTTTAACTGAAAACCGAAAACCCTAAATATCTATAAAGGAGGTTTAGAAGATGTGCTACCCTGCATTTCATTTAATTATTTATATTTGTTATTGCTTTTCACAGGTTGAATTGTTTCCTTCTAGAACCATCTCTTGGCATAGACTGGCTGTTTTCTCCTACCTAATGTGAATTTGGTGTTTTTTTGATTTTTTCAAAACTAACTTCATCGACAATCAAGGATTAAATGATTGCCATAGGAGGCAAAGGAGTCACTTGCAATTTTTCACAGGTGTAATTCTGTACAGGGTGGCACAATGACTATTGGGAGGGGTTACCCTTTCTTTGGGCACTGTAGAAGTGTGCTGAGCAGTCTTTCTCATTGTTCAATACTTGACAATAGGAAACTTTGCTCATTTCAGGACTCACCATGTCATTTCTGCCATTAAACCTTTACTGCTTCCGTAAGGAAGACTTTGAAATACATGCCAATGCCCTCTGTGACCAGTTGAGAGACCGAGGCTACCCCAAAAAACTATTGAAGCACACAATGAAACGAGCATGGTGTACGCCAAGGGAATGCCTACTCAAAAAAAGAATGAGAGCCAAGCCCGAAAAATTGGTGTGTGTATCAACTTACGGGCCACATATAAACAAATTTCGTCAAATTATCTTGAAGAATTGGATTCTAAAGCGGAACTTGGAATTTCAACTACAACTGCCACTTTTCGCCATGAGGAAGAATATGAGTATTGGTCAGCAGATTGTACGGGCAGATATATCCTCCTCCATAAAAAAGCAGGACCTAAGAACACAATGGAATCTTAAACCAATAGTATGCCATCATAAATGAGGAAACTGTTCTGGTTGTGGCTCAACAATGGAAGGAAAGGATTTTACACACAACGGGCCTGATTCACAGAACTAACTTACGTCAAAAACGTAAAGTTAGTACTTTTGGTATTCACAGAATACACTTACTCATTTTGGTATTCACAGAATGAACTTACTCATTTCGGTATTCACAGAAGTTAGTAGTCCTAACTTTAGGACTTTTGGTATTCACAGAAGGCATTTAGGAGTCCTAAAGTTTGGAGTCCTAACTTTACTACTCCTAAACTGAGAAAAATCTTATTAATATACAGTTTGCACATTTTATGTATATTGTGGAGGACATCAAACAGTTCTCGTCATCTTAATTCAGTGCCAATTTTTTAAAAATAAACCCCTAAGTGAATCGGTCTTTCTTGCATCTAATTTTAGGCACTCTAATAGCATTTCCTGATTTGAAGGATAGATACCAATTGTATTTTGTCCTCCAGAAGGGTGAGCCCTAGTTCCTTATGGCAAATCAAGTAAGACATGCTATTAGGTAAAACCAACAAATATCTGCAGAACTTATTGCCTGCAAATCACTTCAGCATAACCCTAATCAAAGGTACCATTCTTGCCAATAAAAACAAATGTACTACTATAGATATTTTTCATTTGTTTGATGGGTTTATTTTCCAACTGAGGTGCAACCTGAAAAAAAGGACTGCTGTATATGGGGTTTTATGCAAACTGCCAGGCGGCGCTCACTCCAGAGCGGTCAACAGGATTGCTCACACCTTTGCATATGTATCAAATCGAAACTCCATTTCTCATTTTTTTTTACATTCCTGTGTTTTTGTCTATTCAGGCAGATACCTCATGATAGCGTTCCCTCCCTATTTGAACTGTAATCGTGCCCAGAAATATTCCGCCTTCAGTTCCAGAAGGCTGATGAGGGGTGTTACTCTGAAACTGGTCCCAGGATGATTGTTTCTGGTCCAGGGAAGACCTAGCTTGGAAGTTTGGGCTCGACTGTTTCCATGAGGAACAGGGCCAAGACTGATTTGCATATGGTTGGGTCTGAACTGGGGTGGTGAAGTGAGCTAAAGAACAATGATGGATTCAACCAAGATCTGTGACTGGGGGTGAGTGTCTGAAAGGTTTTAGCGCTCCGTCCATCATCTCCTTGTGTTTGCAGAAGTTTCGGAGACATCACAGATTTCTTTGCATTCAGAGCCTATGCAATTCTCTCTTGCATCTGATCCAAGAGATTAAAGAATTTCAACTAGGAGACCTAAGCCAGGACATTGACATGGACTTAATTTCTTTTGTTTGCTTTTGTCCCATTTTTGTTCATTCTGAAGGCTTTTGAGAAGCAAGGGTGGTTCTGTTGGTTTTGTGGAGGAAGTGTCATCCTTGGGTCCCTCTCCTGAGGAGACTCTGTCTGTCTGGAACAGAATCACCTTCAACTCCTCTTAACTGGTGGAAAGAATTTCTAGGTATTATGATGTCGGTCTGGTGGCACTGAGCAAGGTCTTCAACTCAAAGGAATCTCTGAAGAAGCGTAGGAAATTCACCTTTTCAGCATGGTCACTCTGGATGTTTAACCTTTTGCTGGACACGATTTTATTATTGTTTTTTAGACTCTGAACACTGAGACACTGATGTTCGATGACCAGTGTATGTGCTCTGACCCCTAAAACATGGAGAAATAGGCTAATCCCTTATTAGCGAATTTCACTTTTCTATTAGGCCATAGTTTATGGTATGGAAATACCTCCATGGCATGAGCAGTTAACTGTCACCTGTCGACTGCAGCATTTATTGTGCCATCCAATAGTTTATCAAAAGAAAACATGGCTTCAGGCCTACCAGTGTACCCAGACTGCTGCAGTGTAAAACCTGCAGTGCCACTTGTTAAATTAACCCTTTTGACAGGTAAAACCCTCTCTTTTAAATATTTAAATATTAGTAAGTCATGCCTATGTAAGCCTTGCATCCGACAACGTAACATGCATTGTATTTAAGTGTTGGACATATGCAAATTAATATTACCATATCCCTACAGTGCCAAAGCCGAAAACGCTGTTTTCACTGTGGTAGGCCTAGTTGTCCTATGTGGAAAATCAGAATGCAGATTAAAATACTAATTTGGGAAAGAGACCATCTAGAAAAATTATTAAACCACTTTTTTAATAGTTATTAAAAATGCAACTCAATGGTGAAGTTGGAAAATATTAAAGAAAATTAACTTTTCAGAAACCACCTTTTCCATGCTTGAAGTTTCTGGATTGCATTAGTCCTCTAGCTTCTCCCAGTCTCTGCTCAACCTTGAATATGTGTGAATGAGGTGTGAAATTCCTCCCTGGAGCAAAAAATAGGCTGACCTGAAAGGGCAGAGATTACTCCTCTCAACTCCACAAAATATTCAGAGTGGGGGTTGTGGACATCCTGTTCACACCACACTGTCAAATCCTGCTTGACATGTCTGTTGAGCCACATGTAACAATCAGGGTGCACTTGAAAGGGAGAGAATAGGATGCCAAGGCAATTCCTGTGTATCCCCTGTCCTGTTGCAGAAGAACCCGCCATTTGTCATACCAAACTTTTCTCTTTTAGGCCTGTTTTCAGTAAGAAAAGCAGAAACAATTGAAAAAAGTGGGTAGGGTTTCCCCTTGTAACGTTTACCCCTTTGGTTCGCCCAGGAGTCAAATAAAAGTTGGCTCTCTAACGCACCTTCATAAGAACACTGCTGACCTTGTGAAATTATACCAGGCAGACTAAACCTACTGCAATTGTCAGCAGTGACCAGTGAGAAGGATCTGAGGAGGTTTGGCCCTTTCCACTTAAAATCCAAAGGCAGAAAGATCTCCATGGATCATACGGGTGATCCCCACAATAGCTCCAGGAACAGAAAAAAGCTGAGGAGGACATTTCTGTGACAAATCCCAGCTGACCATTGGCAACCAAATCTGGACTGGACTTTGCTCGTGCCTAGTGTCTGACTTCCTGAGAGTCTCTAAGTGCTCCCCTTGAGGTCCTGGGTCCCGTGCAGCTTTTTTCAAAACTTTTGCTCCATAGCTCTAGAGCTTCAAGGGGACTGTGCACGAAAAGTATTTGACCAGCAGATTCACCATGTTGGACTGAATAGAGTTTTTTTCAGAAAAATGACAAAATCCCTTTTCAGATTGGAAACTTTTTCAAACTACTTCAGGGCCCCAGCGGGGGCCACTCTACTTGTTGTATCTGACCTGCACATCATTGTGGTTGGCCCGAACGTGTGCCTATGTCCCACTCTACTATCATTGACTATCACTGGGGCTTTGTGCTTTTTTAGTGCTATGTTCACTTAAATCTTGAAATGTGTCTTTGTGTTCAGTACATTTTACTCTATCTTTATCAATTGGAGTGGGATTTTATTGTGTTTTGTTTTGGACTTTTAACAGTTTTGGTACTTTTAAATGCTTTACACATGTTACTTAAGTTAAGCATGTCCACCCTGTGCCATAGATACCAGTGGCTGAGCTCAGATTTAAATCACTGAAACCCTACTCAACCAAAAAATAGTTAACTTTATTACTTGTGGTGGACTATCATCCACACCAACTAATAATTCACTTTCCCACACACGGGATTAGGCCTGGGCGGAAAACTACGCTACGCTCGCGTAGTTTGCGAAGTTTGCGCTACTTCGCACTACGCGAATTGCACGTAGCACAGTGCAAACACGCGTAGCGTAGCGTAGCGTAGTGCAGCGGTCATTTTTGCTTGCTCGCGGTCCTCAACGTCAAGTTGGCGACCGCGAGCAAGCAAAATGACATCCCAGCGAGACTTTTTCTCGTTCGCGATCAGCAACATCAAGTTGCCGATCGCGAGCGTGGAAAATAAACCTCCCGGCGAGATTCTCAACGCGGGAGGTCAGGTTTCTCATTGCGAGTGGTCGCGTATGCTCGCGACCGCTCGCGATGAGAAACTACCAGTCTGCGTTGAGAAAGCTGCCGCTCGAGTAAAAATCTACTCGAGCGGCAGTAAAAGACAGCTCGCACTGTGCAAGATGCCGTTTTCAATGATTGCACAGTGCGGACAAGCATCCGGCACTGTGCAATCATTGCGAACACGCACTACGCAGTTCGCGTAGTGCTACGCGTAGCTCGCGTAGTGCGAACTGCACTTTGTGTAGCTTCGCGAAGCGTTACTTCGCGAACTACGCCCAGGGTTACACGGGATACAAAATTATAGATTCAAAACTATTCAATTTTATTGCCGGTGCCAATTTTTATCAAACTTATTTAGAACACCAATACATTTCACATGTATTATTTCTAGACAGTATATTTTACAAATTATTGTACACAAAGTTTAAATTCTGATGTCTGGCTAGCCTTCATGGATCTCATAGTTAGCATTGGTTAAAAGCCACAATCAGCATATCATTTTAGAGCTAATACTAAGGGGCCGATTCCGATCTCGGATTCGGCTTAACCGGATCCGATTCGGAGCCCTCTTTTCCAACCGATTCGAACGCGCGTCCGGCCGAGCGAGTACGATGCGAGCGCACGCGAAATCGCCGACCGACTCGTTCACGGGTCCGGACCGCACCGACCGACTCGCTCGGGCTCGACTCGCACCACGCGATGGAGACGTTCCCCGGCCGGGCAAGTACGATGCGCGCCTTGAGCAGTCCGACCGACCCGCACCGTCCGGCTCGAAACAGCTGTCGGAGCCCGACTTTGGGGGTCCGTGTCGGACCCCCCTGTACGCGTAGCCACGCGAGTCGCACACAGGGGGGACCCATGGGTCCCCCCTAACTGTGCGTGTGCGGCGCGAACCGCATCGACGCGAACCCGCTTTAGGGGACGCCCTCGTTCGCCTTGCACCCATTGAGTCAATGGGAGCCCGCGTACACGTTGTACGACCGGCTCCCATTGACTTCAATGGGAGTCCGACCGAATCGAGTCCGATAGCATGCGTGCGCATCGTACTCGTTCGGTCGGACTGCTAGAGTCCGATTCGGTCGGAAATCTCTCCGGGTCCGGCTCGGTCGGGGAGATTTCCGGCCTGAATTGGAATTGGCCCCTAAGTGTCTGGAACAGCTTATTAGAACACAGATTGCTGTTTGTTAGCTCTATAGTGAGACAACTTGTTCTAAATAGAAAGATATTTCACAATAATCCTATAACAGCGGGCAGGTCCACATCATAAGATAGTCACATAACCTTGACTCCTGTGACACTGTTTAGTTATTTCCTGTTTGTGCGTATGCCGACACCCGGTGTGTAATACAGCAACAATTGTTCAGGATTGCATTATCCTGACATTTGCTCCAAACACTGTTTAATGTTTAATTGCACACCTTATTTCAGATTGCAGACTTGATTTCCAACCACAGTTCTTTTTGTCATTTGTTTAACACTAGTTCCATAAATAATAATTGCAATAAATCTAATTAATAATTGGGAAGGATTGTACGTCTGCAACATTCCTTCCACTGGGAGTATGCCTTTGCAGCACTTGACTCTTTTTAGGGTAGCGACTAAGAATAGTCCAATGCCTATGACGAGGAGGTTGTGTAGGTGAGTATCAAACTCCTTTGGTACGCCGCAAACAAAACTCAAATCATTGTCCAGTCATTGTTTCCTTATAAAAAAGAAAATTATGTTATTACATGCCCAATACTCGGCACTATGTATTAATTTGCAAATATGTACATGACGGTCCTTGGAGGAAGTTAAAGTCCTCACCAATAATGATTGTGTTCACTAATGATGTCAATGTGTTGCTCACATTGTATATTGTTTTAGAATATTCTTATATTAGACCACAATAGGAAATAATTGTGAAGGATCTTTGATCTACCTCTATTGTTGCAGATATCCATTGTCCGGTTCACTTAGCATCACTTTGGTAATAGATGTTGTAAAAGTATTTTCCATTAGAATTGAAACCCTCAGGGCGGAAGCTGTGGACAACAGCTGCGTGTGACAAAAATATGGCCAGTTCTGTTTCCATTCAGATCCTTTTTTAACTTATTTATCGGGTTTCCTACATTTGACCAATTGTGGCTGACTAACCACAATAAAATTGCTTTCCTTTATTCCTATTGTTTCTGCCATTTATGTTTATAAAAACACATCTAGCTCAGCCATATTGCAATTTTCTGCCTTAGCAGGGTTATTTAGGCCTTACCATTGTCTTGAAAAAGTGCAAGAAACTCCCAGAATTCATTTATTTTTCATTTTTGTGCCCCCAAATCCCCTTTATTCCAGCCATTCCATATCCAGGGATTTCTTCTGCTTTGCCCCATGTGTGAACCTCCTTTACAAGCCATGGTGCAGCGTGATGCAGCTGTGTGTCTTAACAGCACATAACCAACCAACACCCCCACCCAAAAGATCCGACCATCTTCCTCATTCTGAAAAACACACTTTTAAAATAATATGAATATTGTTTAGAACCACCATTTGTTTTTTTGCAAATCTTTGAGAAACTCTTGAGCTGAACCTCTGTCAGTATATATTTTAATTGTTCCACTCGTCAATACCCTCAATTTTGAATCAAGCAATCATTTGTTTGAACTCCAACCTATGTTTTGAGGTCTCTTAAGACACATCCAAGTAAATTTGAAAATCATTATTTATTTTCAACTTGAAAGGATATGGGCCATAGTACTATTGAAATAATCTTCTCATTAATAAAATAATTGTTCTGGGTCTAGTCCTCTAAGATTTTTCAAAATGTATAGTTCACAAAGAAAATGTTTTCATCAGGATGATAATTCTTCAAGCTGTATTTTCTGCTTAGGTTTCAGACAGTACTGAGAATTGGTTGATCAAGAAATCTAGTAGGGTAAACTAAGTCTATGATTGGTTAAGACCCAATAGCAAATCAAAGTACCAGTGTTGAACTTTATCCATGAAAGAGATGATTGTTTTATGAGTATCCATTCTAACAAAATCTACCACAAAGTCTCTTCCTCAAACAAAAAGTGACACTTCAGCAGTGTAGTTCCCTTGTTTTCATCTTAGTCTTATACACAGCCAATTCTTGCCCCATTACTCTTAAAAAGGGTCAAAGAAAATCTCCCTGTCTTCTGCCCCCTTTGGTCTTCTTCCCATACTTTGAGTGACTGTGCTGAAGAAGCACATACATTGAAAAAACCTATGCTCTTTTCATTTTGCAGAGATGTTACCTAGGTCTGTATGGAGCAAGTTTCCCCTCCATTCTTAAGTACTTTGTGTTGCTAGCCTTTATAGTCATTCAAATGACCCTATCACCACAAGCTTATTTGATAAGTGAAAAATAGCAACGGTTGTGACCAGTAGGAGGACTGCCAAAATGTAATGGCCTAGCTGCTAAGCACTAGAACCATGTGTCAGGCAATTATTAGAAAAAGAGAATTAAAAAGGGTAACTATGATATGTAATCAACATCTGATGATCCACTTGATTTGGACATACTTGATTACATAGACACTTAAAATGTGAGGCTTGGAGCACATGTGTGAAAGCTGGTATTAATTTAGAGTTATCAGCCATCTCACTTTCTTAAAATCAGCTAAATATGGGCTTTCTAATTACATTATCATTTTGCACATGAAAGCGGGATAACTATTTCCTTCAATAATGCAATGCATAATTGAATCTGTGCAACCACACGTAATGTCAACCAAGAAAAATAAAAGTCAGAAATATTTTTTTAATCTTTAAGAGCACATATGCTTGCATAGTAAAATAAAATGCTACATAATAAAATAAAATAAAAATACCTTTTTTTAAATGTTCCATATACTTTATCAATGGGAGACTCCACATTCAGGGTGGGGATTTAAAAATGTTTATTAACTGAAGCAGAAATGTTAAATGTTGATGTAAATTCATTGTATATCTTTACTCTAAATGTAGAACAAAACACAAAAATGCTACACAACTATTAAACTAATGTTGAATTAAAATCTTAATAATGGAAATCTATTTAAATAAATTACAATTATTTTAAATATTAAACATATTTTGTGTTAAATGTTGATGTAAATTCATTGTATATATTTACTTTAAATGTAGAACAAAATACAAAAATGCTACACAACTATTAAATTAATGTTGAATGAAAATCTTAATATGGAAATCTATTGAAATAATTAAAAAAAAAAAATATTAAACATATTTTGTGTAAAATATCAATGTAAATGTATTGTATATATTTACTTTAAATGTAGAACAAAATACATAAATGCTACACAACTATTTAAATAATTTTGAATAAAAATGCTAATAATGGAAATCTATTAAAATAAAATCAAAAATATTTTTCTGATGTTTATATTAAACAATAAATCCCCACCTCAAGAAAAGAAAATTCTAACATGCATTAATAATAATTTCAAGCGATTTGTAATATTAACTGAAATTAATGTAATTATTTTAATGAACTGTAATGTTAAATTAAGTTTTCAATTATAGATTATTAAATATTCTATAATTAAATAATAAATATGCATTTTATATTTTGTAACCTTAATTTATATTTAATTATACTTTTAACTTTTTTAAATAATCTAATTTAATTGAACATTATATCCTATGAGATTTTATTTTATATCCCAAATGCAATTTTTTCCTCTGCGAGGGTGCTGCTGTACCAGTGGTTGGCCATGTTTAGTGATTGACTCACTACAAAAGTGTATTGAGATACAAAGGTTTAAGTTACAAGTGTAAATAACAACACAGAGTAGATTAGATGTGTAAATTACTACAAAAATGTAAGGGGTCGATTACGATGGCGGTCGGAAAAGCATACCGACCGCCATGGTAGCGGCAAAAAACCGCCCGCATGGCCAACGGGAAAAACGCCGGATACATTACGATGAACCGGCAGAATAATCCGTCCGCGGCGGCGGGAGACAACGAAAAACCGCCCGCACTCGCCGGACCAGCTGAAAATCCGACCGCAGCGGCCGGATACTCAGCGGAAAAGCCAAGATCCGCCGCCATGCACACGGAGTAACCGCCCGTGACATTATGACATCCCCGTTACCACCATGGTACCTACCTATGAATCCGACCGCATCGTGCGCGAACAGTGATGAATCCGATAGGCGGCGGAAGGGCTGCAGCATAGCCACCGCTGCCGAGGAACCGCTGCGGAGGATCCGCAAAAAAAATGGCGGACGTAGAAAAAACACAGAAAAAAATACAAACAATGCACACAGTGAAGTAGACCTGTCCCAATACAAACCAAAAGTGCCCAATGACAACAGCCCCAGAAATGTCAAAATAACCAATCACAGGACAACACACACAACACACCTGACAGCAACATACCAGCTTGCCACACCCCCCATAGCCGAGCATAAAACCAGCCCCTCCCTGACCACAATCCTTTGCTACACTCCACAACTGAAGGTCCCAACCCCAGAGAACAAAGGAGAGGCAAACCTGCACACATCACCACCACAACACACACACCACCTACACCACCCACAACACCCACAACACCCACACAACTGCACCACAGAACATCTGCACAGCACACACCATGGCACCACACAAAATGCCAAAATTCACTGATTCAGAGCTTGCAGTCATAGTAGATGAGATAATAAGAGTTGAACCACAACTCTATGGCAACATGGTCCAACACACCCCATTAGCCACAAGAACCCAAATGTGGGTGAGGATAGTCAATAAGGTCAATGCAATAGGGACCACCCCCGCAACAAGCAGGAAATACAGAAGCGGTGGCATGACCTGAAGACCGTGGTGAAGAGGAAGAGGGCCAAGAACCGTCAGCTGGCTGACGGGACTGGTGGAGGCACTCCCATCCCACCCAAACCATACAGTCCGTGGGAGGAGAAGGTCCTTGGAATCCTACATCCAGAGAGTCTTGAAGGAATCCGCGGGGGACTGGAAGCTGGTAAGTACAAACCAATGTATATCATCACATTGCCATGTACCGTCTTGCACAACTTCAAACCCACAACCCCTAGGCCAAAGGACATTCGTCTGACCCACAATACCCAAAACAGGTCACACAGATGTAACCACCACTCAACCTGATAAAGCACAAAGCTAAACAAAATCAACTGGGTTGCATGTGTACAGACAAAAAGCACTACAACACACACCAGGCCCCCTCTCCCACCCCTCAGCAGGATGGAGCACCCCACCCAGAAGCATGTGTCAGCCATTGAACGCTCCCCCACCACCTAACAGGTAGGAAGCCATCTTCACAGGGATGGGGAATGTGTATCTGGAGGCAGCACAACAACTCCCAACAGGCCCCCTCTCACACCCCTCAGCAGGATGGAGCACCCCACCCAGAAGCATGTGTCAGCCATTGAACGCTCCCCCACCACCTAACAGGTAGGTAGCCATCTTCACAGGGATGGGGAATGTGTATCTGGAGGCAGCACAACAACTCCCAACAGGCCCCCTCTCCCACCCCTCAGCAGGATGGAGCACCCCACCCAGAAGCATGTGTCAGCCATTGAACGCTCCCCCACCACCTAACAGGTAGGTAGCCATCTTCACAGGGATGGGGAATGTGTATCTGGAGGCAGCACAACAACTCCCAACAGGCCCCCTCTCACACCCCTCAGCAGGATGGAGCACCCCACCCAGAAGCATGTGTCAGCCATTGAACGCTCCCCCACCACCTAACAGGTAGGTAGCCATCTTCACAGGGATGGGGAATGTGTATCTGGAGGCAGCACAACAACTCCCAACAGGCCCCCTCTCACACCCCTCAGCAGGATGGAGCACCCCACCCAGAAGCATGTGTCAGCCATTGAACGCTCCCCCACCACCTAACAGGTAGGTAGCCATCTTCACAGGGATGGGGAATGTGTATCTGGAGGCAGCACAACAACTCCCAACAGGCCCCCTCTCACACCCCTCAGCAGGATGGAGCACCCCACCCAGAAGCATGTGTCAGCCATTGAACGCTCCCCCACCACCTAACAGGTAGGTAGCCATCTTCACAGGGATGGGGAATGTGTATCTGGAGGCAGCACAACAACTCCCAACAGGCCCCCTCTCACACCCCTCAGCAGGATGGAGCACCCCACCCAGAAGCATGTGTCAGCCATTGAACGCTCCCCCACCACCTAACAGGTAGGTAGCCATCTTCACAGGGATGGGGAATGTGTATCTGGAGGCAGCACAACAACTCCCAACAGGCCCCCTCTCCCACCCCTCAGCAGGATGGAGCACCCCACCCAGAAGCATGTGTCAGCCATTGAACGCTCCCCCACCACCTAACAGGTAGGTAGCCATCTTCACAGGGATGGGGAATGTGTATCTGGAGGCAGCACAACAACTCCCAACAGGCCCCCTCTCACACCCCTCAGCAGGATGGAGCACCCCACCCAGAAGCATGTGTCAGCCATTGAACGCTCCCCCACCACCTAACAGGTAGGTAGCCATCTTCACAGGGATGGGGAATGTGTATCTGGAGGCAGCACAACAACTCCCAACAGGCCCCCTCTCACACCCCTCAGCAGGATGGAGCACCCCACCCAGAAGCATGTGTCTGTAAGTAAAACCAAAGTGACACTGCACAGGTAATCAGACAGTGCATGCACCCCACCATCACTCAACAAAAGCATTGAGAGACATGACAACATGAGGCTCTACTTCACACAAAAATAGAAAAGAAAAGCACAGCCATTGACAGGATGCAGACAGCTCAGCGTACGTAACTGTGACAGAAACAGAACTGTGACTCTCAACAAATATGTCCAAGCAAACGGGCCTCTGACATGCATCACCCAGACTTCCCTCTGTAGCGTACATGGGTGCTGATCATGAAGGACCATGGGAAAAACAAACTAGCATGGTCTGCTGTATAAAGAAATACAAGCACAGGACATGTCAACGGTATGCATGTGATGACAATGGCTAGTCCATGCACACAGGTAATGTCTGCCAGGCAGAGTGATCAGCAAAGATGCTGAACATCAACTTGTAGTCATGCCAGTTGTCAGATGACAACCTCACATTGAAATCACCAATACTAGATGTGTGGCATGGTAACCAATCACAGATCACTGTGCAGACATACAATGTGTGAAAAAGGCAACTGTGTGTAGCATAACATGTAAATAAGAGACATCAAACACAGCAACCCTGAGGTGTGTAAGGCAATTACCATCTACTTCCTGTCCCACAGGTGACCAACAACTGACTGCAGAGGACGACAACCTCAACCAGCACAGCCAGTCACCAGCTCCCGAACATCTCCCCTCGGATGCAGACTCCCTGGATAATGAGGAGGAGGAGGACCAACCCGGACCATCTGGTGTGGCAGGGCGTAATGTGTCCCAGGACCCCACAGCCCCACCACCCACAGCAACAACATCAACGCAGAGCCGTGCTGCAACGACCTGTGCCACCACCACCTCCACCACCACTACCACTACCACTGCTGCCTGCAACACTCGCCCTGCTCCAGAGGCCAACCAGACCACAACAACTGCGGAGGTACGGGAGAGTAGGCCGGTGCCCACAGGAGGGAGGCAACAGGGCCGTGACAGCAGGCCAGGTGTGAGGACAAGGCTGACCCAAAGGGAACAAGACCCTGGCACTGAATCACTGGCACACATTGACAGAGTTGTGGGGGCCTATGAACACGCCCAGGGACAGTTGAGGCAGGCTCAGCAGGATGCCCGTGAGCAACAACAGATGCTGCGCTCAATTGACAACCGCATGGGCCAACTCGTGGCCTGCATGGGCCAAATCAGGGACCTCCTGGGCCAGCTAGTGGGGGTCCTCAGGGACAGGCATGCGGCACCGCCAACACCTACAGCTCCCTCCGTTGTGCCGCAGGATGACAGACCCCCATCCTCCCCTGCGTTCAGCGAGCATGGGGACTCATCAGACACCACTGGCCATGCACCTGTGTCCCCCCTGCCAAAAGAGCAAGGGGCCGCCCGAAAAAATCATTGGGAGCATCCCGTGGCAAAGCACCTGGCAAAAGCCAGTCAAGTAGCCAGCCATGATGGCACCCCTCTTCACCCTGCTGTGTACCCTGCAGACTGTCCCCACACACAATGCCGTGGGAATGGCAAATGACTGTTGGACTGTGTTACCATACTGATCTTGTGTATACTCTATTGTCTCATCTACCATCACTGACAAATCTGTTATTCACCATTCACAAATCTGTAAATATCCACATCTACATCACATGTATCCACTGTAAATAAACACTAATAATGCACCAATGTAGTTGTCACTGTTCCATGTTCATCACAGTATGTTAACTCACACCCATGATTACAATGTCACAGGAGCAGGGATACTCCGCAGGCAAGTAGAGGCTGAAGGGACCTAGGAAAACACAACAGAACATCAGTTGCTACTCAGGTGGTGGACTAACAACCATCACACAACACAGCACATCAAGGTACGACAATCTGCACATGTCACAAGGAGCAACTGTACCAACATAGACATCAAGTAGCTGTGTCAAAAGATCCCTTACCGTACACATCTGCAGCCAGCACTGACTCTGCAACATGCTGTAGTCACAAAGCTCACTTACACATATTCACCAAGCACAACATCATCAGACAACAGCCAGTTTTGACATCGCCACTGACCATCAAGTGAAGTAGTTGTTGATGAGCTGCTGACGCTGTCCAACACCTTCCTCCTCTCCACTATCCTCGTCACTTGACATTTGGGTGTTTGCAGGTGGGGGCTGTGGCTGGTCATCATCATCCTGGATTAAGGGGATCCCCTTCCGCACGGCCAGGTTGTGTAGCATGCAGCATGCTACCACTATCTGACACACCTTGACGGGTGAGTACTGCAGAGCCCCTCCGGTCTTGTCGAGGCATCGAAAACGCGATTTCAGGAGTCCAAATGTTCGCTCAATGACCCGACGTGTCCTCCCATGGGCATTGTTGTAGCGCACTTCAGCTGGTGTCCTGGGATTGCGAAGTGGACTCAGCAACCAAGGTCCGTTGGGATATGCAGAGTCACCTAAGTGTGAAAGACACATACAGATTGAGTGTCTGACATGTGTCCGAGGACAGCATGGCACACAAACAGCACACGACTCGACCCTTTGTACTCACCCACAATCCATGCCCGCTCCGGCGCCAGATTGGCCATCAGCTGTGGTAAAATGCTGTTGCGCATTATGTGTGAATCGTGGGCTGATCCTGGAAACTTTGCACAAACGTGTGAGATGACCATATCTGCCTGGCACACCACCTGCACATTGATGGAATGATAATGTTTCCTATTTCGGTAAATATGCTCCCGTGCTTGGGGTGGAATCAGGGAAACATGTGTGCCATCTATTGCACTAACTACATTAGGAACGTGTCCAAGTGCATAAAATTCACCCTTCACATCCGCCAACTCCTGCCGCCTGGGGAAATGTATGAATTGGTCCATGTGTTGCATCATAGCCAACAGGACATCACGTAGCACCATGCTGAATGTTGGTTGGGACATCCCCCCTGCAATGCCCACAGTTTGCTGGAAGGATCCCGTAGCCACGAAATGTAGGAATAACATCACCTTTGCCGTTGCCGTGAGTGCTGTTGGGTATGTCCTGCGTGGAAGCAGGTGTGGCTCCAATATTGCACAAAGTTCCAGGAGGTTTGTCCGATCCAGACGGAATCACCTGATGATGTCGGTATCCTCCATGTTAGCCAGCAGGGTGAAGGTACGAAACACATTAGGTCGCCTCCTAGGTGAGATGAAAGGGGACACGTCATAGCAACATAAATTAGGATGTGCACAAATTCATAAAGTCCGTCCTGTCACGGCGCTAACATTGACTGTCAACCCTGAAAGCACACAGTGCAATTCAGTGTTGTCCCAACATGAGACAGATTAATTGTACAACTGTCATGGATTTGCACAGTCAGTAGACACAATATGAACACTGTCTATGTGAATGCCAAGAGTCACATATCGAGCTGAGGTGGACTCAGCCTTGGGTGTACATGACACAGGACATGTGTGAAGCAGAGACACTGCTGGCTTCCACGTTGCTGCTGTACCTGCCACACCTCCTTGGCCAATAATTGCAGGGGACACATCAACAACACAATGTGGATAGATCATTGGGATTGTCTTTGTACTCAGTGCCACTTCGAACACACTCAAATTCCATGACATTCACATCCCAAACCCATACATGTGCCAATGTCATCAGTACACAGGCCATATCTGCTGCTGACTTGAATACAAAGTCGGACAGTGACAGATGATGTCACGCCTGTGCAGAGTATGTGTACCACTGTAACAGGCCACCATTACCCCACTGCCCAATACTCTCTACAAGCACACAGATAGCCAATGTGGCACACATTAACAATAGATGAGGGACGTGATCAGCAGGGCCTGTATGCACCCTTAATCTTCCCCCATTTTGGACATTTACATGCAGCATCAAGGAGGGACTGCCCAAGGACACATGTGCACCACAACACATACCATGGTGATACACATCCAGCTGTTTCAAGACCCAACAGTGCCACAACACAAACATACAACACTACATGGACAATGCCAAGCCAGTATGCCAACAAGTCTATGCATGAACAGACTGTATGCATTACATATGGACAACTGGCTCAGACACCTGACACCAGTGGATGTAATTTTACACCACATGTCCCAAAGGACATGCATCCTGACCCTCATTCCACACAGGCTGTCAGGCCCAACACAGCATACAATCAATATCCCACATCTAACAAACATGCTGGCTGTGCATGAGTAGTGGGACACTGGTACCTCACATTGACCAAATGTCGGAGTTGGATGAGTGTCACAGGCACAACAATCAAGGTACATCTCACCTGTCTTGGGTGCCCACTCCATCCTGATACACCAGCAGATGTGATCCACCCACACAGTGCTGGAATAGATGGTGAGCAAGGATGGCTAGCACCCCATAGCATGCACATACACTAGTGTTGGTGGCAACACACTGCACACGTGTGCCACTTGTGCTGACCATCCAACATTGCAGACAATTCCCGCAAATCAGTGCACACACATTGCACAGGCAATACTGGACACCCATAGCCTGTGGACAAATGTCGCATACTATATTCCATACAGTTAGCACAATCCACAACCGTGCATGCAGTCCATCTGCCAATGCAACATTTCTGATGTGAACAATGGACATGCACTGGTGGCAGGTGAGTAGCACCGGAACACAGCACAACACTCAAAAACATAGTTTAGCTAAGCACCATTGTTGAAATGTACATGTCACTGATTCACATACAACAGTCCAAACAACATGAGCACAGACCTGACACTACCACATAGGTCCCTGTGGTTACAGGTGGCAGACATGTAGCAAAGACATCTGCTCTGGCCGTCTACCCAAGTGACAAACAATAATAATGCAACGGATGCCAGGTGTGGTGCTGAAGTACTCGTCATCCTTTAGCAGGTCGAGCCCCCCTGAACATGTGGACATACACTGCAGGAGTTGCCAGTGTGTACAAAGACATTACATGCGGCATGTAATTGGTCATAGCAATAACACAACAGGGTGACATCTGTTTCCAATGATGACAGTCATGCTGAATAAATGAGTTCATCTGGGTTTCCAGTGTAACACATGGGCTCAGGTGTGAGATAGTGGTCAGCGTGGGTGGCAGATACGACATTGTGTGTAAATATTGCTCAACATAATGGAGTACAGTGTTCCATTTGGTGTGAGACGTTACACATTGGCTGACATTTGTGACAGGTGACCATATCAATGTTATCCAGTGCCATGTGCCACTGTACGTATCCACTGTGCGTAGTACAGTAATGACCATTGATCCACACACAACAAGAACTGTCCGTAGGTGCCTTAAACGTGCCCCATAAACACAATGACGCACAGAGTGTACGATGTGATGCTGCATATTCCCCATAGCGGACGCACATACTGTCCGTGAATTGGGTGGCGGAGCATGCCAACCACCATTTGAACCTTTGTCGATGCCCACCACTGACGCAAGTGTTTCATGTGCTGCACATGACACATTGGTGTTAGTGATGGCCCTCTACATAGCTGCAGATGGCGTTTGTCATGCTCCACCAGCCACATCCCGGTCACCCATGTCACTCTATGGCAATCAAACAGTGGTAGCGCCGGCCAGGACCCCACGGTGTGTCACCGCCATGAACCATGCCCTTGCAGCCAATGGGGACCGCTATCGCGGTGGCATGATGCAGATTCAAAAATCGCGGTAGGCGTGCTCTGCCCCCAGCGGATGCGGAGATAGGATGCATTTGTAAGATGCACCACCGCGGTAGCGCCGGCCAGGACCCCGCGGTGTGTCACCGCCATGAACCATGCCCTTGCAGCCAATGGGGACCGCTATCGCGGTGGCATGATGCAGATTCAAAAATCGCGGTATGCGTGCTCCGCCCCCAGCGGATGCGGAGATAGGATGCATTTGTAAGATGCACCACCGCGGTAGCGCCGGCCAGGACCCCGCGGTGTGTCACCGCCATGAACCATGCCCTTGCAGCCAATGGGGACCGCTATCGCGGTGGCATGATGCAGATTCAAAAATCGCGGTAGGCGTGCTCCGCCCCCAGCGGATGCGGAGATAGGATGCATTTGTAAGATGCACCACCGCTGTAGCGCCGGCCAGGACCGCGCAGTGTGTCACCGCCATGAACCATGCCCTTGCAGCCAATGGGGACCGCTATCGCGGTGGCATGATGCAGATTCAAAAATCGCGGTAGGCGTGCTCCGCCCCCAGCGGATGCGGAGATAGGATGCATTTGTAAGATGCACCACCGCGGTAGCGCCGGCCAGGACCCAACGGTGTGTCACCGCCATGAACCATGCCCTTGCAGCCAATGGGGACCGCTATCGCGGTGGCATGATGCAGATTCAAAAATCGCGGTAGGCGTGCTCCGCCCCGCGGAGGCGGTCATTGGATGCTTTTGAAGAAGGCTGACCTGGAACACCAATGGCAGAAGACTATGACCACTGAAACGAGTCCAGGGCCCTATATATGTGTGGAAGGGAGCACCACATTTCCACTGCTCACAGAGCCTGCTGCCTGGGACCCCTCACCTGCTGCTGCCTCCAGGGACTGCTGCCTGAGACCCCTCACCTGCTGCTGCCTCCAGGGACTGCTGCCTGGGACCCCTCACCTGCTGCTGCCTCCAGGGACTGCTGCCTGAGACCCCTCACCTGCTGCTGCCTCCAGGGACTGCTGCCTGAGACCCCTCACCTGCTGCTGCCTCCAGGGACTGCTGCCTGAGACCCCTCACCTGCTGCTGCCTCCAGGGACTGCTGCCTAGGACCACTCACCGCCCACTGCCGCCGCTGACGTCTGATGTCCACAGTGATGGCTAGGACAGAGAAGATCCGTGCCAGTCCATTTACAAGCGAGGAGCTGGATGTCCTGGTGGACGAGGTGCTGACACAGTACCCACGGCTATATGGTGGCCCAAATGTTGTGGTAAGTCTCCAACAGTGGGGGTGTGAGTGCAAGGGGGGCACACATGTAGTCGATCAGATGGTGTATGTGCCTGAGAGTGTGGGGTTGTGTAATGCACTGGCTGACATGCTGTTTCCTAGTTGTTAAGGGGGTGTATGCAACCCACACATTAAATGCATGGACATGAAGGGTGGATGGACATGTGCTGTGTACACATCCATATGGTGTGACAGCTTTCTGGTGATGCATGTTTCGGGACAGTTATTGTTCATGTGACTGTTTATGTGGCTCCTCGTTGTCCATCTCTGTGTCATTCTACCTGGCATGGACTGTCCACGCCCAATGTGACAAGGACACATCACTGACTGTACAGAGTGTGATACGTGTGTGGTTGGCATGAGTGTACATCAATGACCCATGTCTGCCGTGTGGACTGCACATGACTGGCCCTCTGTTCAGTCAGTGGTTATGTGAGATCATGTCCCTCAATGCTACAAACATGACACAGTGAGCTATTCACAGAGCAAGGTCGTTTAGGCGTGCGCAGTGGTGGACACAGTGACTCTCACCCCATACACATGTTGCACTGTGACATATGTCTTGCTCTACCTGGTAATAGCCAGTAGATGTGGGCACATTACACATGGCTTTCTGTGCTAGCATCCAGCTTGTATGTGAGATGTGCGGATACAGTGTCCCTCCTCAAACATGCATGCATTGACATGGACTTCACACATGACGATGTACCCTGTGAGATGTCGTAGTGTATCTGCGGGACATATCGGCCGTGTTGGGATGAGTCTGTGTCATGCCACTGTTCAGAGAGAGAGTTTTACCATGAGAGTGTGTCACTGATGTTTTCCCCCTCTTGTCTCCCACAACTGCAGCTCAAGGTACACCAGCGTAAGGCCGTGTGGAGGTCCATTGCAACCAAGGTGCGGGCTCTGGGAGTGTCAAACCGCCGGCGCACCCACTGCCACAAGAGGTGGGACGACATATCACGACTGGCAAAGAACGTTGCCGAGATGACACTGGGGATACTCCTCGCAGTGGCAGGTTGTCACGACGCAGCTTGACACCACTGATGTGCCGCATCTTGGCTGTGTCACAGCCTGAGCTGGACGCACGTTTGAAGGAGCATCAACAGCAAGCTAGGGGTGAGTATTCTGTGAAGGTTGATTTTGTCTGTGAGTGGCTGCATGTGTACCAAGCCTGTACCTGCACTGGTGTACGTGATGTGGTTACTGTGATGCAGTGGGTTGTAAGTGGCCCCTGTGCTGGGTGTGGCAGTCACGGATTTTACATACATGCACTTACTGATGTTTTTCCAATCCTGGGAATTTCAATGGCATTGTGGGTGGTGTGCTGCAGGCCTGATCCATTGGTGTTAGTGTTTATACGCCCCAACATGCATGATGTTGTGCTGTCTGCCCATCACATGGTTCAGCTATGCCGTGTTTAGATGTTTGTACGCACTGTTTGAGGTAGTGAAGTGTGTCTGCATGGTGAGAATGCACGGGGTGGCCTGCAACATGTAGACTTTGTCATCCTCAGTGTTGCTTTGCTTGAATATGTTTGTCCTGTTGCTGTCACTTTGCTGACCCTACATGTCTCTCTGTTATGCAGCATCTCCCGTGGGCACGGAGGGACAGGGGACGGACACCAGTGGTGGTGAAACAAGCACAACAGCTGCACAGGATCCCAGTGACACAGATGTGACCAGCGCCTCGGAGGGGGATAGGAGTATGCTGGAGGAATCACAGCCCGAGACGCAAAGTTCAACATCATCTGATGACGGCGGTGGTGCAGACATCTTGGAGGACACAGGGAACGGAGAGTCTGTTACATCTTCCAGCACACAGCGTGCAGTGCCCACCCTCCCAGCCACTTCCTCTGTTGCTGCCCGTGTTCGCACCACAAAGAGGGGAAGAGTGTCCTTCATTCCAGGCTCCGCTGCCCCTGCCCCTGTGCCCCCTGCTGCCATCAGTGCAGAGTGTGTGGACCTTATGCGCCAGCTGTGTGTGGGGCAGACAGGGCTCCTCAATGCATTGTCAGACCACGACCGCAAATTGGCACAGGTGTTAGCTTTCATGGAGGGCATACATTCAGACGTGGGTGGGCTGCACCGCACTGTCCAGACAATGTCCTCCACAATGGCGGCTGCACTTCAACTGGCTCAATCTCGTAGTCCAATTCCAGTCCCTTTGTCCACCCCCATGCCAGTGGCGACGTCTGACGACGGTGACCACGCTTCACACACCTCAATGTCACGATACTGCACACGTAGCACACAGCAGCAGCAGCCCAAGCGGTCAAGGTCACAGACACCTTCACCTACGAAGAAAAAAACAACCCCAGAGCGCAAAGGGAAGAGCCCGTCAGGCGTTGCAAAGGCACATGATTCAAGGAGGAAGTACTCAGGGTCACAAGCCTCAGAGCAATCCCCGGCCACAGACTCTGTGGTCCCAAAACGTCTCGCAAAGGCATGCAGACACTCTCCATGCCCACTGTGAAGGTGGGGCCTGGCAAGGCTACACATAGTAAGGTATCCAAGGCTGTTTCACCAACTACCTCTACTCCCATTCCAAGACCAGTGAAGCAGGGACAGGAGGGTACTGTAGGGGGCACACAGGGTAAAGAGGGGATGGAGGGGCAGAGGCAATGCCAGGCTAAGCGTCCTTCTGGATCCAGCACATCCCCAGAGGGAGGTCCAGCGTGTGCACCTGCGGCAGCCTTGGTGATGAGTGTGCCGTTTGTGTCCACACCACTTCCCATTGATACCAAGACAGGCAAGCCATTTAGAATCCCCAAGAAGTGGAAAGGCACCCCTCCACTATCTCCCTCCCACACTGTGTCCCACGTCGGCCTGAGTCCACCTCCACGTGCCACTACACCACCTGGTCCAAGCAGCCCTCCAGCGTCCAAGGCCACTGATAGCTCTTCCTCAGCTGGGCATCTCACTCCCCAGTCAAGTGGTCCAACAGTGCCCGACACACAGTCAGCTCCCAGTCAGACTGACAGCCAAGTATGAATGTTGATCAACGTCACAGACCTATCTCTCCCACACCGGTACCTGTGCTGCCCATCGTGACACAACAGACTGTGTTGCTGACCATGGCGGAGTTTGGTGACACACATTCCCTGTGCAGCTTCTCATTGACTCTGTCAGCACCTTGGACTGGCCACTGGCCTTGCAGTTTGCCCCCTGCCTGTGCAGCTTCTCATTGACTCTGTCAGCACCTTGGACTGGCCACTGGCCTTGCAGTTTGCCCCCTGCCTGTGCAGCTTCTCATTGACTCTGTCAGCACCTTGGACTGGCCACTGGCCTTGCAGTTTGCCCCCTGCCTGTGCAGCTTCTCATTGACTCTGTCAGCACCTTGGACTGGCCACTGGCCTTGCAGTTTGCCCCCTGCCTGTGCAGCTTCTCATTGACTCTGTCAGCACCTTGGACTGGCCACTGGCCTTGCAGTTTGCCCCCTGCCTGTGCAGCTTCTCATGTTCAGGCTCTGCATCTTGTGCCTTGGTCTTGTCTGATATTGTTGCCTATCAGTGCTATTTGTTTGATTTGATTTGATTTGATTTGATTTGTATATTTGTAGAGCGCATGAATGCCCAAGGGCGTCTTGGCGCTAATCGTTGTAAAAGACTAGATCTGCCGAAGAATGATACCAACTACAAAGTAAACAGCCATGTTTTCACCTCCTTCCTAAATGAAAGTAGCGATGTGCTGTTTTTAATTGTAACAGGGAGAAGGTTCCAAGTCTTAGCTGCCTGTAGGAGGAAGCTTCTCCCTCCCCACCTAACTTGCTTAAATTTAGGAACCTGAATTAATTTTGCCTGGCTTGATCTCAGTCTCCTGGATGGCTCATATGGTTTCAAATGAGTTTTTAAGAAGTGGGATCCTATTCCATGAAGGGCTTTGTAGGCCAGGCAAACTGACTTAAACTTGATCCTTTTTTCAATAGGTAGCCAATGGAGTGTTCCCAATCTGTGGGCAACTGGTTCATATCTGGGAATGTCCATCACCAGCCTTGCTGCAGTGTTCTGTAAGCGCTGTAATTTTCTTAGATGTTGAATTTGTAACCCTGCATACAGTGCATTCCCATAATCCAACCTAGATAAGACCAGTGCAGTTACTAATATTTTACGAGAATCTGGGGGAATAAATGGTGATAGTTTCTTTATTAGTTTGAGGATTTACCACACCGAGGAAGAGAGTTTGTTTATCTGGGCACCCAAAGATAGTTTATTGTCCAGCAATACTCCCAAGTTTCTAACTTTGTCCACTGGGGATGGGCAGTCGCCTAGGCTATCTGGCCACCATTTTGGGGACCAGAAATTCATATCAGTCCCAAGCAACATAACCTCGGTTTTGTCACCATTCAATTTCAGGCAATTATATTGCATCCAGTGAGTGATCTGACTCATGCAATTACTAAATCTGCCTGCTGTCTCATCAGTATTGTTTGAGACTGCTACCACAATTTGAGTATCGTCTGCATAGGAGACTGGTAGGAAACCACAATTCCTTATTATAGCCGCTAACGGGGCAACATATACATTAAAAAGGGTGGGGCTTAACGAAGACCCCTGAGGTACGCCACAAGGAGAGTTAAAAAGTTTAGAAGCAGCATCTCCTAATTTAACTGAGAAAGTTCTATCTGTTAGATAAGAGGATAGAAGCTTCAGTGCCATCTCTTGGACTCCTACTTCGGCTAGTCGGGTCAGGAGTGTGCCATGGTTTACCGTGTCGAAGGCCACTGAAAGATCCAAAAGGATCAAGGCAGCCTTCCCTCCAGCATCCAGTACACTCCTGAGTTCTTCCACAGCCATGATCAGGGCAGTTTCGGTTCCATGTTGTTCCCGAAACCCATACTGTGAGTGGTCTAGGGCATTTACGGAGTTTAAATAATTTGACAATTGTTTATTCAATAGTTTTTCCAGTACTTTTGCTATTTGTGAATAAAAACAGTTGCTCATGTTGTCAGTTGTGTCATTGTCCTTACTGAATAAGGCTTTTCCTGTATGTCTAACATTTACTGGGCCACATGCTCTGTGTGCCACTTCAACTGTGCCACTGGCTTGTTTAACTTATTATTTTTTACAGGGGTGACGGGGACTTCAGTTCTTCATGACTCGGATACTTGTCGGGTCAGTGATGTTGTTTTCGGTGACATACCAGACTCATGTTCCTTCCTTGTTGCTGTTGGCTATGTTTTACTGCATCCTGGTATGTGGGCACTGCAAACACATAGAGGGGTCATATACACGGGATTGCAGGCAGGCTGACCAGGCTCAACATGTATGTGCGTTCTTGCTTTCATGTATGCCTAGCAGTGTAGATGTGTAGTCATGTTGTGATGGGCAGTCATCCTAGTCACAACGGTTACTTACAAGGTGTGCATTTGGGTGGTCAAGGGTTGTACGGTGTGTTGGTTGTGGCTTTGTCGTGTGTGTTAATGTGTGTGTTAATGGCGTGTGACTCATGGCTGTGTGGGACTGTTGTGTGTTTGTGTGCACACACTGCTTGTTGTGCATTCAGTGCTGTGGGTGTATGTTGCCTTGTGCTGTCCTAGTGTACATCCCCTGATGTACTGCTGTGCTTGCTATGTGCTTTGTGGTGTTGTGCATCTGTTGTGTGTTTGATGTGTCTGTGTTGTTCTGTGATGGTGCACTTCTTGTTTGTGTTGTGGTATGTAGCCTATGCATTTTTCCTGACTGATGAGGTGGTGCACTCCTGTTGTGTGTGTGCTCCCATTGCCTTCCCCTAGTTTGGCTTCACAGGTGATGTGTGTTATTTTTGTGGTTCTGTATGTGTTTCTGTTTTGAATTGTGTTTGCCATTTTTGTTTTGGTGCAGACGTTGGTACTGGCATCCCTGTGTGTGTGTGATGTTTGTGGATGCCCCCAGGGGGTTTGATTGTTTGTCTGTCTCTTGTCTGGACATTATGTAGGCCCTTCTGTGTGTCTGGCATTGGGGTTGTGTGCTGCAGATATGAGGGGGTATGTTTGGGGACTCCTACTTGTGTTTGACAGTCATTGAGTGTGCCAATGTGCCCTGTGTGTTGTGGTGCTGGCATACTCATGTGTACTTGCTGTTCACTGTTTGACTTGAGGTCCTTCCTTTCATCCCTGTCCCTATAAATGGGTTACCTTGCTGTCTCCCTGAGTTGTTGCACTGAGGTGACTGTTGTTTGACTTCACTCACTGTGCCAGCCATGTGCTTGGATGGGGTGTGGATGTTGTTCTAGGTTCCTTGTCCTGCATGTGTCTGTTCACCTGGTTGTTGGTTGTCTCCTTGCCCTCCCATTTGTGTGCACATCATTTTTGCTTTCCTCTATGTTGTGCTCCATTGCTGGTGGCATGTAGTCTGTGTATGTGGCTGTGTGTCGGTGTGGGGTATGTCTGTGTGAGTTGGCAGGGTGTGTGTCCAGTAGTCTGTATGTTCCTTGTGTGTGTGGATGTTAATTTTGTGCTTGTATTCAGCTTTCTTGCCATGTATGTGGTGTTGTTGTGTGTGTGTGTGTTGCCCTGGGCCTGTGCCTCTGTGCTGTGTGTTAATCTACACCCAATGCTGCTGTGTCTGTCTCCCTAGGTGTTAGTTGTGTGCTGCTGGGTGTGGATTTAGCTCGCTTGGTGTTGGACATGGGGGTGCACAGGGGGGATTGGCATGTTTCTTGCTGTGTGCGGCGGAGCTGTGGGTGGTGGGTGGTGGTGGTGGCCTGTGGTCTTTCTGGCCTGACCGTTGCTGTACATGCATTCTGCTTTGTGCGATGGATTTCCCGCATACTCACCGCTGCGGTGTCGTCAGCAACACATTACATTATGATCGCGGTAATTTGGTGGGCTTGATGCAGGGTGTGAATTGGTGCCAGATGAGACATGTGTGGGTACACTGATGGATGTGTTCCTGTCCACACCAGTGTGTCTGGTGTGGCCAGGTGCCCTGTTTCAGCCCGTGGAATTTGTGTTCTGTTTTGTGTTGTGTTGTGTTTTTTTACATACCTGCGGCGGCGTCCGCGGCGGGCGATGTTTACCTGGTGATGTATCACGTACAGCACCGGGAGGACGTGTAGTGCTGGATCCATGGCGTTCGGCTCCGGGTGGAGGGCTCCGGAAGTCTCGTTTCACGCTCCGCTGTCGAGATTCCGCCGTGTCTGGAAGGGCGGTTTCTCCCCTGCGGTTCGACTGGTTGTTTGGCGCATCCTAATTTGTTGAGCGGATGGGACGTCATTCCGCAAGGCGGTGAGTCTCCATTGGCTACCACCGGCGCGGTGGCGGGCGCAATTTCATGGCGGTCGGCGTTGCACCGCGGAGGTCGGGAAATGGGGCATATTTGCCCTTCATAATATGGCGGCCGTGAGGACCGCTGCTGGCGGGCGGTAAAAGGCATTTTTCCGCAACGCCGGCACCGCGGTACTGACACCGACCGCCATCGTAATCGGCCCCTAAGTTACTACAAACGTGTACTTTATACTTGTAAGTCACTACAAAAGTGTAAGCTACTACAAATGTGCAGTATGTGACTGTCACCTTGTAGAAAGTTTTGTAGTACTAACGCTGTACTCCAAAACGTACTACAAAGTGCAGTTTGTGAATCAGGCCCTACGTATCCAAAATATAATTTACTAAAATACCATCTCACTGATGTACATTTTTTATTATTAACTCCAATGAAGAAACAGTGTGTAAATGATACTTAGAACACAATATTTATGCCTACCTTTGCCTCGTTACAAAAATCTATTCCCATCTAAAAAACATCTTGTTATCAATATTGATCAAGATAACTTAGATTATACTGGAGTAAATAGTATTTCTTCATTATCCTTGCTGTAGAGTTCTTATTTGAATTCTGATGCAGGTAGTCATATTCGTATAAGAAAGTATGAACATGTCTATTTACATTTTCTTATTTGTCCACCTTGAACTAGTTTTCTTTACACTGGATAAGCTCACTTTGCTTCTGCTCTCCATTCCCATCATTTACATCTCCTTCAAAAGAGAGAGGGAATGTTTTCTAACAGTATAGTCCCTTTAAAATCTTTTTATCCAATTTAGAATGTGTTTCAAACTAGTATATGCATATTTGTTGGACTTGGCCCTCTCTGCAGGGTCATCCTCAAACTTTTGACTTCACCCCTCCTGTTTTCTGAATTAGTTTTGGTTGGCATTAGGACTCTGCGTTCTTTACAAGTGCTAACCAGTGCAAATGTGCTTGTGCTCAATCATTAAAACATGGTAAAATTGACTTACACTCAATTGGTACATTTAATTTACTTATACGCTCTAAGTATAATGGTACTACATGTACCCAGCCAGGTCCTGCAAATTAAATACTACTAGTGGACCTGCAGCACCTATTGTGCCACCCACTTCAGTGGCCCTTTAAAACATGCCCCAGGCCTGCCATTGAAGTCTATGTGCAGTTATAAAGACTCAGTTCAACTTGGCAAAATAATCCTTTTTCCAAGCATAAACCTTCCGTTTTACTACATATAAGTCACCCCTAAGGTACTCCCTAAGCAGCCCTTAGGGGAGGGTATAGTATATTTAAAATGTTGGATATGTACATTTAAGTTTTATATGACCTGGTAGTGGAAGATTCATAAATTCAATTTTCACTGCTGCAAGGCCTACCCCTACCATAGGATAACATTAGGTGACCTTATTACATTTATAAAGTACTAACCTTTGGTTAGGAACAGGTAGGAAAGTCACGTTTGATCAGAAATTAATTGTGTTTTAAAATCCTCTTTAATGGTAAAGTCAGATTTTAGAAAGTTGGCATTTTCTTGTCCTAACCATTTGGTGCTTGCAACCTGTGTCCTGGGTCACATGACTATGAGTATTTGGCAGTTAGCCTTTGTGGATTCCTCCCACACAGTGAGACAAAGGGGGGGTAGATGTTGGCAGGATGGGCTTTCCTGTCAGGAAGGGTAGGGCAGAGTTGTTCCCTGCCCCACTTACATTTTAAAGGGTTGCCTCCAGCACACCCACAAAGTGGCTTGACACCAGCCATTGTCACTTTAGATAACTAGGTCCCTTAGCAGTGGAAGGAAGGAAAATTCCAGAACCAGGCAGGGGAGTCTAGGTGTTTCTCCCACTTCAAAGGCTGGCACCAGGTATAAATATTGAACACTCAGATCAACTTTACAGTTCACTTCTGGACCTGCGGATGACACTCAGAAGGAATTCCTCATATTTCAGAGGACTGCTCTGCTGCTTGAGGCCTACTTTGTATTCCAGGGGACTGCCCTTCTACTACCAGAGGACTGCTCTGCTACTTGAAGCCTGCCTTGTAAACTCAGAGGTCTGTTCCGCTGCTTGAGTTCTGCCTTGCTACTTGAACTCAGGACTATCAGAGTGACTCCAAGGTCTAGTTGGCAAGCCTCCTGTTCTGAACTACAGGGTCACAACAAACTCCAACAACCTTGAACCTGCACCAGGACCCTGCCTGAAGTGAGTCCTGCCCTCCAAATGGAGCCCAACCAGTCCTGGACCCATGGAAGTGGTGCCAAAGGTGCCCAAGCACTATTTGGTGTCATAAACAATGTTTTGAATGAAGTTTTAATTGTTGGTGTGGCACCTTGAAAACATGGAGCATGTGGCACACATCCATGGTCTTGGCCTCCTGTATCCCAATTTCAGCAATACAAGCAGAGCTTGGAGTTGACTGCAGTGATCTGTAAGTCCTATGCACACGTCACTGACTGTTCATAATCTTATAATGGAGGCAGAGAGACACACCCAAACGGAAAATAGAAAAATAGTGAGAGAGAAATAATACTGCTCCCTGAGTGAAGATGTGATTGACAATATCTCAATCCAATGGCTGACAATTTCATAGGACAAAAATGGGCTGAAGAAGGCTGACTCAAAGGACCCTAAAGTACGAGAGAGTACATTGCACTATTTTCTTTCCTTGAATGGCACAAGCTAAATGGACATCAAACCTGAAATCATATGGGCATGACTTTAAATTAACATGCTATGTACAAGTATGTCCTAGGCTCCCAAGCAAACAAAGACCTACACTGAAATATTAAACATATTTTAAAGAAAAAATGGAGCAGGTCAAAAACACACAAGGAAAGCAGATTGTGATATAGCAACAATGTAAAAGAATCAGTTGTTTTCAGTTTGTAGGGAAAATATCAGAACAATGTGCCCACCTTTCATCTTCTACCATTTAAGTATGTATTGCATTTTATTGAAAGTAATCATAGAACAGGTACAGAAAGTCGTCAGTGAATGGTTAAAGACAATACAATGATAGTAATATGTAATTTTCAAACAGTTCAATTTCACTACCACATGAAAACTAAAGAACCATACTTGGACTGAACAAGGTTTTACATTTGCCATTGCGCCATTATTTCAGTTAATTATTCGCATGTTACATAATGATTATATTTGTTCTTGCTCTACAATTTCCAAACTAGATGCACATTTATATACAGAATCTCTTCTAGGTGTGACATGAAATTTCTGCTCTTCAATTAAAGACTGCATGGCACAAATTGAAAATATTTCCAAGAGAAAAAACCAAAATTAAGTTCAGCATTTTAAACAGTAATGTATTCATCAGGGAGTATGTATTGAGAAAGCGTTAAGGAGGCATGTGGAGTATTGTGTCTTAGAAAGCCTCTTTAAATGTCATTGGGATCGGTGCCATTAGAGAAGAAAAGCTTATTCCAGGAAACTGAAAAGCTTCCCCAATTTGAGCTGATATCCATAAAATTGCTGTTAAGTATTAATACTTTAGATACAAATATCTCTGCAGGCAAATGGCAGGTAAATAATAAAGAAGTGGCTGGCAAAAGAAATAAAGTGAATTACAGGGATTAGAAATAAAGCAATCTTACACTTTCCATGCGTTTTACTAAGTGGTGTTATGTTACCAAGATATTTTCCTGATCATAATCAGTTACATCCCTCTTGACCAGATGGCAAGCACAGGAATATCATCATACCTCTTTGAGTGGGGAAAATGAACTAGCTATAGCCCACACATCTCTTTCAAATTACAAGGAGAGAATTCATTTTAAGCATTAAAAAGAACTCATGATGGAGAATGTCAGGCATTTGCAATTCTTGTGACTGACATAATTTTTTCCCAAGTGCCCACCACATAAGAAATCCACACCCGTATTTTTAAAGCTTTGTTTGAAACCAATTTTAGTGCAGAATGAATGTGCACATATTATCACAGATATCATTGCATACATAAAATTCATTCATTTTCCAGTCCTCAGCCTGTCTGCAGAGCAAGGATGAATTGTCTCTCTGTGGCCGCATTTGTTATCAAATAATGGCTGTGGGTGCAGTTATATGGCACACTGCTCTGCTCATAATGGTATCAAAGCTCCTCACTCTCTCATTGAGATGGCTGTTGGTCATCATTTTTATATCATTCATACTATTTATTTTGAGAAAACTCACCCTTGTGATTTATGATGTAAGGTTGGAAGTGCCTTTTCTCTTAGCATCTAACATTCACATACATATATAAACCGTAATTTTAGAATATGTGATGCATGCTGCATGGGCTTCCCACATGATAAGAATCATAAATGCATACAAGCAATTGCACAGTATCAGGGGATCCTAACAGGCATGTAAGGCATAAAAAGGACAATATTGAAGGCATGAGTTGGTCCTACACAAATGTTTGTGCAAGCATGGGAAAATAAGGGGGGATATTCTCAACAAATGGCGAAAACTATCGCTAACCTCAGTTAGCGTGCGTTTCTTATCGGCGTGTACCGCGGGAAATTATCGCCATGTTAGCAGCTTATTCACAACACGCCGCTAACAAGCGATAGTTTCCCCTACCAGGTGAAATGTCCGGCGATAAGATTAGTGGCATGGCGATAAAAATCGTCACGCTAACGTGAAAAAAGTGGCGATGGGCCGATTAGCGTCCAGGAACGGCACGCTAATTAGCGACAGCGCACCTTTTTTCACGTTAGGCGGGAAAAATCACTATAAAATGTCCGCTATGCAGCCAAAACACAAAAAAAAAAAAAAGAAGAAACATTTGAGACGACCCATGGAGGAAGCTGGACCCAGCACAGAGACCAACAGCAACCCCACAAACACCCAGGAGGACCAGCCAGAGACCCAGGGGAAGGGCAAGCAGAAGAGGAAGAGAAAGACGCGGTTCAGTCAGCAGGAAAACCAGGTCCTGATTGCGGAGGTGACAGAACACCAACAACAACTTTTTGTCAGCTCCACTGTGTCATTGGCAATCAAAAATGCAATATGGCAGTCCATCGCGGCCAAGGTGAATGCCGTCGGAGAGGTGAGGAGGACAGTGGGCGACTGCAAGAAGCGCTGGCATGATGCTAAGCGCAAGACCAAGCAGAAACTTGCAGCCAACCTGAAAGCAGCAATGCAGACTGGAGGTGGGAGTCCAGCGCCACAGGAGGAGCTGGATGCGTTGGAGGAACAGGTGTCCCAAGTCATCAGCGAGGAGACGGTGGTTGGAGTTCCGGGACAGGATACTGCTCAACACGACCAGACACAACAGCAACAGGGTGAGTACCAACCAGGGACTGGGGGGACAGGGGAGATGGGCCCAATGGCACTCATGCACAATTAAATATATCGCAGTGCACACCCACAATGACTGCGGATCATGTCCCGGATCCCCTTGGCCCTGGTGGCATAGACACATATCACCCTACTCAACCAATACATTGCAAGACACATATTGGTGGGCTCCCAGACCTGGAAATGTACACAGAAAAGTCAAACAAATATAGTTCAAGTATCATATCAGACCACAAAATAAGGGCTACGTGAAAGAGCAAAGGCCCACATTGATTGGAGATGCGGCAGGCTGTCAAAATGGCCCCCTTGCCTCAACACCATGCATATGCCTTTGCCCGTATGTCGGAGTTGTGTGCAAGAATGTGCCTGTGCATCAAGGTTGACACAACTGCACATACACAATCTTGCACACAACGCAGACACACGTGCACAATGCTGCATATCTGCTGACATTGGTGGTGGCATGCCCACTCATGCACATGATCAGTCACACACACAGTGCATCCTCATGTTTAGTATCAGAGAGATGCAGCCCTGTGCAGACGATTTGTATATGCGTGCTGTTGAGGAAAGGGGGCCATGTAGACATCCTGCCACATCTCCAGTAAATGTGTCCGCTGCTTGTCCATGAGATGCAGTCCTGTGTACACAGTGACGGCTTGCAGTGGGAGTGCTGCGGGCGGTTGTGCGGGGCGGGGGAGGGGCAGGATGGGGGGTAGTGGAGTTGGACACACAACGGGCTGGAGTTAGGTAAGTAAACAAATAATTCTAACTATTTACCTTGCGCTTGCTTCATCGCAAACTCGGCGATGCATCAAGTGGAAGGTAAATAGTTCAATTAATTTATTTACTCACCTAACTCCAGCCCATCGTGTGTCCAACTCCACTTTCCCCCATCATGCCCCTCCCCCACCCCGCACCACCACCCCGCACCACCGCCCTGCAGCACTCCCACTGTGAGCCGTCACTTGTGTACACCAAGTGAGAATGCATCTAGTGAGTCTGCATACCAGAAACACATGCAATGCCACAACAAGCTGATCATGCAGTCTACTGGCTCAAAGGTGCATATCCCACAATGCACACAAACAGCAGACTTCACACAAAAGGTGATGTAATACAATGAGCAGGGGGGGCTATGCCTACAACATCAGAGTGCGGGGACAATGCATATCAGGAATGTGTCAACCAAATCTGTACTGCATGACTTGTCTGTGTGCCATACTCACAGAACTACAATGTCCCTGTAAAGAAGTAAGACAACCAAAGTATGACAACAAGCAAGGATAGCAAAGTTGCAATAAATAATGACAACTAGCCAAATGGCACACTCACCCCATAGGTCGATTTGCACACCTCCACTCTCAAGTGTACACATCTGCCATACAGAAAACACCATTCCACATCAGTCCTGGTGTGAGTTGCCCATTACACCATTATGTGCATGTAAACCTATCTGGTAAGTCAATTGTGTCAGTGAACAAATATGCAGTCATGGTTGTCATCACCCACACGCAAAGCCATGCATTGAATATTCGTAACCAGGACAGCATGTATCATCCATGTGACCAGCTGCGTGGGACATACACAAACACACATCACCCTGCCATTTGCATCTGTTGGGAGGGTGGTGGTGACAAGGCCTGAGCACCACAAATACGCATTATGAAATCCACATCCATCAAATCCAGGCCCACTTACACACCACACGTGGGGTCAACGTTGAGGGTAATGGGTGTTGACACTGTCTGTCCAGCCAGCAACAACAATAGAAACTCACGCAGCACCATACTCACAACGGGTAAGCCAACAGGAGGGCAGTAAGCAATGCATGCAAGACAAATCATAACTGACGACATGCACACAAGACAAATCACAAAAGACAAAGCTACCTGGATGCGATGCACATGTGTACAGCATAGTGCAGCACACATTGAAACAGCAAGTAGGCCTTAGTAGTCAATGCGCCTAAAGGGGGCCCTCCTCATACATAACTAATCTCGCAACAAACACATGCACATGTGCAGTATACAGCAAAGGTGCGGGACTGTTAGCCACACTGACAAGGCAAGTGACAGTGCATGATGAATAGCATACCTGCACCCCAAACATCTCAACATGGTGCAGGCACGTCGCTGAGGTGGCTGAGTGTGGACCACATCCCTAAAGGAGCAGGTCACACTCTGACACATCCTCGTGTACATACAACCCCTGACGTAAACAAGACATCTGCTGAAAAACAATGCACAAGTGCCCCAACTCTGACCAAGACACATATTTACCCCAGCTTGCAACATCTCAGCATTGTAAATGCACAGAAGTGAAGGCTCACTGCCTGAAAGGGATAAGGGGTAGTAAAAGCAAAGCTGCATGGGCGAGTATCCCACAATGCAGCGCACACACATAAAAATGGGAGCTCATCAACATTGACTACAATGTGGGACAAACTGCATCACCTTCACAACTGAACAGAGGACACAACTGGTGCCGCTTGTGTGTATAAACTGGCCAATCACATTTGTCATAGCTGTAAACTGTGAGATGACAATGTACAAGTACAACCTCATATCCGTGATGTAGTAGAAAAAGTCAACATCCTGCAACAAATAGGCAGCTCCTCCCAAACAGTCACAATGTACATTGTCATGCAGTCTGCTTGTAAACTCATCCAATGCTTGATCATACATGAAACACACAGTCAAACTGCATCTCCCCTTTACATTGCAGAGGGCGAAACATCACTTCCTGAACAGCAGCCTGTCCCACTCTTCACTGATGAAGAGGAGGAATTCGCCACCATCAACATGGACACCCTCCAACAGCTGCTAGACTCCATCAGCACCACATCTCCAGGAGCAGGGCAACCCAGCTGCATCGTGCAAACCCCACCCCCTGCACAAACCACACAGCAGCAAGCACCTACAACCACGGCTGTCTCCCAGGACCTCCCGGACCCACACCTGGCCTTCCAATGCTGTGTGTTAGAGGTCCAGCAGGAAATGGCTCATCAGGTGCGGGTGGGGTTTGACAGCCTGGCGGCCAAACTTGATTCCGTATGTGGGTGTCTGAGTTCTATCCGGGACCACCTACAAAACATCATGGACACCCACAGTCTGCTCAATGCTCTCCAACACTCCATTGCTGACATCGCTGGAGTCATGACTCAGAGACAGGAACAACTGTCCAGTCAGAGTGGCTCCAGATATGGCAGCCAGGAGTTGGGCCGCATGCGGAGGATAATGGAGAACATGGAGCGGATGCATGCGGAACAAATGGCTGCCACGGCTGCACACCAGCGAGATGTAGCTGGAATCTTCCATGCCCTGCAGATCATCATCACTGCATTGCTGCAGCAAGGTCTGGCGCAGATGAATGCTGCTGCTGCAGCTTCTACATCCACATCTCCTCCCCCTGATGTGTCAGTGCCTCACGGTGCTGCAGCCAATCTACCACCACCCAGATGTGAGGCACATGACACATCAGAGGACGAAGATGTGGATGATTCTGCCTTATTGCAAAGAAGGAAGCGGTAGCATTCATCTATGCCAAATGGCCAGTTTCTACTTGGTTCTGGGCTCAGCATCATGCCCCAGAATATCACCTTCCACTGTCCCCCGATACACTCTGTGACACTCACCTTGGACCTCGACATGGACTGCCATATTTTGTCTGGTTACCAATGACACAGCAATCAGACTGCTGACTGAACTCTTCCTCATCCTTTGGACTTGTCAACCATAAAGGACTCTGTCTGGCCCTCCACTGGGCATCAATGTAATGTGGGGATTGCATGGCCAAGTACTGGTCCAGTCTCCAACTATGTCAACGGACATGTGAATAAATATTTTGAAGTCACATAGATGTCTGTTGTCCATGACCAATCCAGTATAGCAGTCTGTTGAAATGTAGGGGCTGTGAATCCACCAAAAGGTACACCCAGGGAAATAATACAAATGTACATGTTTTACTGTGATCCAGATAGGCAGTGAGATGACTGGGTATGTGTGAACCAGCTGTGCCCCCATTGCTCCAATACAACAATCTAGCAACATCCCAACTTAGCCCCACATCCATGAAGGAAATAGGAATGTGTGTAAAAAAGTCAAAGTCTGTTGCAGGCCACAAGTAGTGTCCCCCTTCACAATTGCAAAAAGAATATCTCTTGGCATATCTACTCACACTCTACAGGGTGGACGAAGCCTGTTGTGATGGTGCACATTGCATGTCACATCCCAAGATGGTGCACACCATAATCACATTGATGAAGATACGTAAGGGCACATGTCTACCAGCCACAAATTGAACCACAATGTCTGCCTCAGTGAAGTAGAGTTGCCAATAGGGACTCACCCCAAAGTGTAAGGCGTCAGTCAGCCCCTTCCTGTGGACGAACAATGCTTACTGACTTTGGAACCCTCACATGCTGTGACCACTGTGAGCAGCTAGGGCAATGTGACAAGGGATGTGTGGTGCACTGCACTGAGCATATAGTCATAAGCAGTGCCACTATTTCAAGGGTGGCATCACTATGAGCCAATGCCAAAAGGTAACAGCTGGGAGAAGTGGCCATGACACTGGCACTACAGGGAGCAATGCAACATTTCACCTCTTGTGTGCAGCAGAACTGTGTGCACGCACAAAAACGTTAAAGGTGACAAAATCATGACTTTCCAACTTTAGTGATTCACAAAAGGCATTTAGGAGAAGTGAAGTCAGAACATCTAACTGTACTACTAAATGCCAGTTGTGAATACCGGAAAACGTAAACGCATGACTTTCTCTCTGATGACTCATGTGAATCAGGCCCACTGTTCTGCCATATGCAGTTCACAATGGACCCACAGAAAGACTATTACTTGCATGGCCCGGAGGTTCAGCCTCCATGCACAGGAACATATAATTCAAATGAATCTGACACACTTGCACTACTCAGCAAGTGTGACAAGGTCTGTGCAATGTAGATGGACTCAGCGCCAGGAGCAAGTGAGATGCAGGGCTATGACGCCATCTGTGGTACCCGACGCATACATCCATCTCCATGATGGGTAACAGTAGCTACTACAATATCCTCTCAATGCCATGTCCCTACGTTGTGTTGTAAATGGGCAACAATGTGCTGTCCAACTCCGTGAGTCACACTTAAGATGTATAACTTCACAAACTACTGCCCCGAGACTAGGCCGTAAATCCTACTTGCCACCCTGTTATCCATGCAAATTTACTGTGCTCACATCTAAGGTATCCTGACACAATCCATCCTGCTAAGTAACATGTCATGACCACACTTACACATTCAACGGAGTGTCCAGTGATGATATGAGATGCACCACATCACCCCTGACATAAGTGCAAGCAGAAATCAAAACTAGTAACCATTTATTATAAAATTACAAAATGTATCTTTCCTAAACTACCAATAATCATAACTACTACTAATCTAAACTAAATTAACTAGAATAAAGTGAAAAAGTACCTGAACTATCTACCCTAACTAATCCTAAACACGCAACAACAAATCTAATACATCAACCTCCCTCCCACCCTTAAGGCACATCATGAGACAGGACAAAGACATCTAAGCTATACACAAACTAACTACACACTTAACCTACACAAAGATATATTTTTTTGTATATTTTTTTAGATTTTTTTAAACAACAAAGACATCAACCCCCCACCCAAAGGAAACTTATCCCCAAATACTATATAATAATAATAATCTAAAACTACCTTAAAATCTAACACTACCTAGGCCTACACTAAAACTACACTACCTAACACTTAAAATACTTCCCTAACACTACCTAAAATACTAGATTAAACATTGGGGGAAGGGAGAAGAGGGGGATGGGCTCTACAAGGGCAGGCATCATGGTAGTCCCAGGGCTTTCTTAATGTCCTCAATGAGCCTGGTCTGCTCGGACATCTCCCTCCTAATCTCTGCCAGCATCACATTGTTGTCCATCAGAGTCCTCCTGTCCCGCAAAGTGAAAGTCACAACCTGATCGGCAGGTGCAGATGGCATTGTCCCCTGTGTGTGTGAGGTTGTAGGGGGATGGGAAACTGCCTGTCCACGCTGGGACCCACCACTGATGCCAGAGGGTCCTGGGATGGCCTGTGTGCCACTGCTTCTCCCACGTGTTGCTACCTCAGACACCGGCTTTCAAGTGCCTGCTTCCCGGTCTTCCTGGTACCTCCGTTCCATGTTGGGGTCCACTATTGTCGGCAGATTGATGGAATGTGTGTGCTTTCTATTGCGGTATATGTGTGCAGTGTCGGCAGGAGGCACAAGTAGGACATGTGTGCAGTCAATTGCCCCCAACACATGCGGGAAGCCAGCTATGGCGTAGAACCCTTGCTTGGTCTCCAGCTGTTCCTTCGCAGTGTTGGGGAAGTGAAGGTGCTGGGGTATCAGGCTGATGATGCCATTCAAGACAGTTGTGATGAACTTTGATAGGGCTGGCTGTGAGACTCCTCCGGCTCTGGCAGTTGTTGGTTGGAAGGTACCAGAGGCCAACATGTGCAGCACAGCCAGCAGCTTTGTTTGCGGAGGGATGTTGGTTATCCGCTGTGTTGGTGCCGTCAGCCTGTGGGCTATCTGGGTCAGGATGCGGAGGATGGATGTCCTTTTGAGCCTGTAGTGGGCAATGACATCCTCTGGCGTTAGGTCTGTGAGGCTGAGGCGATGGACCCGCTGTCTTATTCGGCGCAGCCTTGGTGGTGGTCCTGGGGGAGATGGCAGTGTCGGTGGTTGTTGTGGTCTTCTTGGTGCTCCAAGCTGCATGCTTAGTACCTCCATGGCATCAGTGGGTCTTCAGATGAGGCTCTGGGATAGTCTCCCTTAAATACTGCGATTTATCACCATTTTTAAGACCTCCTTTTTTCTGGTCCTAAGTTCCAGCAGCTAACGGGCCTTAGTGTGTGTTTTTTTATCGCATCACCGGTCTGGGCGATCGTTGATAATATCGCAAAGTGGGGTTAGCGTGCGTTTTAACACGGGAACGCCTACATTGCATATGATTAGCATTAGTTGTCGCTAACATCGCTGGCGATGTTATTAGCGGCCGCTATCGCCAGAAAGCTGTCGCTAACGGCTGTTAGCGACAGCTTGTGAATACGGCGATAAAAATATCGCCAATTTAGCGGCAGAAAAGTGCCGCTAACACGGCGATATCGCCTTGAGAATATGCCCCAAGATGTCGAGACATTTTAGAAGTCAAGAATAACTTGAATTCTTGTATGAATTTGGTTTTAACCTTATTGCTATTTGTTTAAAGTTTTTATATTTGTATTTATGCTCATTTTTGAGCTGACTCTCAATCCTGCTAGGGAGAGTATTCTTTCCTCTTTCAATTACTTTATTTCGGTCATAACAACCATTAAATGACATAGCAACAACAATAGTCACATTTCATCATTAGTTAAAAGCATAAAAACACATTATAGAAAGAATGTAAACAGTACAATGCCTCTTCATATCAGCATCAGGTAATAACAATATCTATATAAAAGAACATATCCAAAATCAGCTAAAATTAATTGCTCAAAGATTAACTATTTTGTGGTTAATCCAATGTCAGTGCATGAAATAAAATCAATACTTTTCACAAGTTTGTTTTACACATTCAAATGTCGCATTCCTCTAGCATTTGCATTTCGCGCGAATCAATGGAAGGATAACATTGTTTTCAGCATAGGTACACATTTCCTCAAACACTAAAATAAAACAAAACTAAAGTGCAAAGTGCCTATTTCATTTTGACATCAAAAAGGATAGAAAGTCCTCAAGATACAAAAACAAGCAAGATTTAAAATGCACATTACAAGGCAGCCAGAAATTAAAATTCTCCACCATAGATAATACTTTCACAAGCCTGTTTCCAATTTGCATATGCTCAATGACCTAGAGACAGGACCTTAGCTGGAGAGACTAGAAGGTTTTATGTCTCATCTTTCCCTATTCCATAAAGGAGGCTGTCTGTGTGGTTGAAAGGAATTCTGTTTCTAACCCTCCTTGATTATATAAAAGAAGTGATGACTCAAAGTTAAAGTCTCAAGGTCGGGTCTGCACTGCTGCAGCTCGAAGTGGCCATGCCTATTTTAAATATTGCGAAAGACCAAATACAATCTGTTCAGCTGTGTCACTTTTGAATACCCATAAAGCCACTGCACAATATTTGACCCTTATGTTAAGACATAGTGGAAGGATCCATCTTGACCCAGGGGGTTTATAACTTTGGCATATCAGTAAAAAGTGCACCTCAGTGTCCCCGGTGTTGGGGCATAATGGACAATCCTCTATGCCTGTATCATCGTGCTCCCACTATGAACTGAAAGACCTAAGTGGCATTGTGCCAATTCGGAAACAAATATTCAGGGGCTTAGCCTCTGCACGGGTAATTCTATCAAGATACAATTCAAAATACGGAGTACATCTATGAGTTAGATATGTATCAACTAGCCCTTCAGACCTTGTATCGCGCCATGTCTTCTACAAGACGTGCTCCCTGTACATATCCTTTATCTCACTGGCTGAATTTTTGTCTATCTTATTTGGATTTTCCCACATGACCACCATATTTAACTGGGTGTATAAAGATTTCACAGCTCTCAACCATGGTGTATTACAGGATTTATCAAGAAGAATAAATTCCTGCAGAGTTTCTTCATAAGGAATCAACTCCTGGATTGTCCATATTCTAGGCCAGTGGGTCAGCATTTTGAGGAGTGCAATATGGTAAATTTCCTTAAGGTTCAAATCCCATTGTAGAGGAGTTAGGGGGGGGTGCTAACTGGAACATTTAGTAATGTTCTTACAAATTTGTTTTCGTTGATTTTCAATCTGGAGCAATCCTGAGCCCCAGATTTCTGCACCATAAATCGCTCCACACAAAACCACTGCTCTGTATACCTCAACAGCTGGGGAAACAGCTCTATTATCTGATGTTTTGTGTTTTCTGGCAATTACTGCCAATCTGTGAGATAAGAGGGAGTTACTGTTTTGGAGCTGCATGTCCCAAGTTAGTTTCTCCATGAACCTGATACTCAAATAATCAAAGCTCCTGACTTGATCAACCTTTGAATCTTCTACCTTCAAGTTGTTTCTAAATGAGCGGTGGGGGTTTATGGTCAGGAGCATTGATTTACCTGCATTAGTCTCCAGGCCCCTACGTTTACTAAAAAGCACAAAGTGGTTGAGGAAATCCTAAAGGCCCATCGGTCTCCGAGAAAGTTACAGGGTATCATAAGCGAAGAGCAATACAGGGACATGAGCACTGGCTATCTTGGGAGCGTCATGCAGTTATTCAACACTTCCACCACTCAGTTCAAAAGCAAAGAAAAGAGCATGGGTGCTAGTGTGCATTCCTGTCTCACTCCCTGTTCAGTAGGGATCTGGGGGATAATCCACCTTGATCGCTCCACCTCACCTGGGCATATGTACCTGCATGTAGCCTGACCAATAGATGAAGAAGGTCCTGGGGCAACCGCATACAATCCAGTACTTCCCAAAGCTTCTGACTCGGCACCAGAGTGAATGCATCCCTCATGTCCATAAAGGCTACATACAGGCTACATACAGATGATCTTTCTTGATGATGGCATACTTCCAGGCAGTGGTGGCTGGTGGAATTTGAAACTGGTGGGGCGTATGCAGAAGGAATCAACGTATGCGAGCGAGCAGTAAAGGGGGTTCGGGGGGGTTCTCCCCCGTGAAGATTTTTTAAAATAATTGGCATCTTTTTGGTGCGATTTTCAGCACTATTTCTATGATAAATGGACTAAAAATTCAGTTCTTCTAGGCATTCATAAAAGAAAACTCATACATTATTTCAGAGAATTTCTGGGTTGCCAAGCAAGTCCGACTTCTGAAGAGGGCTAGGGTACTAAGCAAGACTGGGCAGTCATATAGAAATATGTGCAGACAGGTCTTTAAGTGAGATGAAAAAAGTGGGTGCTCCCTATAAAGGAACATGCCAAATACATTTCTGTGATTCCCATAGTGTGCCATCAGACCGGTATTTTGGTTTCTCTCAGATGTAATTTTATCCAGATAAATGGCACAGCAACTGACATATGCCTAAAGCCTGTCAGTATGATTGGCATTCTCACTGGGTGTTAGCTGTTTAAGATAAATGAGTAACAACAATGATTTCTTATAAATAATTAACATTGAAAATGTTTACATTCTGAAATTCTGAAATAGTGAGACTGTGAATTAAATAGCATTGAAGCCTGTGGAAGGATTTTTGGCCTTGAATTATGTGTGCTTTATGTTAGATATGTATCCTCTTTTTCTCTGCATATCTTGTCCATCTGCACATCTTCAACACCCCCTCTATTTCCTCTTCAGCATCCGCATTTCAGTCTTCCCCGAATGCCCTTCCTCACATCTCTGTCACTTCACCGCCCCCAACATGCACTGCACTCCCTCAAATATAAGCACTTTAATTTCTCTTACTTTTGCCTTGCAAATATTTTGACATCAGTGTACCCCCTTCACATACATTTCCACAGAATTTCAGTTGCAAATGGAATACACAAATATGCTCTGCAGAGAGAGAGGCCAACCCACTGATAGGCACTTTGTTTGGCTTTAGCCTTAGCGCCTGCGTGCTCAATCAAAGCCCCTCAAACACCTGGCTTGGCTCAAGCCTCAAAGTATGCACAGAAAAAAATACAGATAAACAACCACATTATAAAATAGCTAACTCGTGGGGAATGCAAGATCAAGTAAACATGTAAAATAAGAGAGGAACTATAGAAGTGCGCTGAAAGCTGAATTTTCCATACATTGTGGTGTTCACAGCAGCTGGGTTACATCTCACACAGGCGCTTGATCTGTTTTCCCAGAATGTTTGTTTTCACAGAATAACACTAGCTGAGAGCAACAAGTGACTGCTGCGAGGCGCTGAGATAAGAGTTTTGTCCTTTAAAGAAAAGCGGAGCCCCCTCCTTGGTAAGGTGTAAGTGCACACAGTTAAATAATAAGGAGCATGTTAAACACCCAAAAAGAAACAAAGACCAGGAATGCTAGTTACGAGCAAACCATCAAGGAAATCCACATCGGGTTAGCACCGGAAAAACAAATCCTTGCACACAGTCACCTAAATGCAAATATTGTGTATTAATTGTGCTTGAGACACAACAGCACCATTATTTGTGTAATAAAACCTTACAGAAAGACCGACTTCAAAAGCGACGTGAGTTCGCCCCAAAGCACTGACCACATTTCACATAAAAGTGCAAATTACAGAGGAGACAGTCAGTAAATAGATAGCTAACCGGGCCCCGGCAGAGGGAACAAAACCACTCGAGTGTTCTCTGCATGGAGGGAGGAAGAGAAGTAAGGGAGGGATAGAGTCACGGATGGATGTAAGGAAGTAAGAGTGATACCGAGGCTTAGGAGGAAAGAAAGTAAAGGAGACCACTGGCGGCCCTCGAGATTAGATGGCCAGCATGAACAGCGGAGACCCGTGGAAACAATTAACACACGGGACAGGACGAACTCGCCATTCCACAGGCAAAGAGCGACAACAGCAAATAATAACGTGGCCATGCAGGCTGCAGCGGAGGCCAGTGGAGGAAATTAATTAACACATGGGATGAACACAATACATTTGGAATGAGAGGTATATTGCTCGAGCTCCCAGAGAGAGGAGCTTTACATATGTGGGAAATCATCTCTCTGACTCGCCGCAAACAGAAAACAAATACGGGCTGTTTGTGGTCATGGTGGCTACCCGCTTGCCTTCAACTTTGTTTTTGGGGAGCGATGGCAAATACTGATGTAGAGCTCTCAGGGGCTAAGAAAGGCTAGCTGAAATCGAGCACACATGCTGCAATCAAAGAAGCTCACACAACATGCACAACACGGAAGGGCAAACTCTGCTTACCTTGCTTCTTGACATTTTCAGATCACAATTTGTGTGTCTGTGGGTCGCGTAGGTCGGTCTTAAATAAACTTGCGGCAGTTTCAGTCGCGGCTTGCAATACTCGGGGGGGGGAGCAGTCGGGTGGGGGTTTCGCGGGGGAGTTTAAAATAAAAAACAAAACTTACCTGGTCCACGCCACCTCTGTGGGCCGGGGTCCCGTGTTGGGGGCTGCTTGGCACCTTCTGCTCTGCTCTGTCCTGGTGGGCCGGTCCCGCGCCTCTGCACAACAGCCCTCAGGCTGCGCGGTGTCTCAGGCAGCCAATCCAGACGCTGCATTAGAAGCGCCAGGATTGGCTAGGGCATGGAGATGGCCCGCCCACTAGGAGGCCGGGGCTGCTGCATGAAGCAACCCTCGGCCTCTCGGGTCCCCCCTCGCTCTCCCATGATAGTAGGTGGCTGGCCTGTAGTACGCATGTTCGGGCTGGTCATAAAAATGACCAGCCCAAAATCGAGCATGCGCACACTAGTGCAAGCGCTGCTCTGCTGCCATGTCACTCAACCCTTAGTTGCTGCCGCAGCCAGCCCCGCCCCCACTCCAACCCCCTTCAGCGGCCGAATGCCTGAGACTGGCATGCCGACTGCGAGCGGAGCGACGAGCGACTCAGTTGCTTGCTGCTTGCTTGCATGAATGGGGCCATGTGGCTGGTGGGGCAACGCCCCAGCGCCCCAATGGACGCACCGCCCCTGCTTCCAGGAGATGGTCGTGAATCGGAATACCTGATCTATCGTCCCTTTACAAGAGAGTATTCATTTTGTCAGCCCTCATGAGCAGGCCAATCGCTGGATGCCATTTTGTGTTGGTTGGCAGTCTGGTGGTTACGAGGGAGGCGGGAAACTAAGGGCAAAACTGAGCAAGTGAATAGGCCCGTGGCGCGGACACGCTCACTTTCAGACAAAATTGCTTCCTATTCTGATGCGAGCTGCACTTTAGAAGTCTCAAGAGGAATTTATGTTTGAATTTGTTTTAACCACATTGGTTTTGTTTTTTAAGTTTTTACATTTGCTTTTATGCTCATTTGTATGTTGACTCTTGATCCTGCTGGTTCTATTTTGTTGAGTATTAATTTTGGCAGTCATCGCGAGCAGGCCTTTCTCCAAACACCATTTTGTGTTGGTTGACGGTCTAGTGGTTATAAGGGAGTCAGGAACAAGGGGAAGACTGGGTATATAAATACACCAGCAGCTTGGACACACATCGGATGCGCACAGCAGTAGCACCAAAATGACCCCAAATGCAAGCCCATCAGTACCTGTCCATTCCGCGTCCATCACCAACCCTCCTGTTGGTTTGGGATCAAAAATGTCTTCATCATTGCAGTTTTATCCCCCAAGTGTGGGGCAAATGGGTAAGATGACCTGATGCAAAGCGGATTTGGGTATTTCAAGAGTTGCAGGCCATCTCTAATGCTTAAAGTGTAAATGTGTCCTCCATTTAGAAGCCGACAATCCTTTTTGCGATGGTTAGGCCTCAAGTGCTTTTTATGCTCTTAGTCCTCCACAGGTCCTGTGAATTCTACTCTTCTTTGTGGCCTTATGAATGTACGCTCTCTTCCAAGGCATGCCCAACAAATATTTGTCCTTCTCACTGAATGCCACTTTGACTTTTTGTTTATTACTGAGACGTGGCTATTGAGCAGCTGCCATCCCTTCGGGTTTCTCCATCCTCCGATGTGACACAACGGAGGCCAGGGGTGGAGGTTTGGCTATTATTTTTCAAGATTTAGTTTTCTTCTTGCCCATGTCCACTCACGTTAATTGGGCCTGTCAAAATTTAATACGTCACCCAAAGCGAATCAATATCAAATCCAGTGACCGATACTCAGCAGACTTCTCCGGATAAAAGAAAAAAGAGGGAAAACAATGCCTCCTACCGGTAGACTGAAGTTTGCTAATGAATGGATGGTGATGCTCCGACAGGTTCCCCTGATATGGCTGTCTTTCTGAGAAAGAGCAAAGTGGCGAAAGGCCGATGGAATTACTCCATCCGTGCACTAAATTAAAGAACCAAGAGGGGGGCCCAACCCAGCTTCTCCAGTCTCTGATTGGTGTGGACAGGTCTGCCCTTGGCCTGGGCTTTACACAGGCGCCTGCCCAATTGCATCCCATGCTGTGGAGGTCTGCAGGCACTTTATAGCATGTCACTCACACAGCTCCTAATCCCACACTGTGCTGGGGGACGTACTCCCACCCCAGACCAATGAAAGGCCCACCTGGTTGCATGCAGAAATGGTGACCCACACTACGGGGGTCCGTACATGCTTAATAGCGCATCACTCACACACAGCACTGCTGTCTGGGGGAGTAGTGCCACAACAGACCAATGAAAGGTCCACCTGGTTTCAGACAGAAATGTCAGAAACCATATCCCGCACTACAGGGTCTGTAGGCGCTTTATAGCTTGTTACTAGCACAGCTTTTGGTCCTGCACTGCTGTCTGTGGGACATAGTCCCATCCCAGACCAATGAAAGGGCCACCTGATTTTGGGCAGAAATGGCAGGAGCCACGTCTTATTGACAACATAGCCGTTCTTGATCTTTCTCAGTGAGGAGCAGGTACTATCCATGCAGTTGGCCATCCCACCTTGGTTTAATTTTTACACATCATCCTTAATTGTTTCCCGTGCGCCTGAAGTGCAGGCGCGATTGGATCATATGCTTAGCCCTTTTAATATATCAGTGGAACCCCACAGATTCGTTAATAGATGAATGGGCACAAGGAGCATGTGTACGTGCAAGTGGGGCAAAATATCATGCTCTAATCTGGGTAACTATTTGGCATGCTCTTCTCCTTCTCCCACACGAGAGTTACCTAAGGATCTAGTTTAATGTCTGAATTACTGATGCCATTAATTACCTACCTCCATTAGATGTCCCAGGCCGCACAAGTTCAGCCCCCTCTACACCAAGGAATTCTGGCTAATATGTAAACAGAATATCAAAAAAGAGAGTGGGATCAGATGTTGTCATGTGAGGATCTCTTTGGGGAATTCTTTTAAAAATTCTCTTGGAAAATAATTTGCAACCCTCAAAAGCTATTTTCGGTCAAATGTATGTTTTCCCACTGATGTGCTAATAACCGATAGCATCATCATTGGGTCTTTACCTCCACCAGGAGGTTGGTTTTAAAGACAAAGAGATGATGTGGGAACCATATCAAGTAAATGAGATCTAAAATTACCTCCTAACCCAAAACCACTGGAATTTATTTAAAATTTGGGTAGGGGTAAGATTTAGTATAGATGTGTCCAGGGAAATATAAGGTGTCCCTCACATCTAAAAATACATTATTAATATCAGTATTTTAGCAGGTCAACATATTCCAGCCATACTTGCACCCTGGAGGGTCAGTGACTTTCCTCAGGACCAATAGAATTGAAGGATCACTTTCTCAGCCAGCTGGGACACTTTCCCATGGCTTCACGTTCTGTTAAGTATGTGCTCTCTCTATGAGAGTGTTGGAGAAACCATTGTACACCTCTGAAAAGAAAAGAGAAAAACAGAAGAAAGTACACAATTTCACATGTGTGCTGAGCTGTTTCGCCATATTTTGTACATTGTAATGACACATCGTACCCGATCAACAATCATCTAAATTATTATACAAAATAGCGCTCTAGGTTTATTTTTTAATAGCACATTTTGCAGTGGTAAAGGCAACATAGATTAATAAAACTGAATATACTTCTCAGTGGCCATACTAGAGAGCTACTCCTCTCATGACCAGAACGACTTTGACTGAAACTTATAGCTTGTAGGTCAGTAGATGTCGACACCTCAGGAGGGTGTTTATAAAAAAGATGTGATGTGCAATGCAAGTGCATATACATTAGTCAGGATGCTCTATATTCAAATAAAGATCATCATGAGGGCACGAAAAACTATCAGAGGATATTGCAACCTGGAGAGAATTATGTAGGAAGCTTTTTAACCCAGTGGGAAATGAAACTGGACAGAATGAATCCACTGATTGTGATAGCGAAACGTAAAGTAAGGACCTCATTGTATTGTAATTCTGCTTAGTGTATGGCTCCCCCATATCTACTAGAAAGGTACGTGCTTACTTACACATGCCTTCGTTGACGGATATTCATGATTGATGTGTCACTGGATTCTGCTATTCTATGGAAACTCTGTATATTAAGTTCTGCTGAAATTTGTGTACAACCACGCAGTTGTTGTTTTAAACTGAATAATGTTGGAGGGTCCCGAAAGTCCCGTATTACCATTTAACAAGAAACCCATTACTGGTTTGGCACTACCCACCAAACATGATACTCCTAGGTAGGCCCTACCAGGCAGGCTCAGATAGAATGTCTTAAATTGTCCACTTTCCCTTGTCCTGGTAGCACATCTCACATAGGCCCAAGCCCAGCTCCCTAGATAAACCATATCTTACATAGGCCCAAGCATACCTTCCTAAGATACAAATGTGTAGGCCCAAAAGCAAGTGACTCTTGCTCTCATTTTCATAATAATAATGAAACAGACCTCGTAGGCCTCACTGATCTGCTAGCAGAAATCTGTCCCATCCACCCAGATACAACATTAGCCTGTCTTGTAACTTTCCACAGTTACAAGAGCAAGGGTGGCCCCCACCCACTTGACAACTTGATGGAACATCTGGCAGTGTCACATGCAAGATTTGTGATATTCTTAGCTATGGGACTTTCCGCACTTGCTAAACTGGAACCCAAGGCAGGAACTTGACCAAGAATTAATATATTTAATATTAATTCTAAAGCATTTTTCACGGTAAAAGTTATCCTTTGTTTACTTTTTGCGGTCAGAGAACTCTGACCTGCTGCCACCAGTTCTGTTTTATCCTGATACCACTTCTCATATAAAATGTTCCAGTAAACAGGGTGGCCGAGTGGCCTGCGTCACATCTTGTGTCAAGCCTCGTGCACACGTAGGCAAGTTCTGCATTTAACGACAAAGTTCTGCATTCAACTATATAAAAGAGCCTCGCCCACACTATAAGCTTTGAACTCTTCCATTGCATCAGACCTTGACTGCATCTGGAGGGCTTCCCGTGCGATCGATCGTCCGTACTACTGGGCTAGAGCTTCAAACTTTCAAGGTGGTAATATTCTTTTCTTAATAATTTAGCCTTTTGGCTTTAACACCCTATCTAATGGCATAGCCTATTGGCATTGTCAGCCTATCTGATTATTTTACTATTGGTTTTGTCAGCCTATCTGATTATTTCATCATTAGTTTATTCAGCCTCTCTAATAATTTAGCCTTTTGGCTTTGACAGCCCATCTAATTCAGTTCATTCTAACCCAAGCCATTGCATTTAACTTAGTTTAAACTACGTAGTCTTGAATGGTGTTGCTTTCTTAAGAAAAGATTAGCCTTCTAGGCACTAGCCTACCCATCCTCTTTAGAGTTAGGGTTGCTCCTTGGGCAGCTGCTTATAGCATAATATTTTGGTCATATATTTGCTTCTTTGAACAACTGAGTTTGAACATTGTCGATGCATTTATTTTTTCATCCTGCTCAAATGTTGTTGGGCAACATTTAAATTGAATTGTTTTATGCTTTGACCTGATCATGTGTTGATGAACACACATTTACGTTGAACTGTTTCCTGTGGGTTTGAATTGCTTAATAAAGTGCTACTGTATTTGACATCGTTGTTCCTTCCTTTCAAGAGAACGTGCAGAGCGCAGGTCTTGCTCTCGTGAGCTGGTAAGCCATGTGTGACCACTGCAGTGTCTCTCCATTTACCCCCATCAGCTGACGACCGCGAAGGTCTCGTGCGGACGGTTCCTCTGCAGTGTGGACCTGGGACACGCCTGCGGCTGCCCATGGCCTCTCCCCGCCTCTCCCCTCCACCGCCCGGGTAAGTCAGGGACACTTTTTTCCCCTGCCTTTCCTCCGGTCTCTGGTGTGTGTGGTCCGGTGGATTGGGTCCTCCGGGGTGTCGCCGTGCCCCTCCCTGGTCCCCTGTAGTTTCTGTCGTGCCACGACCGCCGCCCTCTTCCCTCTTTGTGGCTGGTCACATCTCCCCGGGGCTCTTTGGTGCTCTGCTCTTTAGTTGTCGTGGTTTCCTTTTTGCTGCGTTCTCTTGCCCATTCTGTCTTTGGCCTCTTTGTCGATGCCTTTTTAAGAAATATTGTGCTCTCACTTTCATTGCCATTTTCACTTCCTCGTTCTTGTCTTTGCCCTTTCCCTTGCATATGCTTCTGGTTACTGCTTAAGGTTTGAGTCCTGAAAGACACTTCTGTGTGTTTTTCGAATTCTGGCGTGTGCACAGGTGCTTCTGCAGCGTTTTATGTTTTGGTATTTATAGTATGTGGGGTTTTTCATTTGCTTCGTTCTGCTTAAGGTTTGAGTCCTGGAAAACACTTCTGTTTTTCGAATTCTGGCACTGTGCACCTGCGTTTGCCGCTTTCGCTTGGTTTACATATTTGGCGCACGTTTTTTGTACCTCATTAGTGCAGGTCTTTGACGTTGGTTTTCAGATGACTGTTTGGATTTAGTTGTGGGCTGTTGCGCCCTTGACTCGGTGCACATGTGGCACGCGTGTCTGTAGTGTTGTTGCACTTTTGAAATTGGGTGTGTCTCGGCGCCATTTTTGATGCTCTTGCCGCCATTTTGTATTCTTCTTTCTTCAGTGCATTTTTTAGTTTTTTCTTCTCACTTTCGTCTTCTGTAGCTTTTTTCTATATTTAGTTTGGTTCCTTCCCTCACTCCCTTCCTTCTCGATTTGTTGTTCTTCATATGTTTCTCTTTCCTGACCTCCTTCCCGCCTTGCAACACCATTCTATTTTTCGGCGTCCATGCGCCCCTTTTTCCTTCGGTGTCTCTCCTGTTTGTTCACACACCCTTTCTTCACTCTCTCTAGTACATCCCTCTCTGATTCTATTTTGCATGGCTTGGGTGCCTTTCTCTTTTTATTTCTGCAATTTCTCTTAGTCTCTCCCCGGCGCCTTTCTCCTTTGTTAACCTCGCCACTCCAGAAATAGGAACAGGCCACTTGGCACTCTCTGACCCGCTGTGACATCGACCCCGCCTTCTTCTCCGATTCTGTCCCTTCACGGGACGTGGAAGTAAGCCTCGCAGCTCCACTGTAGACCCACCTCGCCCCTCCTTCCTCTGTCCTTCCAGGCTGCTTTCTCAGCCACCACTGTTACATTGATACGTATTCCTTTTTGAAATGCATTTCATTTATTTAATTATTGTTTATTTGTTGTCCGTTATGTCTGTTTCTTGTGCTTCGTTTTGTTATACATTTATTGGCCCTGCTGTCCCACCACAGTTCTCTCCCGCCACCACCCAACATCTGTTGCTGTTCTGCCGACTTTACACTCACTAGCCAAGCGGCCGACTGCTAGTTATTATTGTTGACTCAATTGCCCCCACTTTTCCTCACTATTACGGGCAGTTGCGCCAGGTAGCTGTTGTCTGGATTGTCTTGCCTTTAATACGTAGCCGCAATCCCGCTAAGTAGTTGCACTTGTCTTCATTGCACATTATCCATACATTGCGCCTCTTTTCTTCTGTCTCTCACATGTTTTGCCTACCATTTGTCCAGGCCAATTGGTAGCCAAAGTGGGGGTGGAGTCGTATCTCCATTCCTCCTGTTAGCTCCCTTAAGCCCCTTCCTCTCAGGTATGTCCCTTGACCCCCCCCCCATATTATGCTTTGGCCTGATCATCTAACAGTATTTGATCTGTTTTAGCGAGACAGGAATACCTGGGCCTGCTAATGTATTTTTAAACATGTGAGTTGAGAGTGCTTGAGTTCACCGTGAATATTATTGTTATATTAGTATATCCTGTTTTCAAAGCATTACGTGTTGCTGAATACCAAGACAAAAAAGAAATTAAATAAATAAAGTGGCGCAGTATCACAGTTAATATTACATTTACGTTCCCATAAGTAGCTAAACTTTCTGATTCGCTAAAGCACACAAAGACACCCCCTGCTCCATGTCATGAGGGTAGGTTATAAATGCTTTGAAATACATTGTTACATTTAACTGGAAACACAGGCCTACAATTCTTGTTAATAAAATTTAGGCATTACTATAATAAGCTCACGAGTGGAAGGAAGTACTTATGAGGAGAACATTGGAGCGCAGCCAGAGGGCTACCACTCGGTTTACATTGTTGATGAGCACTGGGAAGGCTCACACACGTAATGATTGATAACGATCATGAAAAACAGACATATAGATGCAGTTACACTACAAGTACCATGATGTGCCTTAGTAGGCAACATGCAGGTGTTGCACCCCACATACAGCCGCAACACACGGCAATTAAGGCCCAAATAATTTACTCCTGCCTGCGTCCAATTCAACAGCCCAGGCAGTGAAAAGTGCCACCTCTTCAGGCACGGGCAGGTAGCCCAAGTACAAGCATAGATCTAGGAAGTACAGCTACAGAACACACACAGTTGGAGTTAGCTAGTAGCAAAGATTTTGAAATTGTGTCTCGTGGCCAAGGAAGTTAGTGACATTGGACTAAGAGCAACATACATCTCGGACCAGATGGTAATTATTAGAGAGAAAAGAGGAGACAAGGAGACAAATTGATGGAATGGAATGCACACTAACTACACCCATTTTTTAATACATGATAAAGTAAAAATAAGTTTATGAAAGGGATGTAATCTTTGTGCAGGACTAATGGGGGAGTAGAGAAGATGAAGTGCCAAGGAACAGGAGTGCGGTACCATGAGAGAGGAGGGAGAGGTAGTGCACATTGGGGTCCACCTCTGAAACTGGACAAATTAGGAGAATAATTTGCAAGCACCAAATGAGACACCACTTGTACTTGTCTGATGAGAAATGTTTTGTGGCTTTCAGTGAATAGAAAAGACTGAAATTGCATTTCATCTAATGGTATGTTAACAGCCCTGTCCTTCTTAAAGAAAATGTACTGCTACCCAAAGAAGGTTAAAGGTCAGTTATTGCCTGGACATTAGAAAGTGTAGAAACAAATTAATGAAGGCCACACCACCAACTTCCATAGGAAAGTAGAGCTATTTTACCTTTGATACATATACACAGATTAATTCAGCTATATACAACAATAATATGATTAAAAACATAGGTCCAATACAATTATTATAGGCCTTTAGGAGAAAAGACTAGAATATACGGCGTTTACACAACATGCATGACACACAGAGAACGTGCTTGAGCCTGTGTTTGACTTCATGGTCATAAGTTCAGATGCTACCAAGTCTACTTAGCATTTTATCGTTCTGAAGTGAATATATGCGGGGTCTGATCAACCCTTCATCATTCTGAGGTGGATGAAATGAGTACCATTGAGTTGAGGGAACGATAAGGATCTGCTGTTTAGCGTCAAAATACCATTCTGAGTAAACGTGCACTTTACAAAAACGCCATATTATTTTATAATAAGCTATATTTTACGTACAATTAAAGACAACACGTGTCTGGATATTACGAGGTATTGAAGGGTTAAAGGATTTCTCTTGGGCTGCCGTTATATTAACGCTGGCCGCAGAGTCTGGGCGTTGAGCCAGGCCAGAAAGACACAATGCAATAGCTTCCTGTGGGTACGAACGAACAGGAAATTAAAATATATATATTTATCTGTATACAGTTAGCAGAACATGGAGAGCTGTGTGAATGGAATAACAGTTTTGATAAAAGAAAATAATAATTTTAGTGTATAAGTTTCCAGTTTAGTTCAACAGATTATGTCAAGTGCGTTGTAAACACTTTTTAAGTTTTAAAGAATGAATTAGGAGAGACTGAGTCTCTTCCCCACCATGGCAGACATGCCTATATTGAACAAAGCTAGAAAAGAGGAACATGAGAAATAAATGTCTAAGATCACACAATTTGGTGGACGGGGAGCCGAGATTAGATACAGGGTTTCAGGTCTCGCATTATGAAGTTTAGTAACTGGGTATGTATGTATGTATATGTATATATATATATATGTATATATATATGCTTCGTTCCTCTATGACCACTGTACTGAAGACACGCTACTGACTGGCAACATCTTTGCCTGGCATCAGTTTAAAGGGTTGTGCTGGGTTGAAGTGGTGGTGACGAAAATAGTGGGTTTTTGCGGCAGCGGGAAGGCAAAATAGTTTTTTCACTACGTGCATCACCACTGCTTGAGGTAAAGTCAGCTGAGTGTGCATGGATATATAAATATACGCATGTCCTTCAGTGACACATTTTTCAGAGAGTGTTGTTTGGCCACTAAAAGTAGCTGGGGTATCACCAACAAGGGACGGTGTGTATGATGCAACTGATCCCAGCTTATTTGTTCAGTTGCGGCAACAAGAGCAGACTGTTGGTAAAGAATGAGCCTATACAGATATTGTCCGCTTTTGGCATAAAGTACATGTAACTCGGGGTTTCCATCAATGTTTAGCAGGTCCTTTAGCAGGTCTAGTGGCTCAGGGTCTGTGTCCACAGCCAGCCATCATGCCATACATATCATCTCCAATGCCACGTTGTGTATATTTCAAAGGTGGGGACCACATTCCCCAGGCATGTATTGGGTGCATTACCTTTTCTATGGAGAGAGTGAGACATCACTTGTGCTGAGGGCTGATCAGCTCTGACAAGATAGGCCTTAGATTTTGGTAGTAATAGCACGGGGTGGACAAACAGGCGTGCTGTGAAAAATAATAGAGTATAAGTAACACAATTGTTTTAATGATTGATACTCTGCCCAAAGGGGACAGCAGTAGCATTGTCCAGAATATGGTCCACCATCGAATTCCAGACACACATCTATCTAGACTGCCACCCTTCAACTTTACCTCTATGAAATAAATTTGGATTCCTCGATATTTTAAAGTTTCCAGACATATGATGGGTGGTGATCACTGGGGCTCCTGAAAAAAATGTCATCCAGTTGAATACACCCTACCAGGTACGAACACTGGCCACCCATAGTATATATAACAACTAGATCTAGAGCAATAAGAGGCCAGGAAGCCCTGTCCGTGTCAGTACCACAAAAAGATAGGGCCACACCAATGTGTTGAATGTTTTTTATAGGTGTTAAATTCAGTGTATTTGTATATTTTATTTCTGAATGTTGTGCCTGCACAAGGGCACAGCTACTGTTGCGCACCTAGCCACAGGTCATAGACTGAGAATGTTTGGTGAAGAGTAGACAACATATTGGGTAGATGTACCTAATAAAACGAAAATATACAATAAACATAATCCTATAAATGATTTTACATATTCATTAAGTATTGTTTTTACCATTAAATCCGTTCACATCCATTTAGTTGTTAAATGGGTTCCAGCATTACCACACAGACCTACATAACCCATTACATCATATAAAAGTTCATTTCACTATATAGAGGTTCATGCATCTTTTTAATTCATCATACTAAAAAAACATATATATCTTCCCTCATTCAAACATTCATACAATTGATCAATTATTTATCCAAAATTATATACTGCTGATCGTGTATGAGGGGGGATTTTGAGGGTTACACAACCAATCCTTCCAAAATTACTTTAAAATACACAAGGGGTCTATATTAGATCAAATGTTACATCACCATAAGTTTCCCACACGTTTGGATCAAAGCTGGACCATGTGCCCACTGTGATATTTAAGCAGCAACAAATCTCAGCAGTGCCTGAACTGACTACTTAGGAATAAAATAGGCAAGATAAGTACTACAATTAAAAGAAAGAAATAAACAAATAAATATTTCAGAAAAAAAAACAAGTTGCGAAGTTGGTACACCTACATATTTGCTCATGCTTAAATGAAGTTCACATATATGTTTTCTAGGAGTACTATTTCTTGGCCTACTTCTGTAGTCTTGTGAATTCACAAAAGTTGTATATCTGCACAAATCCAAGGACATGGGTGCACTTTATTTATTATTACTTGGCTAGCTTCACTGTGAGTGACTTCATTCTGTTCTTTCACAAGGAGCATATCGACACACAGTTGTTTCATTCTGTGCCAGTAACGACTGTGCAATGTGTGATGTTTGACACTAAAACAATTTTTATTTTTTGCTAATGTTTGTTATAATGGTGAGGGCCCAGCAGCTCCCACAGAAATATTGTAAGAAAAGGATGGGTTGCGCATTGACAGAGCCAAAGGGCTGACCAACAATTTCGGACCTACTGGCTTTGCCAATGCTTGCTTATTTATATGTTGCAAAGAAATGGTACCTACCATATTCCAGTAGTTTACTGAGCATTCTGAGAGCAGTATACATAGCCTCACATTGCTAAATATTGAACATATGTGTACACATTTTTATATTCTAATGACTGTCAGTAGTACAGTCTGAGCTTACAACATTTACTTAGAGCGCTCACCCTAATAATAGAGGCTTTCAATTAATGAACAGTAAATACAAGTTTGGACAGCATTATAACATGGACACAAATATTACCTTCACTGCAGACAGTGCCCTTACATGATCCATAATGTGGTACTGCAAACTAACAGCCAAAGGGTTTGAGCTGTAGGGGGTTGGGCCTACTTGTCCCAAGAGAGAAAAAAAAAGATTTCCATCTGTGTTTGCTGTTGGGACAAGCTATAGTACAATGTTTTAATTCTTCTTTTGCTTCTAGAGATAAATGAATTTCTTTTTAAAGTCTTGTACAGTGATTGCAATATAATTTTTAGGTTCTTTCCTTCATTTGGAGTTCCCTCCTTACCTCAGCTGGCCAACAAATGCAGCGTGCACCATTGATAGCTCACCTATTGCTAGACATGTTGCTATCAAAGTTTCAATTGTAGAATGTGCTGCACACACCTCCTCCAAGGACTATGTATCAAATGGTAAATAATTTATTGATGCAGATGTATAACAAGGAATAGCATTAATTGGTTGTGAGTATACAATGGTTCAGATTGCTTCTACTACACATGATATCGTGATATAAAGATAAAGGATGATGATATGTACTGTGACCCTAAGTATATTATTGAAAGGCCTGGGTGGGAGAAAAGGAAGAAGGGAACAGGGGAGGATGTATGCAAAAAGAAAAGGAATACGGTTAGGCCCAAATGGAAAAATATGTATAACAACGATAATGCTTGGTCCCATGGCCCGTCTTTTTCATGGTTCATCACTTGTAGGACGTGATGGGAAGATCAGCCTGTTTTCCTAATGCTGTATTTCCGCTGCCCCAGGCCACTTCATTTCCCCACATTAAATGGACTTCATCAACATGACCCCTACTCAAACTACAAGTACGTGTTGGTTATTGTGTGCATGATCAGCAATTGGACTGAAGTATGCCAATCCAAGAACGGCAATACACAAATTATTGCCAAATGGCTCCTGAAAGAGTTCATACCGCGCTTTAAAGTACCTATGTTTTTGGGTTCTGACAATGGACCGGCGTTCATCTCACATGTGATTGAGGGGTTGTGCAAGGGGCCAGGAGCCACACAGAAAATACATGTGTTCCACGGAAACAACCAAGTGGGAATGGTATCCCAAGCTCATCCTGAAGGGTTGCACGTGTTAAAGAAAAAGGAAGAGTGTGTAAGCGGATACCAACGATACATCAACTAAAGACGTCTGGAAAAATGTATGCCCCAACCCCTCAGTCTACAACCTGTGACAACGAGACATCTTTACCTTTTTCATCACTTTGTTTTCCTCATATCGAATGTGCCTAAGTAATAGAAGTGCTAGTAACCTCTCAAATTACTTGAAGACAGGCACCAACGGTTACTTTTTCTGTTTACAGGTATCATCTCTGAGGCTCTACCTTATTCTTCAGCAGACTTTTTGAAAAGAGTAAAAGTACAGCAGAAGATAAGACATTCTTCCAACTAGTCACACTAGCCACACGTACCAACGATTGGAACAATGCCTCAAGACTTTCAGAACAATTAGAGAAAATGATCATGGATGCTGCTAGCAGCATTGACCCCCATTCCTGCCATTATAATGACTATGCTCCTTAAAAGTGTGTTGTGATCACAGTATTATACCTGAGATACTGCTTAAATGACACAGAGATATTGTACCAAAGTGAATAAATAGCCATTGATAAAGAAGGGACAGTTGACAGGGCAGGATGTTACACACCGGCCTACAGACACAGAAAACAGCATGTGTTACAATGTCATACCTGTCTCCAAATACTTGGGCTGTGTCCTAATGTACAAAATGCTCTTCAAGTCAGAACACCATGTCCGCAGTTGCACCTCCCGAGAATAGCAGAATTAGCTAAGGGAGAGCAAGGATAGAACAGGGAATGTGAATAACTTAGCACTTATAGAAGTTGTAGAAGTAACAACAATAGGACTACACTAAGTGCAAGGATTTTGTTCAAAAGAATGAACAAGAGGAGGGAGATGTTGGAGGGTCCCGAAAGTCCCGTATTACCATTTAACAAGAAACCCATTACTGGTTTGGCACTACCCACCAAACATGATACTCCTAGGTAGGCCCTACCAGGCAGGCTCAGATAGAATGTCTTAAATTGTCCACTTTCCCTTGTCCTGGTAGCACATCTCACATAGGCCCAAGCCCAGCTCCCTAGATAAACCATATCTTACATAGGCCCAAGCATACCTTCCTAAGATACAAATGTGTAGGCCCAAAAGCAAGTGACTCTTGCTCTCATTTTCATAATAATAATGAAACAGACCTCGTAGGCCTCACTGATCTGCTAGCAGAAATCTGTCCCATCCACCCAGATACAACATTAGCCTGTCTTGTAACTTTCCACAGTTACAAGAGCAAGGGTGGCCCCCACCCACTTGACAACTTGATGGAACATCTGGCAGTGTCACATGCAAGATTTGTGATATTCTTAGCTATGGGACTTTCCGCACTTGCTAAACTGGAACCCAAGGCAGGAACTTGACCAAGAATTAATATATTTAATATTAATTCTAAAGCATTTTTCACGGTAAAAGTTATCCTTTGTTTACTTTTTGCGGTCAGAGAACTCTGACCTGCTGCCACCAGTTCTGTTTTATCCTGATACCACTTCTCATATAAAATGTTCCAGTAAACAGGGTGGCCGAGTGGCCTGCGTCACATCTTGTGTCAAGCCTCGTGCACACGTAGGCAAGTTCTGCATTTAACGACAAAGTTCTGCATTCAACTATATAAAAGAGCCTCGCCCACACTATAAGCTTTGAACTCTTCCATTGCATCAGACCTTGACTGCATCTGGAGGGCTTCCCGTGCGATCGATCGTCCGTACTACTGGGCTAGAGCTTCAAACTTTCAAGGTGGTAATATTCTTTTCTTAATAATTTAGCCTTTTGGCTTTAACACCCTATCTAATGGCATAGCCTATTGGCATTGTCAGCCTATCTGATTATTTTACTATTGGTTTTGTCAGCCTATCTGATTATTTCATCATTAGTTTATTCAGCCTCTTTAATAATTTAGCCTTTTGGCTTTGACAGCCCATCTAATTCAGTTCATTCTAACCCAAGCCATTGCATTTAACTTAGTTTAAACTACGTAGTCTTGAATGGTGTTGCTTTCTTAAGAAAAGATTAGCCTTCTAGGCACTAGCCTACCCATCCTCTTTAGAGTTAGGGTTGCTCCTTGGGCAGCTGCTTATAGCATAATATTTTGGTCATATATTTGCTTCTTTGAACAACTGAGTTTGAACATTGTCGATGCATTTATTTTTTTCATCCTGCTCAAATGTTGTTGGGCAACATTTAAATTGAATTGTTTTATGCTTTGACCTGATCATGTGTTGATGAACACACATTTACGTTGAACTGTTTCCTGTGGGTTTGAATTGCTTAATAAAGTGCTACTGTATTTGACATCGTTGTTCCTTCCTTTCAAGAGAACGTGCAGAGCGCAGGTCTTGCTCTCGTGAGCTGGTAAGCCATGTGTGACCACTGCAGTGTCTCTCCATTTACCCCCCATCAATAAATAAAGTTTTTTTTACAAAAAGATCATCATGAGGGCTTATGCAAGCCTGCTTGCTGTTCATATGTTAGTCAGAGGCAAAGTTTCTGGGTGCTCATTACGTGCATGCCTTCTATTAAAATATGCGAGCAACGTGGCAGCAGTAATCTCTGTTTGCTTACATAGGGGCAGATTTACAAGCCCCTTGCAACACTTTTGCGCTGCCGTTGCGTCACTTTTGTGACGCAACGGTGGCGTAAAAAATGCGGCAAATTTACAACGTGACGCATCTAGGGAGATGCGTCACATTGTAAAGCCCTACGTGACATTATACCTGAGTTAGGTATAATGTATGCAGGGTAGGCGTTCCCACGCAGGAAAGCCTCGTAAAAGTGACGCAGTGAAATCTACAAGATTTCACTGCGTGACTTTTAGGACGCCACTGCGTCAAAACCTTAAGCCTGCTTGAAGCAGGAGTAAGGAGTGACTCAGTGTATTGGGAATAGGCCGCAACACGCATTGCTGGAGTTGCGTCGTGCTTGCGACACGACTCCAGCAATGCATGACTTTTCCACCAACAGATGCGTCAGAATTTCCCACGCATCTGTCAATCCTTGCGCCTTGGTACGCCGTATTGTAAATACGGCGCATCTATGGTGGCGCAAGGGTTTTTCACGCAGGGAAACTGACGCATCTGTACAGATGCGTCAGTTTCTTGTAAATCTGCCCCATAGTATGTTAACGCGCTGCTGCGATTGTTACTCCTGAAAATTAAAATCTTAGAGGTGTGTCCCTCTACGGGTTTCTCTGCACTATACACGAACAGTCTTATTGGTACCTCGCGATGCTATGACACTCGCGCAGATACATTATCAAGCAAAAACATGTTATCTACTGCAGCCCCCAAAAATCGGGTTTGTCTATCCCAAATTTTAATCAAAAGGGCCCCATAGGTGGTGGGAGGGAGATGGATTGGCGGCCTTCTCTGAAAAAGAAATGTGAAGAGACATGGCGGCAAAGTGAGGATGGCCCCTGAGTTGCTTCTCGTGCCGTTTCTTGATTAGTATAACGCCCAAGGGCGCTGTCTCAAGTTATGTAAAACCTACTTGGAGCGCAGCCTCTCTGTACTTCTGGCAGTCCCGCCTGTCCTAGATATTACCAGGTAAGACCGCCGACGCTGCTTTTAGGTGGATCCATAAACGCTGTCTAACAAGTGTGTCCTGATTTGCGTATACGACACTGAGCAAAGGGCACTGTAGACAGACTGGGTCTGTTACCACGACGTCCTGCTAAAACAAAAGAAAGAAGCAGTGTCCAAAAAGAGGACTTCACAGGTGAAATCTATCCTGCTGTATAGATAGATTTTCTGAAAAAGTTATCATTTCTCAAATAAATTTACCCATGTGACACAACCTTTTTGAAAGTGGGATTGTGGTTAGATTGCAGTGTTAAAATACTCATTGATCCCTTCAGAGAACAACTCACTCGCCATTCTGTCAGCCAGTGAAATCACAGACAGATTACTTGTGAGAAAATACTTATTTCTCTCTTCCCGTAGGAAAATGAATAAGCTCACTCGGGGTTTCTTTTATAAGTGCATTGCTCATAGGCTTGTATCAGTCTTTTGTGTTGCAAGTTTATGTTGATATAGTCTTATGGCGAACATGGGAGACCCATTTTGAGTCTTTGTGCTGCCACTGGTTACTAACTAAAATGATGGAAATAAGGAACTCTCAGATATATCCCTTCATGAGTGTATATGTAGACTGGTAATATATTCGATCAATCGAGAAGACTCTTTTCCCTTCTGGTTAATATTAGATCACACAGTGCTGGGATCTCGTGTACCACTTGGACACAACAATTTTAGAATTCAGGACTTGATTAAAAAGAGGACAAAGGTGATCATATTTACACACTCGCCATCGCAGCCGCAGCAGGGGACGCTCCTTCTCCTATATCGCCACCAAGACCTGGAACGACCTCCCACTCTATCTCCGAACACCACTCTCCCTGCAGGACTTCAGAAAGCAACACAAGACATGACTCTTTGAAGAGACGCAGCAGCCACAGCATGAGGATACTCATAGGCGTGACAGTGCAGCGCTATACAAATGCTGACTGATTGATTTATTGATTGATTGATTGGTTGAATTTAGTAATGCAAGTGAGCAGGTCTGGATTCATGGTTTTCTCCTTCTCTTGTTGGAGGATTTTCCTGTGTTGATTCTTAGCTCATATGTCTCATTTCTTTACAATGTGGGCAGGGTAATCTCTGGTCTCCAGTTTGTTGGTTAATGCTTTGGCTTGTTAATTGAAGGCATTTTTGATACTGCAGTTCTGTTTCATGCGTAACAATTGGCTGTATGGTAAGTTTTCTTTTAATGAGGGAGGGTGAAAACTATTAAACATGAATACGTTATTTTTGTCTGCAGGCTTCTAAAAAGTCTGGTGCCGAGGTGGGTGCCTTCTGCAAAGATTAAGATGTCCAAAAATGGTCATGTTGCGTCACTGATAGTACTCATGAACTTGAGGGAGCTATCCAGTGTGCTTATCCATGTTAGAAAATCCTGTGAAGTTTCTTTGTCACCTTTCCCTATAATTAGGATTTCGTCTCCATAGTATGATCCTTTGGTGGAATGGACTGTTGTGTTGTAGGATGTATTTCTCCTCAAAATGGCTCACATATAATCCAGCCAGACTCGGGGCAAAGGTGCTGCCCATGGATGTTCTATGGACTTGAAGGTACAGAGAGTCATTGCATTTGAAATAATGTTTTGTTGATGCTAACCTGCAGAATCTAGGATGAAGTGTTGTGGGGTCTGGAACTGCAATCATTGTTGAGTAGATCTGTTCATTAGTTTCCAAAGTTGTGCTCTGTTGAAGACTTGTACAGAGGCTCTTTATGTCAAGTCCAATGAGTAGGTTCTCTTTTGGATCATATGGTAGACCTTCCAGCAACCTCAAGATGTCTCTCATGTCTTTTAAATATGTAGGTGTTTGTTGCACCAGTGGTCTCGAGTTAATCGGCAAATTGTGAGAGGGGTTCTAAGATGGAACTTATACCGGATACGATCAGACAACCAGGTGGAGGGGTTCTACCCTTGTGCATCTTGGGAAGTGAGTAGAAAAATGGAACTCTTGTTTCTCTTGTACACAGAAAATATGCCTCTTTTTTACAAATCCAGATTTTTGTTCTGCCTCTTCAACCATGTTTGTAATGACTTTTTTAAGTCTCTCCGTCGTGTCTTTTGTGATGATCCTATAGTATCGTGTGTCATTTAGTAGATCTGTGCACTGTTTATCATACTCGTTTTTGTTAAGCAGGACAATTCCTCCACCTTTATCACTGGTTTCGCCGCCAGATTTGGATTATCTGCGAGTGTTCATAAGGCCCTGCATTCCTTGTTGGTCATATTGTTAAATGGCTTCATTTTGGAAGTATTTAAGGCCTCTATTTCATGGGAAATGGCTTGTTCAAATGTTAAAATTTCTGTTGGTACCATCATATTTGGTGGGCAAAAGGTTGACGTGGTCCATACATCTCCTTCTTCAGTTGTACTTTCTTTGTAATCAAAAAATGTGTAGCTTCAGTTTCCAGCAGAATTCAGCCAATTCGCCATGCAGGCGGAATTTGTCAAAAGTTGGTGTGGGCACAATTTATTTCAAACAGAATTGGTTGTCATTGAGGGATATGTCTGTCGGATTCTGCTCCTTGGTCTTGCTTCTCATCAATATTCCTGTGTCGGTATCTTCCTACCTGACCTCTTTCTTCTTGGCTCTTTACTGAAGAAGGCCTATTCCTAAAAATGATATCTTAGTGCGGGTGGAAAATGTGGTGGTCGTCCTACCATATAGGGGACGATTCAACCTCCAAATTGTGGAGGGAAGGGTTGAAAATATGGGGGTGGCTCGTTGTTAAAGAATTGTTCTTCACATGGTTGTTGCCAGCCTCATCCTATTCCTCTGTTCTTGCCTCTGAATCAACGTCGCCTTCTCATATCCTCATTGCTGCTCCACCTGGATGAGTCAGAGGAGCTGCCACCCGAAGAGTCATAGTCTGTGAGTTCCACTGCACCTTCATTTGGAGGATTATATGTATGGATAGACCTTCTCCTGAGAGCTTTTGTATCTTGCTCTGCATCAAGAAATCTTTCATCTCGATCATGTGGTTGTAGATCTCATCTTGTTTTCCCTTAAAGACTGAGATGTGCTCGATTGTCTTTAGCTTATTTTCACTAATCTGGAGATTTATGGTGCACAAAAAATATACTTGCATGAGTGTCACAACATTGCGAGGTACCAATAAGAATGTTTGTTTATAGTGCAGAGATACCCGTGGCGTTTTTTGCAATTCATTTACATTTTATGTCTTTTATTTTTTAATATTTTTACAGTTTGTTTTGCATGGGTGTCTGCAACATGTAAAGACATTTTTTTTAAACTATGTTTATTTGTTTTAGTTGTTGGCTCCAAGCTGGTGATATGATTCCTTACCTCCATTATTTCCATGTGACATCCTTGCAGTCCCTGTGAAAGGCCATTTGTGAAGTGTGAATCAATCAAAACTTTTGCAGAAATGGATTTGGGCTTGTTTGGGATGTTGTACTATTGGAGTGAACATGGGTGCAATTTTTGTAAATTGCAACTAACATCCTTTATAGGTTTGTTTTTATTTGCATGTTCCTCACAGTGCCCCTTGTTGAAGTGTGATTTATCCAATGAACACGCCAGGTAGATAGATCGAGTACTTTTATTTAAGCATTAATAATCAAATGCAAAGAGCCCATTCACAAGCGACCGCTCAGTTCTGCTGTTCCAAGATAACTGCCTAATGGACAACCATCCTCCCAGGCTAGAACACAGAACATGAGAGCCCGCTTGTAAAATGCAATTACAGATTACATGCCTCTTAAGGAACACAGAGGGCCTGATTCTGATGCGGGTTGGAAAGCTCCCCCACCGAATCGGTTTGGAAATGGTTTCCGACCCACTCGGATCGGGAGAGTCCGACCGACGGAGTACGATGCATCCGGATGCTTCCAGATACGATTTGGTTGGACTCCCATTGACTTCAATGGGAGCATATGTTCCTAACCGCATCAGAATTGGGCCCTGGGTCGGGAAGACACGTTCCCGATCCGATTTGGAAGGAGCAAATGCCATTAGGAGGCCTTCCTAACCGCATCAGAATCAGGCCCTAGGTGGTAATGCTTTCCTAACCGCATCACAATCAGGCCCAGAATGTGGAATACAGAACATGGAATATGACCTCGTGGTGAGGATATCACATCCCTCGTTAATTTCTGTAGATTTATGTGTTTATAATTCTATGCAATCTAGGCAGAGAACTCATGAAATGAGAGACTGATCAAGCGTTGATACAGATCCAAAGCTGTGTGAATTGCAGGTATAATGTGAAGTGATATTGTGTGAGTACTACCATACGCACACATAAATGCCTTTGTGAATTGCACCCTATGGAACTTGTTTATGAGAGGCTTGCACCACATGAGCATCACTTTTTCTGACGCTCCTGTGCTGCAAACCTCTTAGCCATATCTATGAGGCCACGCAAAGCCACTTTGCGTGGCTTTGCATGGCCTCGCATGGCCTCATAGATATGGAGTAAGACAAAGCAGCACAAGTCACTGTATTGCCTTACTCTGCACCAGGGAGGCGTCCCATGGGCGTTGAAGTGGGTTTTCCCATGCAACACCCATGGATTTCGACACTGCCCCCAAATTTACTAAATCACGTAAACCAGGAGCAGCGCCAACACCGTACACCTTCAAAGAGCAGGCGTAATGAGGAGAAATATTTTTATTTCTGCAGCACACATAGAAAGAGGAAAACGCCTCTCAGCATTGTTTTTGTGCAGGAAGGGGTACCTTCCTGCACAAAAACAATCCTGCATTCAATGCACACACCCTTGCACCATGGTGCCTGCATTGGTGCTAGGCAGCAAATTGTGCACCAGTGCAGAGAGTAAACGATAGGAATGCACCGTATTTCATAAATACGGTGCATTCCTGCCCTTGACATTGGCATAGAGCAGTGCAGCAAGAAGACTTACGGCACTGCCCTTCACCAATTGCCCATACATGAGGCCCTATGTTTTTTGCACTTTTCTAAAGCTAAAGGTGTCTGTAGCTACGTCTACAAATAAAGCCATAATGTCATATACCTTGGGGAAATAATTGTAATTGTTTTCCTTAACCTTCAGTTTGATGCTTGTTTACCTTACTAATGTCTGAGTTCATTTTCAGTTAAAAAAACAAATAATGCGATGCGTTCATTCACCAATATTAGCATTAGTGAAAACTTTAATTTACTCATGGTATTGACCTCAATCACCACTCTTTCAGATACTAAGGTTCTTGACACACAAAGCACTTTTTCCATTGCAACAGTGAAAAATCTATTGATACCATGAAATGCAGCTTAAGAAATATTTTACATCACCTACACTGTGCTTAAGACTTGGTAATAGCGCACCTACCTACTCCTACTATGACTAACAAGCACTGGCAAAACCAACAGGTCTAATTTAAAGATGCAATTGAATGCAAATGCAAACCTCTTTGTTCCTCCTATAGGTGTGCCCTATTTTTTATTCACCAACTTTGCAGTGTAGCATGACACTAGCACCCCCTGTTTATGGAATAAAAAAGGAGCACTCCAAGTTTTGGGAATCTGATACCAATTGATAAAAACCCAGTCGGCGGTATTTATCCGGTATGGTAAATAAATATCTTACATTCAGAATATTTACTCAAACATGAGTAATTACATATGAAACCTGTTTTCTGCACCTACTTCCACATGTATAGGAATTTACGGCACATTTCCCAGTAATATTCGTGGTATTTGAGCTACCTAAACTTGTCATGGGAAGAAGGATGTTTTCACGCCACAGATGAAAAGAGGTGCAAAGTTTAGTACTCTCTGGGGCATATTCTCAAGGAGCCATCGCCGAGTTAACGGCACTTTATCGCAGCCAAAGTTGCGATAAATTTATCGCCCCATTCACAAGCTGGTGCTGACAGCCGATAACACCAGTTTACCTGCGAAAGCATCCTCAAAAAACATCGCCACAGATGACCCCTGCAACTATCGCTAATGAGATGCAGAGTAGGCGTTCCCGAGCAAAAAGCCGAGACAACACCACACCTCAACATTCTCAACGACCAGCCCGATCAACGATAAGACCACAAAACAGGCAATAAGGCGCGTTAGCAGCAGGAATCTAAAACCTGCTCTGACCTGGTGTAAAGTCGGACGACAACCTGCACCATCAAAGGGAGCCCAGCCCACAGCCACACATGAAGAACAACAGATGCCATGGAGATACTCACCATGCATCCCGGAGCCCCGAGAAGGCAACAACACCCCCCCCGGACCAACACTGAGGCAGCGCAGACAAAGACAGTGACCCTCCGAAAATGCGCCAACCCCACAGACCCAGCACCAGAGAATGTCATTGCCCACTATATGCCCAAAGGGACAACCCTCCTCTGCATCCTGACCACCATAGCCCACAGGCTGACGGTACCAACACAGCGGACAACCAACATCCCAACGCAGACAAAGCTGCTGGCCGTGCTGCACGTGTTGGCCTCTGGTACCCTCCAACCAAAACCAACCTCCGCCTGAGACGGAGGAGTCACACAGCCTGGCCAATCCAAGTCCCCCACAACGGTCATGGATGACACCATCAGCTTGGTACCCCACTATCCATACCTCACACACACTACGCAGGAACAGCCGGAGACCAAGCAAGGCGTGTATGCCACAGCTGGCTTTCCGCACTTGTCAGGGGGCAAGTGCCTGCACACATGTCCTACTAGTGGCCCCTTGCGACACTGCACACAAGAAGCGCAACAGAAAGAGCACGGATCCCACCAATGTGCAGGCAATAGTGGACCACCGTGGAATCTCCGCCAACGACGTCGCCAATCACCCAGGCAGTGTGCATGATACCTGCACCTCCCGACAGTCCATCATCAACCTGCTCCACCAGGATGGCACCCACGGAAATGCACTGCTCGTTGGCCAATACCAAATGCACACACCACACACCTCCACTCCACAATCATGCAACACACAACACCGGAAATGCACACGTCACAGGCTCACATACAACATGCACACCCACCAGACACGACAGCACAACTCACTGTGGGAACCTGTGCCAGCCATGTACATGAGCCATCTACGGCATGGCACCTCGGACACACAATAGCAGATTGTCGGAAGAGGTGGGGACCAGGCATGTGCGAAGGAGGCAAGGGACCTATGAATGAGAATGTACACAATGCCAAGTGTGTCGTGGATCTGCTAGCCAGACTGCAGTATGCAGACCACACACATATCCATATCGACACACACCGCTGGTGTTTGGAGTGTAGTGGACAGTGGACACAACCATGTCACCCCAGCCAGTGGGGAAGTCGCGGAAATGTAGCTTGTGACGTCCCCCCCATAAGCGTGAGCGGAGTGGGCTGGCCCAGCGTATGCCAGGCCAGTGTAGGGGTGTGAATAAAAGGCACGTAACCTTGGGCGTGGTCCTCTTCCGGAATGCCCAACGTCTCTGCCAGGGCGGCGCCCCTCACCCCGCCACGAGGCCGATGCCATGAGCGGTGTTGCCAGCGATCCTATGCGCCTGCTGCACCCCTGGACGCTGGTCCCCGAATCAGTCCTGCCCGCCCCGGCGCACCCGGCCTCAATGCCCACCTTCCGACACCGGCGTGTGTCGATGAGGGCCCACCACGTGCCGGTGCAATCTCCGAGGCCTGCGACCTTGGCAGCCTCCTCCGACCATCACGGCCTCCGCAACACAGGCCCGCAGTATTCCTTTCACGTTGACGTACTCCACCGGCATGCACAGCGGACAAGTAGGTCACACATTTGGAACTGAGTCTTAATTACACCATGGCAGAGCACATAAATCATGGCTGAGTGTATGTCACTATACACCCTTCGATGTGGTGCCAACAGGTCTTAGTGTTACATCACAGCCGCAAGATTCTGTGGGCCCACGCAGACTACTGTTCTCGGCCTACACTGCGCTCGAGTAGGTCACAGAATTGGAACTGAACATCGATTATTCAAAGGCAGAGTAGGAATCATTGCACGCAAGGAGAGGCATACGAGGATGACGCGTTGCAGTTGGGAGGAAAAAAGGATCATCATTACGGAGGTGATCGAACACTACCGACAACTGCCCTGATGTCACTAAATCTGTGCATCGTGAGCCTACGACACATGGCTGTGGCCCACTGCTAACCGCTGCCTCCGGCCTACACTGCGGTCCAGTAGGTCACATAGTCTGGAATCGTCAATGCCGGAGTTCGTATCAGTGTACCGGCATCATCGCAGACTGCATCCCCTCTCAGCCCCGGTGCCACTAAGTCTGTTCCCCGACATTCATGGACACTCTCTGGTCGTACATTGGTGGCGTTTGAGTCTATGGACTAGGGGGTAGTTTTCATCCTCATGCAGCTGATACCGAATTGGTGGTGGCAACGAGGCAGTCGCTTTCCACTCCTCCATTTGCTGCTTCCGGATAGCTTCTGCCCTCTGCATCATGCCCTGGAAGAACACCTTCCACTGTCCCCCGAAACACTCCGCGACATTCACCTCCGACATCGACGAGGACCCGCTCAGTCTGCGTGGCCCTACCTCATTGTACCGCAAGTCACCGACCCATGGCGGTGTGCCTGTGCCTGCCGCTGTGCACCCGGGGCCACTAACTCTGTGCAGCTCAAGTCCGGGACCCTGTCTGAATGAATATTGGATGACCTCTGTGACGGTGGTCTTGGGGTCATCGACGCCATGTGCATGTGGCCCTGCACTGTCCGCTGCCTCCGGCCTCAACTGCGGACCACCAGGGCTCACACATCAAATCGAGTCCTGACCGGCCCGGACGTCGCATCACCACAGGAGGCACACGCCACCATCGCCAGGGCCAACTCCAACCACCATCTGCCAGAGTCGAGACAGTGGTACTGGCAGACTGACGGAGTTGCTCAGACCTGTCGTGGATGCCATCAGCTGCCTGATCCCCTGCTCAGCACTCCAGGTCCCACTGACTCAGTGCACCGCAACCAATGGACCGTTACTGATTGAGTTTTGTGATGTGGAGATGTTGCGCAGCAATGTCACCTCAGGCAGTATGGGAGACCTGGGACATTGATGAGGAAGTTGCTGCAGATCTAACACACCCCACTGCATCTGCATCAGGAATATCCCAAATGGACACATTCCAAGTTATTTTCATCACATGAGCGCGCACAGCTCTAGTGCCCCAACCTCAGTGCACTGCAACTCACGGACACTTCTGTTTGTATGTTGGGTGACCTCTGTACTTGCTCCGGCTCCCTCCATGTTGCTCAGCAGTTGACTCTGTTATGCATGTGTTTTCTGTTTCCATTGCACTGGTGTCCACTGTTCAAGTTGTTGCCAGCACCGAGCACTCCGTGCGGGCTGGCTTATGCTCACCCCACACACATCCAGCACAGGCGTCACTGTACACGTGGCCCTGCCAATAAAGGGGCAGGGCCCACGTGCCCATAGCCAGTTCAACATAATATCTGCGTGTGTCTCTATGGCAGTGTTGGTCTCCTTTGTGGGGTGTAGGTGGTCCCTGAAGGGTAATTGACACCCACGTATGTGATCTAGTTCGCCTTCCATGGGTTCGGACCACACCCGCACCTGATCGGCCACCTCTTTTTGGCGTTCTGACACCTGGCATTGGGGTGCCATGTGTGGGTCGCTGAAGTGTTGTGGGCCAGCCTTGCTTGCATGTGCTTCATGCTGTGTGGTCTGTTGCAGGGGCTGGGTTCTCCTCAAAAAAGCTTGTCTGCCCTGGTCCTGGTGGTGGGTTGCGTGGGATGTCCATGGGCTGTTGTAGGGCGTCGGTGTCGAAGGTGTGTTGGTCGTGTCCTGCATCACTGATGGGTTGTCTGGTCTGACCTGCTGGAGGTGTTGTTTGTCCCTCTGCAATGTGAAGGGGAGATGCATGTTGACATTGTGTTGGCATTTATGTTGGCGCATTGTTCTTGTAGACATGCAGACTGTGTGACAATGTACATTGTGGCTGTTTGGGCGGTGCTGGCAATTTGAGGGGGGACAGTGGACATTTGGACTACATGACTGTTGTGAGGTTGTACCCGTACATATGCATCTCACAGTTCCCTGCTCTGTCAAATGTGATTGGCCTGTTTATGCGCATGGGCGGACCCAGTTGTGTCCCCTGTTCTGCAGTGTCGGTATTGCACTTTGTGCCACATTGTCATGGGATGTGCTGTGATTGCCATGTGTGTGTGCAGCAGTGTGCCACGGGGATGGGGACATGACCCTGGGTTATTGTGGGTGTGCAGTGTGCTACACGTCATTGTGCATGTGTGCCATTGTGCCAATCTCCCCCCGTCCCCTCAGGACCTGTTCGTTACTCACCCTGTTGTTGTTGTGTCAGGTCCTCTCGAGCTGTGTCCATACTCCCACAATGATGGCTGGCCTCCATTTCCTCCAGCTCCTCCTGTGGCGCAGGACTCCCACCTCCTGTCGCCGTAGCTGCCTTCCTGTTGGCAGCGGCTTTGGGCCTGGTTTAGGTTTTCACGTCATGCTCTCATATTGTTAACCAGCATGAGAGAAGTGCCAGGATTGGTTGGAGTGGGCTGGCTTAGCGCTCATTCAGAAACTGGGGTCCTGTGCCTTCTCTCCACCCGGATGTCTAAGATAACTCAGGTTAGAGAGGTGTAAGGTGCTCATGGCAGGCTGGCCATTGCAAGACAGCCTGCCAAATTGACATGCACAATTAAAGCTGCAGTAGTCAGCCACCACTCCTTTCTGGTGCCAATTAGCAGCAATGACCCTGCCCCACCTTCACAATCAGCTTTTGCTTTTAGAAGAAAAAATAAAATGGTAATAAAGTCATTTTATTTCAAATTCTGTTTATTAAGTTTTTAAAATCAACATGGAGATACATCACAATTGCAATAATGTCTTTGTAAGCCAAGAGTTACAGATATCACATGAGGGTTACAGCTTGTTCACAAGATCTTTGGCATTTCGGGCCTATTTGTAGGCGCAGACATAGCAAATCACAATTGGTAGCATGTTACATTGTTTCAACCCTTTCTCCAAGAAGAGGAACAAAAGAAAGGAAAGAAAAAAGACCAAAAAGGAAACCTAATATATGAGAAAATAGAACCGTGATGTCATGATGCGTACAGTCTTATTAGTGGTCAGGAGAAGAGGACTTCCGACCCAATGTGGAGACACCTCCCGAGGAGTATGCCCCTGTCTGATCCACTGTGCCTTCATATATGGAATAAATTGAGGGCTCTCAGCCGTGGGGCGCACGCCGTCAACGGGAGCCCTTCCGACAGATAGCCCACCACCGGGGGCCATATATACTCAAACCCTTTCCGTGAGTCTTCCACGATGTCGGTCATGCGCTCCAGAGCCAGCACCCTCCACAGTCTTGCATGCCATTGAGTTAAGGATGGTGCCTCTTGTTTTTTCCACGTGGCAGCTACTGCCATTTGTGCTGCCCCCAAGCAGAGCAACATAACTGATCTGTCTCCTTGCGTTTGACGTTTCAGTGTTGGGTCTCTCATCCCCAGCAGTGTGTGCTCAAGTGAGTATGGGATTGGGTAACCCAATATGATTTTGATTTGGGACAGAATCTCTTTCCAAAAGGGCTGTATAGAGGGGCAGTCCCACCAAATATGGTGGAAATCGCCCAACAGACCGCACCCCCTCCAGCACCGATCAGAAGAGGTGGGGAAGATCTTGTGCAGTTTCTGGGGGTATAAGTACCAGTCATACATGATTTTGTAGTGTGCCTCTCAACAGACCGCACCCCCTCCAGCACCGATCAGAAGAGGTGGGGAAGATCTTGTGCAGTTTCTGGGGGTATAAGTACCAGTCATACATGATTTTGTAGTGTGCCTCTCTAAGGAACATCGAGCGGTTGAATTTGGTTATATCTCTATATAGACGTTCCCACTGTTTTCCCGCTACAGGAGTGTCTAGGATCGTGTCCCAGAACTGTGTATGTCGTGGGGTCGTTCTGGGGCCTAGCTCCTGAATGAGGGCATATAGGAAAGAGATGCACCCCTTGGAGGTGGATCCAGACCCGGCAAATTTCTCTATGGGGAGCAGGTCCCTGGTGGCGGCCAGCCGCACCATAGGTTGCTGCACCCAATGTTTAATCTGCAGGTAGTGGAATTCCTCCTTGGCAGGTAGAGAGAATTGTTTCATGCAGTCTCAGAAGGTGAGTAGCTCCCCTTTACTGTACAAGTCGGAGATCATGAGGCAGCCCCCTGCCCTCCATACCTCAAAGGGCCCTTCTTGAAGCGCTGGGGGGAAGGCTGCATTAAAATGTATGGGCTTGTAGGGAGATGGAAAAGTAGTAAGTTGCAACCTCTTAGTGAGGTCATCCCAGACCCGCAGGGTGGTGGCCGTGGGTGTACTAAGGTAGGCATTGGGCGGTCTGTCATGCTTTGGCTTCCAGAGGAGGTCCCATATGGTCCTGCCTGTGACCTGCCTGTCTATGTGGAGCCAGTGTTTCTCAGAGGCCCGCAGCGAGCACTCCGTCATTACACGCAGCTGTGCCGCCCTGTAGTTTCCCAAAAATGTCGGTAGCACCAGACCCCCCTCCCTGCGGGAACGAGGGAGAAGACGATGGGGCAGGCGCGCCCTCCTTCCCTGCCAAATGAATTTAGTGATCATCTGTCTCAGCTCTCTGAAAAGACCTCTGTCAACCTGTATAGGTAACCCCTGAAAGAGGTAGAGCAGGCGGGGAGAGCATTCATCTTGATGGCATTTATCCTGCCCAACCAAGTAATATATGCGGCGCTCCATTTGCCCAAGTCAGCTTTTAACTGGCGCAGTAAGGAAGGAAAGTTGGCCTTATATAGATCCGAGACATGGGGAGTGAGCCTGATGCCCAAGTACAGGATCTCCTTGGCTGTGCATCGAAAAAGGGACGCTCCCTCCACCTGTCGCCACTCCTCTTTGGAAAAAGTCAAATTAAGTAATAAGGACTTGGTCAGATTCACCCGAAAGCCCGCTACCGTCTCGAATAGTGACAGCTCCGTCTGGATAGCTGGAAGAGAGGTCAGTGGCTCCGTGATCGGGAGAAGCACATCGTCCGCAAACAGCGAGATCTTATGGTCATCCGTACCAAACCGCACTCCCCGAATGTCGGGATGCTCTCTCATTTTATGGGCTAAAGGTTCTATACACAGGGCAAAAAGCAGGGGGGACAGTGGACAACCCTGTCTTGTCCCCAATGCCAGGCTGAAGGAGTACGATGCGGCACCATTGACCAGGATGCGGGAGGTGGGGAAATGATAATTGGCGCGAACCATCCCAATGAAGGTCTCATTAAACCCAAAGCGCTGCAGCGCCCGAAATAAAAAGGACCATTCCACGCAGTCAAAAGCTTTCTCCGCGTCTAGCAAGAGAAGAGTCGCCAGGATGCTTTTTTTCTGGACCTTTTCTATTATATGGATGATGCGCCGCAAATTATCATGAGTCTGCCGCCCCTTGATGAACCCTGATTGGTCCGGGTTAATAAGGCCTGGGAGAATGTTTTCTAGATGAGTAGCCAAAATTTTTTAATAAATTTTGGCGTCCAAATTTAAAAGGGCTATCGGGCGGTAAGAGGAGCAAGCCGTAGGGTCCTTCCCTGTTTTGTGTATCACCGCAACTAAGGCCTCCCCCATGGTGGGAGTGACCTGTTGTGTAGAGGCAATGACATTGAACAAGGTGGCCAAGTAAGGGGCTAGTTCCGGGGCGAAGGTGCGGTAGAAGTGCACCGAGAACCCATCCGGTCCAGGAGCCTTCTGTAATTTGAGTGCATCAATCGCCTTCTGGACTTCCTCAGTCGTGATAGGTTTAGCCAAGTCCTCGTTGGTACTTGACGGGACCTGTGGGAGGTCTAAGGGGTCTAGATAAGCCGCTTGGTCCTGCGACCGTGGTGCCTCCGAGGTGTAGAGGGAACGATAAAACTCCCCGAAAGTATTGGCCTTCCCCTCTTCCGTTATGTGGGAGACGCCCGCGTCATCCACTATTAATTTAATGTACTCCCTTTCCTGCTTGGCCATTAGTTGGCGTGTCAAGAGTGAGCCCACCTTGTTCCTCCCCTCATACCGCCTGGCCTGCAGCCTCAAAATGTTTTTTTCCGCCCTGTTGGTGTATATGGCCTGTAGCTTCCCTTTGAGGGATGTTACCTTTCGCAATAACGGTGCTGATGGGCCCTCCTTATGCGCCTTCTCTGCGTCCAGCAGTTCCTTTTCAAGCATGAGTCTTTCCTCCCGCTGCTGGTTTTCAGGGTAGTGACCAGTGCTATGCATTTGCCCCGGACAACCGCATTAAGAGCGTCCCAGGTGGTGGCATGTGAGGTGAGTTCGGGATCATTATTCTCAAAAAAGTCCTTAATGGTCTGTCTGCGTTCGTCCCGTAAAAGTCTATCCCTCCAGAGGAAATTAGGGAAATACCAGCGCACGTGTTTGGAGTGTGGAGCAGGCCAGCTGAGGGTCATCTCGAGAACAGCCTGGTCAGATAGGCAGATAGGATGAAAGTGGGACTGTAAGATCGTGGGGAGCAGGGATTGGCTCACGAACATGTGATCAATTCGGGAGTATGTCCTATGGGAGTGGGAGAAGAAAGAATAGTCACATACGGAGGGATGAAGCCCCCCCCACACGTCAACCATGCCCATGTGTTGGAGTTGTGATCTAAGTGCCTTACCTGTTGCCCTGTGTGGGTGAGTTGTGTCTAGACCCGGGTCCCAGATGAGATTAAAATCCCCCATTAGGAGTATATCCCCCCGTGCAAAGTTCTCCAGGGTCATGAGGAAGGAGAGGAGAAAGTCCTGCTGGCCCATGTTTGGTGCATAGATAACTGTGAATGTGCACGGTCGGCCTCTCAAGTCCCCTCGCACCATTAGGTATCTCCCTGCCTTATCAGTTTTGGTGTCATGAGATTGAAACAGGACCCCTGCATGAAAAAGAAGCGCCACCCCATTTTGTTTTAAGGCGTGGGAGGATCTAAATATGAGAGGGTAAGCTTTATGTTTTAGCCGGTGCTCCTCAGTTTTTTGAGGTGCGTTTCTTGGAGTGCCGCCACTTGGATATTGTGGTCTACCAAATACTTCCAAAGGCGCTGCTGCTTGTTAGGGAGTTAAGGCCCCTAACATTCCATGTTACACTTCTGACTGCCATACTTATCTAGTCGGGCCCCGGCCCCCCTCCCACAGGCCCCCGCGCTGACGCTCTCCCCTACCCACCCCGACCCAGCAAATGTAAAGCACAGCATAGACATCATGACATTGAACGAGCACAAAATAACAGTAAAAACAAGAACTACGAGTTCGGAGAATCCCCATCTCAGAGGGGAACCTCGTCACAAGAACGAAACTCTGGGAGCGAAACCATTTCCGCCCCCCCTGCCCCAACAGTCTCAACATCTAAGGCATATGCATAACTATGCTGCATAGTCATTTAGTGCCATTTGTATCCCAGACCACCCTTGCGGTATCTGTTTACCTCAGGCCATACAGGTGGCTCCACAATAAACAAGATAAATGCAAGTTCTCTGCTCCATCCACCCTCCCATTGATACTTCCTTACCGCACCCATGACGGGGAGCGTTTGGCGTCACTGACAACAAGAACAGCCCAATCGTGGGAACCACAAGTCGCGGACTTCTGTCCGGAGTTCGCTCAAAACTGGCCGAGCAAGTGGCTTATCAATAGTCGAGATAAGTGCAAGTCCTCCATTCCATCCTCCCTCCACTGATGTCCCCTGGACAGGGGATATTTTACTTCACTGAAAACAAAGATAGTCCCACCGAGGGATCCACATTTAGCAGATTTCAGTCCGGAGGTTTCTTGTTACCTCTTCCTGCTTTCGGCCAACGACCGCCACCTTCTCGCTCCCGCTGTCTCTCCCCCTCGGTGTCCCTCGAAGATGCTGCACCACTAGGTGAGGAGATCGCTATTCCCAGATGGTCCACCGCCTCCGCCAATTCCGTACAATGAAGATGTTTGTTGTCCTATTGGAAGGCAATCCCAAGGGGATATGTCCATCTATATTTGACTTTTCTCTCTCTCAAGAAGTCGGTGATCGGGCTGAATTGCTGCCGTCACATGAGCGTGGCCTGGGCCACATCTTGGTAGAGCGTGCATGTGGCATTCTGGAAGGTGGCCTTGTTGGTGATCCTCGCCTTTTGTAAGACCAGTTCCTTGGTCTTGAACGAACTGAATTTCGCCAGGATGTCTCGAGGCTTCCGATTCTCCCCAGGGAGCCGCGGCCCCACTCTATGGACTCTCTCTAACCGGATTTCAGGACCGTTCCCCCCCATGACTGAGGAGAAAAGGCCCACCATGAATGCTTCCAAGTCCGGGCCCTCACAATCTTCCTCCAGGCCATGAACTCGTACATTGTCGTGGCGGGAGCGATTTTCTAAGTCCTCGCACTTAAGCAAGGTGGCTCGCAACTGGCCACTCAGGTCCGCTGTTCCTTCTTCCAGGGGTTTAATACGATCGGCCAGCTCTTGGTACTTCACCTCGAGGTCCAGCGTACGGGTGCCCACCGAATCTACATCCGCCTGCATGGACACCAACTTCTCCCTCATCTCCGCCCGAAAAGAATCAAAGGAGGCATCCATATCAGCTTTGATGTCTGCACGGAGCTCTTTTTTGAACTCCCGGAGGGAAGATAGGAGGTCCTCCCTAGTGAGCGCCATTGAGCCTCTTGATTGTGCCACCTCCTCTCCAGACGACCCCGCGCCTGAGGTGGCGAAGTAATTCGAGACTTTATTGTTGGGGACCTTTTTCGGTGGCATAAGGGGACATGCTCCCTGGTCAGCTCTTGGCCGCCCTTTCAGCCGTGCAAAACCAGTCTGGACTCTCTCTGGCTTTGTAGGGCCCCACCTCCTCTTCTTGGCCTCCTCAGGGGGCTCCCCAGGATCTGTCTGCGGAGACTATAGGGGCTGCGTAATGCTCCCTCCCAGGTTCCTCCCGGTGCGTGCTGCTTTCGTGCCACTAATTCACCTCCTTGACAGGCTGTGCAATCAGGCTTGATGCTCCTGAGATCTCTGGGACTCTGCAATATGTATGGGGAAAGGAGCCAGCACTCCCGCTCCTCCGCTGCTGCTTGGGCTCACCTCTCACCACCAGCACGCCATGGCGGCCATCTTAGGGTCAGGCACCTGGCGAAGTTTTACTGTATTGACTTCACGAAGTTTTACTGTGTTAGAGGCCATCGCCAACAGGCACACATATATTTTGCCATTATACATCCCCTGATGGGCCACAAGCCGACATTCGGTGGTGCATTTAATGCTTAATCATCATTATTGACCTTTTTGCTTCATGAGCACCCGGAGGCCAACGCCGTGTAACAGACTCTTCATGTGGTAGATGCGCCTGACTTCTTACAATGCAACAGGACCACACTCTCAAAGAACCGCTGGGATACGAGTCCTCGCTTGACATATGCCCCCCCAAATAGTCCGAGTCCCTCTGCAGGCTCCTGAGCGAGGCCCCCCAGAGTGCAAGGGGGGCCCCCAGATGCACCACTCACCTGTCGGGGGCTCGAAGTCTCGCTCATTCAAAAGGCGCCGCAACGTGGGGGGAACCACCACACAGAGAGCGCCTGATCCGGGACAATCACGGGTCTACTGGCGTCGCAACACAAGGCGGTGGGGGCACTCAGAGGGTCGGGCTGGATTCCGCCTGCTCCGGTCATCTTCCGTGTCTGTGAGCCCCTCTGCTAGAGCCGCTCTCCTCTCCCGATTGGGAGCGCCGCCATTTTGTGGGGTCCGGTATTCCGCCCAGTCCACTGGCCGTCCGCCGCACTGCTTCAGCAGCATTTGGTAGTGTATGCCGAGTGCCACCACAGCTAAGCTCACCCATGCAGTCGACAGGGGCTCACATTCGCCGCTGCTCGAAGCCCCTCACCAACAGGGCCGCCATTTTGTGGAAACCACCCCAGGGCAGCCGCGATCCGCAGGCACCTCTCTGCCGCACCACGGGGGCTCCCCGGGACACCGGAACTGCCCCCAGCAATTACCCCTCACCTGGCGTTTCTTTGGGGTGGTCGGGGTGAGCTGAGGAATGCCTTAATTCATAGTTAACACGGGGCCAGGGACGGAGCCGGACGGAGTCACGTCCGATCTGCCATGATGTCTGGCCACGCCCCCCATGATGTCTGGCCACGCCCCCAAGTCATTTTATTAACATTTAATGTTTCTTTTTTTTTCTGCACCCTGCAGGAGGGGGAGTGACACTCCATAGCTGAATTAGAGAAGCCAATGCTGGGATTACAAATGTTCTGCATGATGAAAGAGGAGGGCCCATGCTTAGCAGCCAGTCGAAGGGTATGAGAGAAGGGTTTTTCTGGGTAGTAAAGGATAGCCTTAGCTCAGCACAGTGGATTTCTTAAATCTGTTAGACTTATCATCACTCCACTTGCAGCACTAATGACAGCAATGGCTATACTTGCATTACTGCTGTATGTGCTGTGCCTTCTGAATGTGTGGGGGAACTTGCACTGTTATTGGTACCAATTTCTGGATAATCTTTCCCCTAAAATCTTGAAGGGCGGTGAGTCAGTGGGAATGTGTGCCACTGAAAAGCATGCTTGATCTGATATCATATAGTTTAACCCTAGTGAACACCTCATGACCTCTAACGCAATATTCTGTCAGTATACAACATTCACATTACAATATTTTAGGAGGTTATATCATTTGGAGCCAAGACATTTTGGGCCTGATTCACTTAGGTAAACTTACACTTCTGTGTAAGTTTACATTTGTTTTTGGGATTCACAAAAACAGAGTTAATTGTAAGTTTATGACTGAACAGACTCCACAGGGTAGAGAACTCCACACATAAAAAGAGCGGATATACCTATCTTTTTATGTGCGGAGTTCTCCGCTCCGACTCAAAATGTCTGCAGTCGTAAACTTACTATTAACTCTGTGTTTGTGAATACCAAAACAAACATAAACTTGCACAAAAGTGTAAGTGTACCTTTGTGAATCAGGCCCCATGTTTTTATAATACTTGACATAAAAATAACCCTTGAATAACTCTTGAATGCCATTAAATTAGTTAAATTAGCACAAATGGAGCTTATAATAGTGATATGTAAGAAAGGACCTCATTTTTGTTGTGGTCGCTACATTTTGTCCTGTTTGAATTGGCTGACTTTCGAACGTTCCGCGCTTTTCCACTTCTAAACAGTAGTATAGTGTATGACCTTCTCTTAAAGCATGTACTGTACATTCAAACTACCTGTTTGGCCTATTTAATGCACCAATTGCATGGAGGTTAAATGTCATAGCTAGGCTCCAATCTGTATTTACACCACCCACATATAGCTACATATCTGCCAGCAAAACCACTGTGCTTTGGCTGGGCTGCAATTTAAATGAACTGCACTAAAACACGGCAATGAAAAATGTCTTTGCCATGTAGAAACAGTCTATTTTTATACATTCATGTCACCGTAAAGAATGCCTTGAAAGCCGACAGCGCAAGGTGCTGATATAAAAAAAATAGGATACACTATTTTTTAAATAAAATTCAAAAGTCATTTCACTGTGTCAGCTTTTCTAAACTATTCCCTGAACCAGCCTAAATACCTTTAAAATCTTTATTTTCAATTTCCACTGGGGGAAATTAAATAGTAATAAATTCAATTTATTAAAATTTAATTTTTCATTTTTTCCGCACCCTCCGCGGGGGGGGGAGAGGGAGGGGGGTGACACTCCTTAGCTGAAGTAAAGACGCCAATGCTGGAATTACAAATATTCTGCATGATGAAAGAGGAGGGCCCATGCTTAGCAGCCAGTTGAAGGGAATGAGTGAAGGGTTTTCTGGGTAGTAAAAGACAGCCTTAGATCAGCACAGTGGATTTCTCAAATCTGTTAGACCTAGCATCACTCCCCTTGCAGCACTAATGACAGCAATGGCCGTATTTGCATTACTGTTGTATGTGCTGTGCCTTCTGAATGTGTGGGGGGAACTTGCACTGTAATTGGTACCCGTTTCTGGATAATCTTTCCCCTAAAATCTCGAAGGGCGGTGAGTCAGTGGGAATGTGCGCCACTGAAAAGCATGCTTGATCTGATATCATATAGTTTAACCCTAGTGAACACCTCTTGACCTCTAACGAAATATTCTGTCAGTATACAACATTCACATTACTATATTTTAGGAGGTTATATCATTTGGAACCAAGACATTTTGGGCCTGATTCACTAAGGTAAACTTACACTTCTGTGTAAGTTTACATTTGTTTTTGGGATTCACAAAAACAGAGTTAATTGTAAGTTTATGACTGAAGAGACTCCTCTGTTAGGGCAGAGAACTCCACACATAATAAGAGCGGATATGGATATCTTTTTATGTGCGGAGTTCTCCACTCCGACTCAAAGGGGCATATTATCAAGGGCAGTATCGCCACTTTAGCGGCACTTTTTGCCGCTAAAGCGGTGATATTTTTATCTCCCTATTAGCAAGCTGTCGCTAACAGCTGTTAGCAACAGCTTTATGGCGAAAGCGGCCGTTTTCTTGCCGCTTTGCATGTCAGCGATAATTATCGCTAATGACATGCAAAGTAGGCGCTCCCAACTAAAAGCGACTGAAAACAGTCGCAAACACAACTTCCCCTATTAGCAATGCCCAGCGAGCTGATAAAATAATTTGCGCTAACCGCGATTATCGCTGGAATCTAACACCTCTTTAAAACTTGACTTAACCATTCTAGTCAATGGGAGGTGGATTGTGAGGTTAAGTCCTCACCTGCCTATTAGCAAGCTTTTCATTAGCGCGTGGAATTTACTCGCTGGATTTCGCAGCTATTGCTGGAGTTTCGCCGCTATCGCTGGATTTTCTATCGCCTTGGAGATAGCGTTGATAATGTAACGCGTTATCTCTGCGATGTAATCCAGCGATAGCCGGCAATAAAAAGACAGCGCTAAGTGCGCTTTGCGATAATTATCGCACATCCTTGGTAATATGCCCCAAAATGTCTACATTCGTAAACTTACTATTAACTCTGTGTTTGTGAATACCAAAACAAACATAAACTTACACAAAAGTGTAAGTGTACCTTTGTGAATCAGGCCCCATGTTTTTATAATACTTGACATAAAAATAACCCTTGAATAACTCTTAACCCCTTCCATGCTCATGACGAGCTGGACTCGTCATGGCACACAGTGGTCGTGTGCTCATGACGAGTCCAGCTCGTCATGACACCCAGCACCGAAATCCCTCTGAGTGCGGGCACCAGAGGGATTCCCTTTTCTCCCCTAAAGCCTCGGGAGCTGGGAAGAGCTTCCCCAGCTCCCGAGGCACCTGGTTTCCCTGAAATGACGATCGGCGCGCACGTCGCGCTGATGTCATTTCAGTGAAACCGAAACTGAAAGAGGCTAATTTCTGTTTCAGTTTCTACGTGCTCAGGGGGCTATCTCAGCCCTCTGAGCACATAGAAACTCAGGATAGGTATAGTTGGAAAGGGGAGAATCTCCCCTTTCCAATGGTACCCCTCCCTAGTGGATCCCTGCTTGGGGATCGCCCCAGGAGGGCGATCCCCAAGCAGGGATCCACCCACTAGGCACCAGGGAGGGGGGAGCGGCCCCTTGGGCAAGGGCCTTTGCTTCCCCCATAAAAATGTTGGCAGTAGCCCCCAATCTGCCCCCGGGAGCAGAAAGCCCACTAGACACCAGGGATTTTTAATGGGATATTTATTAGGGGTGGGGGCTGCCCAAAATGGGCATGCCGATGCCCCCACCCCCCTGGCCACAAAATTAGTCTTTCTGCCCCCGGGGGCGAGAAAGCCCACTAGATACCAGGGATTTTTTATTTTAAATTATAGTTAGGGGTGGGGGCTGCCCAACATGGGCATGCCAATGCCCCCACCCCCGCCACAAGGTACAGTCTTTCTGCCCCTCCTGGGGGGCAGATGGGGCAGTAGCCCCCAATCTGCCCCCCGGGGCAGAAAGCCCACTAGACACCAGGGTTTTTTCCCTCGATAAATTTAGGGGTGGGGTTGCCCAAGATGGGCATGCCAATGCCCCCACCCCTCCCCCCACGAAATTCCAGTCAATACCCAGAATCCCCTGCAAACCTCAAATTTAGCTGAAAAAATCAAGTTTTTCTCAAATTTCTGTGTGGGAAAGTTCTGGAATCTACGTAAATTTCCTACCACCCAGCTTTCCCGATAAAAATGATACCTCACTCGCGTGGGTGGGTCATGTACCCGCGACAGGCAAGGGCCCAAAACGTATTGAAGAGACATCAAAATTACCTATCACAAAACAACCTGGTTTTGCAAGGGGGGTCACCTGGGTTTTTGGCCCCGGGCACAGCGGCCATCTTGGGAACCTACCAAACCCACACATTTCTGAAAACTAGACACCCGGGGGAGTCCAGCGAGGTATGGCTTGCATGGGTCCCCAAACGTTTTCCTACCCAGAATGCCCTGCAAACCTCAAATTTAGCTGGAAAAAATCACTTTTTACTCAAATTTCTGTGTGGGAAAGTTCTGGAATCTGCGTGGATCCACACATTTCCTACCACACTGCATTCCCCCAGGGCTCCCGATAAAAATGGTACCTCACTTGTGTGGTAGGCATAGTGGCTGAAACAGGAAATGGCCCAAATCGTATTGTGGAGACTTCAAAATTACCTATCACAAAACAACCTGGTTTTGGGGGGGGGCACCTGTTTTTTTGGCCCCGGGCTTGCCGCCATCTAGGGAAACTACCAATCCCACACGTTTCTGAAAACTAGACACCCTGGGAGTCCAATGAGGTATGGCTTGCGTGGATCCCCCAATGTTTCCTACCCAGAATCCCCTGCAACCCTCAAATTTAGCTGAAAAAAACATATTTTCCACATATTTTTGCGTGGAATCACCGTGCTGGCACAAATGTCCTACCACCCAGCGTTGCCCTTGTTCCCCAGAGTAAAATGATACCTCACTTGTGTGGGTGTCCAAAGCAGAACTGGCTAAAAACATATTTTTAAAAAAATGTAGCGCTTAGAATTCTCGTGTTATACCCTAAATCCCTATGTTTTGGGCTCTTCCCAGTCACAGGCCTTTGGCCCACCCACACAAGTGAGGTATCATTTTACTCGGGAGAACAAGGGGAACGCTGGGTGGTAGGACATTTGGGCCGGCACGGTGATCCCATGCAAAAATGTATGGAAAAAGTGAGTTTTTCAGCTAAATTTGAGGTTTGCAGAGATTCTAGGTAGGAAAACGTTGTGGGACCCACGCAAGCCATACTCGCTGGACTCCCCGGGTGTCTAGCTTTCAGAAATGTGTGGGTTAGGTAGTTTCCCAAGATGGCCACCGAGCTCGGGGACAAAACCCAGGTGACCCCTCTTGCAAAACCAGGTTGTTTTGTGATAGGTAATTTTGATGTTGCCTCAATAGGTTTTGGGCCCTTTTCTGTCACGGGTACTTGACCCACCCACGCGAGTGAGGTATCATTTTTATCAGGAGACTCGAGGGACGCTGGGTGGGAGGAAATTTGTGGATCCACGTAGATTCCAGAACTTTCTCACACAAATTTGAGAAAAAGTGATTTTTTCAGCTAAAGTCGAGGTTTGCAGAGATTCTGGGTAGGAAAGCGTTAGGAACGCACGCAAGCCATACCTCGCTGGACTCCCCAGGTATCTAGTTTTCAGAAATGTGTGGGTTTGGTAGGTTTCCCTAGATGGCCACCGAGCCCAGGGCCAAAAACTCATGGGACCCCCTTGCAAAACCAGGTTGTTTTGTGATAGGTAATTTTGATGTCGCCTCAATAGGTTTTGGGCCCTTGCCTGTTCAGTGATACTTGAACCACCCACACCAGTGAGGTTTTGGCCCTGGGCTCAGCGGCCATCTTAGGAAACCTACCAAACCCACACATTTCTGAAAACTAGACACTCGGGGAGTCCAGCGAGGTATGGCTTGCGTGGGTCCCCCAACGTTTTCCTACCCAGAATCCCCTGCAAACCTGAAATTTTGCTGAAAAAAATTCACTTTTTTCACACATTTTGTGTGGGAAAGTTGTGGCATCACCAGGCTGACACAAATTTCCTACCACCAGCGTTCCCCAGGTCTCCTGATAGAAATGGTGCATCACTCGGGTGGGAGGTCCAAGTACAGCGCGACAGGCAAGGGCCCAAAACGTGTTGAGGCGACATCAAAATTGCCTATCACAAAGCGACCTGGTTTTGCAATGGGAGTCCCATGACTATTTGGCTCGGGGCTCGCGGCCACATTGGGAAACCTACCAAACCACACATTTCTGAAAAGCAGACACCCGGGGATTCCAGGGAGGTATGGCTTGCATGGATCCACCAACGTTTTCTTACCCAGAATCCTCTGCAAACCTGAAATTTGGCTGAAAAAATCACTTTTTCACACATTTTTATGTGGTAAAGTTGTGGCATCACGGGGCTGACACAATTTCCTACCACCCAGCGTTCCCCCAGGTCTCCCGATAAAAATGGTGCCTCACTCGGGTGGGAGGCCCAAGTACCCCCGACAGGCAAGGGCCCACAACGTATTGAGGCGACCTCAAAATGGCCTATCACCAAAGCGACCTGGTTTTGCAAGGGGTCCCATGACATTTTCACCCGGGGCTCGAGCGGCCACCTAGGGAAACCTACCAAACCCACACATTTCTGAAAAGTAGACACCGGGGGATTCCAGGGAGGTATGGCTTGCGTGGATCCCCCAACGTTTTCTTGCCAGAATCCCCTGCAAACCTGAAATCTGGCTGAAAAAAATCACTTTTTTCACATATTTTTGTGTGGTAAAGTTGTGGCATCACGGGGCTGACACAAATGTCCTACCACCCAGCGTTCCCCCAGGTCTCCTGATAAAAATGGTGCCTCACTCGGGTGGGAGGCCCAAGTACCCGCGACAGGCAAGGGCCCAAAACATTTTGTGATAGGCAATTTTGATGTCGCCTCAATACGTTGTGGGCCCTTGCCTGTCACGGGTACTTGGGCCTCCCACCCGAGTGAGGCACCGTTTTTATCAGGAGACCTGGGCGAATGCTGGGTGGTAGGAAATTTGTGCCAGCCCCGGGCGTGATGCCACAGCTTACCACACAAATGTGTGAAAAAGTGATTTTTTCAGCAAAATGTCAGGTTTGCAGGAGATTCTGGAGTAAACGTTGGAGATCCACGCAAGCCATACCTCCCGGAATCCCAGGTGTCTACTTTCAGAAATGTGTGGGTTTGGTAGGTCTCCCTAAGTGTCGTCGGGCCAAAGCGTCATGGGACCTGCTTCCAAAACCAGGTGGTTTTGTGATAGGCCATTTTAAGGTAAGCCTCAATACGTTGTGAGCCTTACCTGTCGCGGTACTGGGCCTCCCACCCGAGTGAAGCACCACTTTTATCGGGAGACCTGGGAACGCTGGGTGTAGAGAATTTGTGTCAGCCCGTGATACTAGCTACCACACAAAATGTGTGAAAAAGGGAGTTTGTTTCAGCAAAATGTCAGGTTTGCAGAGGATTCTGGAGTGAAAAACGTTGAGAGATCCACGCAAGCCATGCCTCCTGGAATCCCCAGTGTCTACTCTTCAGAAATGTGTGGGTTTGTAGGTTTCCCTAGGTGGCCGCTGAGCCCAGACCAAGACGTCATGGGACCCCCTTGCAAAACCAGGTCGTTTTGCTATAGGCCATTTTGAGGTCACCTCAATGCGTTGTGAGCCCTTGCTTAGCCAGGTACTTGGGCCTCCCACCCGAGTGAGGCACCATTTTTATAGGGAGACCTGGGGGAACGCTAGGTGGTAGGAAATTTGTGTCAGCCCCATGATGCCACAACTCTACCACACAAAAATGTGTGAAAAAGATTTTTCAGCAAAATGTCAGGTTTGCAGGGATTCTGGGTAAAACGTTAGGGGATCCGTGCAAGCCATATGTCCCTGGAATCCCCCGGGTGCCTACTTTTCAGAAATGTGTGGGTTTGGTAGGTTTCCCTAGGTGGCCGCCGAGCCCCGAGCCAAAACATCATGGGACCCCCCTTGCAAAACCAGGTCGTTTTGTGATAGGCCATTTTGAGGTCGCCTCAATACGTTGTGGGCCCTTGCCTGTCGCGGGTACTTGGGCCTCCCACCCGAGTGAGGCACCATTTTTATCGGGAGACCTGGGGAAACGTTGGGTGGTAGGAAATTTGTGTGTGCCCCGTGATGCCACAACTTTACCACACAAAAATTTGTGAAAAAGGGATTTTCAGCAAAATGTCAGGTTTGCAGGGGATTCTGGTTAAGAACGTTGGGGGATCCACGCAAGCCATACCTCCCTGGAATCCCCGTGTGTCTACTTTTCAGAAATGTGTGGGTTTGGTAGGTTTCCCTAGGTGGCCGCCAAGACCCGGGCCAAAAGTCATGGGACCCCCTTGCAAAACCAGGTCGTTTTGTGATAGGCCATTTGAGGTAGCCTCAATACGTTGTGGGCCCTTGCCTGTCGCGGGTGCTTGGGCCTCCCACCCGAGTGAGGCACCATTTTTCGGAAGACCTTGGGGAACGCGGGGTGGGTGGAATTTTGTGGATCCACGCAGATTTCAGAACTTTTCACCACAGAAAAGTGAGGAAAATGTGTTTTGTTTGCCAATTGTTTAGGTTTGCAAGGGATTCTGGGTAACAGAACCTGGTGAGAGCCAGTCAAGTCACCCCATCCTGGATTCCCCTGGGTGTCTACTTTTCAAAAATGTATAGGTTTGCTAGGTTTCCCTAAGTGCCGGCAGAGCTAGGGCTCAAAAACTACAGCTAGGCACTTTGCAAAAAAAGGGTCATTTTTCACTGTGAAAATGTGGTGCGTCCACGTTGCGTTTTGCGCTGCTTCCTGTCGTGGGCATTAGGCCTATCCACACAAGTGAGGTACCATTTTTTTGGAAGACCTTGGGAACAGCGGGGTGGGTGGAATTTTGTGGATCCATGCAGATTCCAGAACTTTCCACCACAGAAAAGTGAGGAAAATGTGTTTTTTGCCAATTTTTAGGTTTGCAAGGGATTCTGGGTAACAGAACCTGGTGAGAGCCAGTCAAGTCACCCCATCCTGGATTCCCTGGGTGTCTACTTTTCAAAAATGTATAGGTTTGCTAGGTTTCCCTAAGTGCCGGCAGAGCTAGGGTTCAAAAACTACAGCTAGGCACTTTGCAAAAAAGGGTCATTTTTCACTGTGAAAATGTGGTGCGTCCACATTGCGTTTTGCAGCTGCTTCCTGTCACGGGCACAAGGCCTACCCACACAAGTGAGGTACCATTTTTTTCAGAAGACCTTGGGGAACGCGGGGTGGGTGGAATTTTGTGGATCCACGCAGATTCCAGAACTTTTCACCACAGAAAAGTGAGGAAAATGTGGGTTTTTGCCAATTGTTTAGGTTTGCAAGGGATTCTGGGTAACAGAACCTGGTGAGAGCCAGTCAAGTCACCCCATCCTGGATTCCCCTGGGTGTCTAATGTTCAAAAATGTATAGGTTTGCTAGGTTTCCTAAGTGCCGGCAGAGCTAGGGTTAAAAACTACAGCTAGGCACTTTGCAAAAAAGGGTCATTTTCACTGTGAAAATGTGGTGCGTCCACGTTGCGTTTTGCGCTGCTTCCTGTCGCGGGCACTAGGCCTACCCACACAAGTGAGGTACCATTGTTTTTGGAAGACCTTGGGAACGCGGGTTGGTTGGAATTTTGTGGATCCACGCAGATTCCAGAACTTCCACCACAGAAAAGTGAGGAAAATGTGGTTTTTTGCCAATTTTTAGGTTTGCAAGCGATTCTGGGTAACAGAACCTGGTGAGAGCCAGTCAAGTCACCCCATCCTGGATTCCCCTGGTTGTCTACATTTCAAAAATGTATAGGTTTGCTAGGTTTCCTAAGTGCTGGCAGAGCTATGGTTAAAAAACTACAGCTAGGCACTTTGCAAAAAAAGGGTCATTTTTCACTGTTGAAATGTGGTGCGTCCTCGTTGCGTTTTGCGCTGCTTCCTGTCACGGGCACTAGGCCTACCCACACAAGTGAGGTACCATTTTTTTCGGAAGACCTTGGGCAACGCGGGGTGGGTAGAATTTTGTGGATCCACGCAGATTCCAGAATTTTCCACCACAGAAAAGTGAGGAAAATGTGTTTGTTTTGCCAATTTGTTAGGTTTGCAAGGGATTCTGGGTAACAGAACCTGGTGAGAGCCAGTCAAGTCACCCCATCCTGGATTCCCCTGGGTGTCTACTTTTCAAAAATATATAGGTTTGCTAGGTTTCCTAAGTGCCGGCAGAGCTAGGGTTCAAAAACTACAGCTAGGCACTTTGCAAAAAAGGGTCATTTTTCACTGTGAAAATGTGGTGCGTCCACGTTGCGTTTTGCGCTGCTTCCTGTCGTGGGCACTAGGCCTACCCACACAAGTGAGGTACCATTTTTTTCGGAAGACCTTGGGGAACGCAGGGTGGGTGGAATTTTGTGGATCCACACAGATTCCAGAACTTTCCACCACAGAAAATTGAGGAAAATGTGTTTTTTGCCAATTTTTAGGTTTGCAAGGGGTTCTGGGTAACAGAACCTGGTGAGAGCCAGTCAAGTCACCCCATCCTGAATTCCCTGGGTGTCTAGTTTTCAAAAATGTATAGGTTTGCTAGGTTTCCCTAAGTGCCCACAGAGCTAGGGTTCAAAAACTACAGCTAGGCACTTTGCAAAAAAGGGTAATTTTTCATTGTGAAAATGTGGTACGTCCACGTTGCATTTTGAGCCATTTCCTGTTGTGGGCACAAGGCCTACCCACACAAAGGTACCATTTTTATCGGGAGACTTAGGGTAACACAGAATTGTAGAGCAACTGTTATTACCTATTGACTTTCGATGCATTTCTGCCTTCCAAATGAAAGACAATGTGTAAAAAATAAGTCATTTTGAAAAATGACCTATAATTCTCATGCTAGTATGGGTACTCCCAATTTCGGAAATGTGCAAATATCTACTGTTTCTAAAATCTACATTTTGTTCCCATTTCAGAAATACATAGGTGTCTTTCATAACAATTTTTCCATGTATACATTTTCCCAAAATAATTGCTATATACCCGGTACATAATAAAAAACCATTGCAAGATGCTGCTCAGTTATTGGCTCTGGGTTCGTCGGGTTCTTGGTGAACCTACAAGTCCTATATATCCCCACAACCAGAAAGGTCCAGCGGATATAACGGTATAACGCTTTCAAATAGCTGTCATAATTAGAAGAAGTTACAGGTGAAAACGTTGACACAAATGGCTGTTTTGTTCAACTAATTTTCAATTTTTCCTTTATTTAACTGTTAGTTTCTATAAGGAAAACTTTAAGGATCTACACAAAGGACCCCTTGCTGAATTCAGAATTTTGTCTACTTTTCAGAAATGTATGGCTTTCTAGGATCCATTATTGGTTTCATACCCATTTCTACCATTAACTAGAAGGAGGTTGAAAGCACAAAAAATAGCAAAAATAGGCTATGTCCCAGAAAAATGCCAAAACTGTGTAAAAAAGTTGGTTTTCTGACAAATGTCTGCTTGTCCCTGAAAGCTGGGAAGATGGTGATTTCAGCACCACAACCCCTTTTTGATGCCATTTGCAGGGAAAAACAAGACGCTTTCATCTGTAGCCCTTTTTCGCATTTTTCCCAAAAAAACATAATTTTGCTGTATTTTGGCTAATTTCTGGGTCCCCTCCAGGGGAATCCACAAACCCTGGGTACCTTTACAATCCCCATGATGTTAGAAAAAAGGACGCAAATTTGGCGTGGATACCTTATGTGGTCAAAAAGTTACAGGGGCCTAAGCGCGCACTACCCCAAATAGCCAAAAAAAGGCTTAGCACAGGGGGGGAAAAGGCCTAGCAGCGAAGGGGTTAAATGCCATTAAATTAGTTAAATTAGCACAAATGGAGCTTATAATAGTGATTTGTAAGAAAGAACCTCATTTTTGTTGTGTTCGCTCCATTTTGTCCTGTTTGAATTTGCTGGCTTTCGAACGTTCCGCGCTTTTCCACTTCTTAACAGTAGTATAGTGTATATCCTTCTCTTAAAGCATGTACTGTACATTCAAACTACCTGTTTGGCCTATTTAATGCACCAATTGCATGGAGGTTAAATGTCATATCTAGGCTCCAATCTATATTTACACCACCCACATATAGCTAGATATCTGCCAGCAAAACCACTGTGCTTTGGCTGGGCTGCAAATTAAATGTACTGCAGTAAAACATGGCAATGAAAAAATGTCTTTGCCATGTAGAAACAGTCTATTTTTATACATTCATGTCACCGTAAAGAATGCCTTGAAAGCCCACAGCGCAGGGTGCTGATATAAAAAAATAGGATACACTATTTTTAAATAAAATTCAAAAGTAATTTCACTGTGTCAGCTTTACTAGACTTTTCCCTGAACCAGCATAAATAACTTTAAAATCTTTATTTTCAATTTCCACTGGGGAAATGCAAGAAAAGGCTTCAAATGTATTTTCCATTTCGTTTTTTCAAAACCGGATTTATCTGTAAAATCAGTTTTTTGATAGCATTGGAGGAATATTAACTTTACAAAAATGTAATTTGTGCAACCAGAGACAAAACTGGCTGAAAACTTGTTTTACCACTCAACCCTTCTGTTAGACCCAGCATCCTGGATGTGATATTCCTCCAGTCTTTTTCCCTTCAACTCTCCTGTTTTGCTGTATTTTTTTTTGTTGGGCTTTTGTAGTCTGTGCACTTTAGCACGCTAACCAGTTCTAAAGTGTTTCTGCGGTCTTCCTAAAACATGGTAAAATTGGCTTACATCTAACTGGCACATTTAATTTACTTGTAAGTCCCTAGAATATGGCACTACATGTACTCATGGTCTGTAAATTAGATGCCACAAGTGGGCCTGCAGTACTGATTATGCTACCCACTGAAGTAGCCTTTTAAAACATGTCTCAGGCCTGTCACTACAGCCTGTATACAGTTTTGAACAACCATTTCATCCTGGGAATATAAACCTTTTGCCAGACCTGAATCCTTCTTTTTTACACAAATGTCAGCCCAAATGTAGGCCCTAAAAGCCCTTAGGGCAGGGTGCATGGTATCTAAAAGGTAGGACATGTGAGTTTAATTTTCACATGCCTTGGTAGCGAAAAACTTCTAACATTGTCTTTCTTTACTATAATGCCTATCTCTCCCATATACGAACATGGGATTTCCTAATTTCATGCAATAAGTGCTAACTTTGAATTCAGAGCAGATAGAGAGGTCATGTTTAGGCTCAAATGAATTGTAATTTAAAATCCTCAGTAACGGTAAAGTCAGATTTTAAGTAACTATTTTGAAAATGGCAGTTTAAGAAAGTTGGCCTTTTCTTGTCCTAACCATTTGTGCCTTCTGCCAGTATCCTGGATCACATGACTGTGAATATCTCTGCTTTTGGAGTTTGTGTATTCTTCCCAGAGAGCAACACAAATGGAACTAGGTTTGGGAGGATGGGCCATAATGCCAGGATGGATGGGGGTGGAGCTATTCCCTTCCCTATTTTCACTTCAAAGGATTTGCCTCCAGCACACAAAAGGACTATGACACCATCCTTTTGTCACCGTTCAGACGTCTTGTAGCCTTGACAGAGAAAGGGAAGAACTTTCCAGAACAACATGTGGAGGTAGGATAGAGTGTTCCCCAACACACACACAGGCTGGCACCAGGTATAAAAATATTGGACCCTCAGAAGAAACTCTTCAGTACACTCTTGAACCTGTGGAAGACATCAGAAGGACTTCCCTGCCACCAGAGGTTTGCCCTGCTGCTACCAGAGGACTGCCCTAATGCTACAAGGACTGCCTTACTGCGCGAAGGAGAACTGGACCATCTCCTTGAACCCAGGAATACGAGTTGTAACTCTAAGAGCTAGTTGGCTGGCCTTTTGTGTGAGCTACAGGGACATAACAAGCTCATAAGGCCTTGAACCCTGCTGCTGGCCACTGCTGAAGTCAGCCCTAACCCACCCCCAAAAGTGGTGTCCCTCAGGTTCTGGACCCTTGTTAGTGGTGTTGGTGGTAATTCTCCAAAAGCTGGGACTTAAAAATAAATTCACACAAAAACTTCCTGGAGAGCCGACAGAAGATCGGACCTATATATCAGCCAATTTGCCCAAGGTGCATCACGGGTTGGCATGACTGCAAATTTGGTTGAGCAGGGTCTCCTGGCAAAGGCATCCGGCCTCATGCAGCCCTTTTTGACTAGATTTTCGACTTCCAAAAAGTTGTCTAAGTCCAAAGGTAAAAATCTTCACCCGGGCTGACGGCGACCAGCTCCCCATCAATGATGACAATGTCTATGGCCTTGAAATCCAGCTTTTACCGATCTGACCTTTCCCCTGCCATTGTTTATGGCTTCACTGAGACTTTGTCTAGCGAATCTCTTGCGTCGACGACTCCTCCTCAGACACTGCCTTGCCCCGCTGAACTCTACCTTCTCCAAGACTTTTCTTCAGAGTTTTTCCAAGTTCGAAGGTAAGCCAAGACCAGGCCCAATCCACCCTTTTTATCTGCTACACGCTCCATCACGATTGGCTTTAACTTTTGGCTTTGCCTTGGCCTCGTGTGATCAGATACCCGCGGTTGGTGCTTTGATCTTTTGGGCACTAGATTTCACACAAATCAATCAATCAATCAATCAATCATGTCACTTATAAAGCGCACTACATACCCGCGAGGGTCTCAAGGCGCTGGGGGAAGAGGGGGGTGGTGCTGCTACTGATCGAAGAGCCAGGTCTTGAGGAGTCTTCTGAAGGCCAGTAGGTCTTGGGTCTGTCGGAGGTTGGTGGGGAGGGTGTTCCAGGTCTTGGCGGCGAGGTGGGAGAAGGATCTGCCGCCGGCGGTCGTTTTCTGGATGCGGGGGACTGTGGCGAGGGCGAGGCTGGTCGAGCGGAGCTGGCGGGTGGGGGTGTAGAAGCTGAGTCGTCTGTTGAGGTAGGCTGGTCCGGAGTTGTGGAGTGCTTTGTGTGCGTGGGTGAGGAGCTTGAAGGTTATCCTCTTGTTGACAGGGAGCCAGTGCAGGTCTCTCAGGTGGGGTGTGATGTGGCTGCGTCGGGGGATGTCGAGGATAAGACGTGCAGAGGCGTTCTGGATGCGTTGCAGCCGTCTCAGGAGCTTAGCCGTCGTACCTGCGTAGAGGGCGTTTCCGTAGTCCAGCCTGCTGGTGACGAGGGCCTGGGTGACTGTTTTTCTTGTTTCGGTGGGGATCCACTTGAAGATCCTGCGGAGCATTCGGAGGATGTTGAAGCAGGATGAGGAAACGGCGTTGACCTGCTTAGTCATGGAGAGGGTGGGGTCGAGGATGACCCCTAGGTTGCGTACGTGGTCGGTGGGTGGCGGGGCAATTACAAATTCATATTTCCGGTTCAACTGATCGGATTTACTTTGTTTTGGTGTCATTTTATCTATTACAATTTTCTTTATTTTTCCAAATTTAAGTGGGATTTTTCCTCTGTTGTGTTTTCACTTTAATACTTTTTGTGTGCTGCATAAATACTTTATACATTGTCTCTAAATTAAGCCTGCCTGCTTTTGTACCAAGCTACGTGAGAATTGAGCACAGGTTAATTTATTGACTTTTGTGGCTCACCTTGACAAGGATTTTAGTTGTTTCCTGAGTGGGGATTTCACCCCCTTAACCAATAACCCAGTTTCTTACACCCTCTAAAGCTTAAATACGTGTCCATGGTTGGAATAGTTAACTGCTGTGGCTCAGTGGACAGCAGCCTGCCTCTCAGTCCAAGAAAAGCAGATTGGTGTTAAGTCCTCATCACTTAGCAGAGATTAGATATCTGGGAGTGGACTGTAACAGCTGGCAGCAGAAAGGGTAGCTTTATCACTGCCTTTTTAGGTCTCGCCTAGCGACGCAGCGAAGCTGCTCGCTAAGCGAGATATATTGTCGTCGACTTAGTTTGGAAGGGGGACAGGAGATGTTCACTTTCCCAGACAGCCGATATGCACGCTCACGGCGTGTCTATCAGCTTGGTCCGGGACAGCACATGGGCACGCGCACGGCATCTCTTTAACTCGTGTGCTTCACAGCTGTGCCCGGCGCCGGACAGCAGACGTGCACACGCACGGCGTCTCTTTGACTCGTGTGCTTCACAGCTGTGCCCGGTGCCGGACAGCAGACGTGCACACGCACGGCGTCTCTTTGACTCGTGTGCTTCACAGCTGTGCCCGGCACCGGACAGCAGACGTGCACACGACGGCGTCCTCACGGGCTTCAGAGCCGCAATGTCGAGAGCTTGTTAATAATTGTGAGCATACTTTAACTAATTGCTGCAATTGGAAGGTGAAGTCGTGCCTGGTGCACCTTGCAGCTGCCTTAGTCACATTTCATGGTTTCTTCTGCTTCGCATTATGAGCCCCCCCACCCTCCGAGCACAAACGCAGCGTTTTCCTTCATCAGACGCCAACGCTTCCTCCCGGCTGGAGACCGAGCGATGCCCCTGTCAGTGCCATTTGTGCATGTCCCCATTGACTCCCCTTTCTTTCTCAATGTTCCTTTCACTTCCCACTGGCCCTCTCCGTGTTGCTTTCATATTCATCCCCCCAACCAACCCCATGTTGCTGCTGTGCAGCGGACGCAGGACCGGTTTCAGGTAAGTGCAAATGGATAGTATTAAACAATGTTTCTTATACTGGTTACCGTTTTCAGGAAGTGACAGCCTGGATTTATTTTCTGTAAATCGCCCATTCGCCTACAAGCATAATCCACAAAGCCAAAGGATTTCTGAGCTATGGAAAACATGCACAGATACCTTTTAAGCACCCATTCTAATCCTTTCACACTTATTTTTTTCTATTGGTTTTTCACACAACCCCTTTCTTCTCCAATTACGTTTCGAGGAGCTGCAGCCTATCAGTCTTCATTTCCTACATTGTCCAGTGTGCATGCGTGTGTGTGTTTTGTGGTGGAAGCAATGCATGATTGGAGGTGGTCCGTCGCAGCTCCGCTCTGGCATATGGCTTTCAATAAGGGAATTCCTGCCCTGTGCACCGCTTGCACTGTTTTTTTTCATAATCGCATTACATTTTATTATTCAACATAGGCATTAAACAGAACATCAGTAGTACATGTGGAGTTGCAACTTATTGGCGATACAATGTGGCCATTAATAGGATCGGATCGACTGCATAAAGTGAATTCAGGTGTTTGTATAGAAGCCGATAAACTTTAAATTACGCCCTCCCTCCCTTCGTCGACTTGCTTCGGAAGGGAGACAGGAGATGTGCACGCGCAGGCCGGACTGGAAATGTGAACACGCACGTCCAGGCACGCGATGTGCACATCTCCTGTCCCCCTTCCGTCCTCTCCAGCCGCATTGCACGCACTCCCCAGCTGTCCTTGCACCCCCTCCAGTGTCAGTCAGCCATGCGCCTGCCACCCCCACCTTACCGTCGTTCCGCCATGCTTCACGCGATGCCCTGCAGCGTGTCCCTAGAGCTCACAGGGTGATCGGTGTACCTCGCAGCCAATGCGGTCGCCGTCACGCTGGTCTTTGCTGGCGATCTCCAGACAGCAAATGTGCACGCTTACGGCGCGTTCTGATGTGCACTTGCCCGGACAGCTGATGTGCACGCTCACGGCGTGTCTGTGTTCTATGGAGACATTTGCGTGCCGACTCTCCAAGATGGCAGCTTGTTTTAAACTTTGCAGACTGCATGCTTGAACTAAATCTGAGCACACAGGACGCTACCCACCACCGCAGAGGGACACGATGCTACCTTACAGCGTCTGCTTGTTCCTCTTGTAACGTATCATTTGCTACCTCTTTTTGTATTTTGTTTGTTTTTGTTATTTGCACAATTGTCACTTTTTCCTCATGTAATGTAACGCTTGCTTTTGTTTTATGCTCACTTGTAACGTTACTGTTCCTATTGTGAAGCGCTCTGACACCTTCGGGTAAAGTCCGCGCTATATAAAAACGCATAAAATAAATAAATAAAATATGCCTTTCCTGCGGAGCGCGAGGTTTCCAGACGACGCCCCCTCTGCCTCCTTCCTGAACAGTGAAGGTGGAGCCAGCAGCTGTAAACTAAGCTGGTCTTAGCTTTCACTTTCTCTGGAATAGAAACTTAACTCGATCGGTGGAACATAGAGACCGGGAGACGACGAGGGTGGACACGGGAGCACCGGAGGAACAGCAGACAAAGTAAACGCATCGCCGTACAACAGAGTCAGGTAGGAATGGAGAGAAGGCTGCCCGGGGGTCAGCACTGGACACCCGCAGGAGCAGAGTCGATGTCAGCGTGTAGTCTGTCAGGTTTCACAATTACCAAAACAAACGACATACGATTTACCAGTCTCTGGAATCTAAGTTTTTCAGTTTTCCAGATTCAAATTCTTAATTTAGTAGTAGTGGAAACAGAACTGAAGCAGATTTTACTCACTCATCCACCTTACCTGCGCAAGGGAATCCAAGAAAGTCCCTACAGCACGGGGGAGGGGTGGGGGAGTGGTACAGGGTGGCCTAGTACAAACAACCAGGCAGTGCACCACCGAAGCGCATGGGCATTGGCGCCAGGAAGCTCCGTATCATATTTGGCACCTTCATATCCGCTAAATCATCAAGTGCGCTCAAAAACACGGAATACCTCCGCCGTAGTGTTTTGCTTAAAAACTAGCGCCTGGACACTCATCGGAGCATCTGCGCGCTCTACAAATCCCATTAATCAACATCAAATCTGAAAACCTTTGCTTCAAATTCCTCTCTTTTATTAATGTCATCCGTGGGAAATGCGTGTGACGTGATCTGTCACTCACTTGTAAACTATGCCTCTGGCCAGTGAACAAAACACTGGCGTACAGGGAAGCACGGATGGGCACGGAAGACAGAGTGACGGATAGCTTCTGAGAAGCAGGGGAAAGCACAGGACACAGTGCTCTAACGTAATGTTTTCTTCCTTTTCCCTGGTAAATACCATATTTTATGTTTCCAAGGGCAAAGTTCTCTACACAGTGTCTTACTAACTGTCTTCAGTATTGCCTATTCATAGCACCAACATCGTAAGAAGCTGCAGGGAGCTCATCCTGAGGGACCAGGCAATGAGGTACAGACACCCACTAAGGGCACAGTGGAGTACAGAGGGGGTATGCAGTCTCCTCTGTGCACTGTACATCCTGCCCTCTGCAGCAAACACCCATGAGCCCTTGGGGCACTGCTGCCAGAGCCCCTCGGCCTATTGATAGCTTTTATCCACCTAGTCTGTGTCTGTCCTAACCTGTACAATCTTCGATCAATATTATTAAACAAGCATTTGCAATGCAATAGGTCTCGCATTTGCAAGAGTTTGAGCTATTGGCATTGTAATAACAATGCTTTTTATTTGTGTTTTGAAAACCTGAAAGTGGTGTGTAAAACACCCACTTTGTACTTATGGTCTTTGCTTACGAGAAGCAATGCTGACATTAAAAAAGGCGCTGTTATCTCCAGCCTTGCTTTTCGTAAACAAGGACTATAAGTACAAAGTGCGTGTTTACCCACCACTTGCAGTTTTTGAAAACACATAATTAAAGGGCATTGTCATTTACAATGCCAATAGCTCAAACTCTCATAAATGCGAGACCTATTGCATTGCAAATGCTTGTTTGACTTGGAGCTGCCTGGCAGCTTATCATATTCAGTTGTAGCACCCTCTTAGACAGCCAGGCTCCAGTCACAATAGGGGTGACAACCAGTTTGGATTCCATCACGCGTGGCTAATGAGCTGAAGACCTTCCTACCTTGTGGTGCAGAAGGGTTCTGAAATACTAAAGCAGTGGTCCTGGTACTTTTACAGTAAGGCGAGAAGTAAGTGTGCAAATGGAGATGGGGGGACTGCAAGAAAACAGTTTGGATTGGATGGCAGATTTTTTCCAGTCTCTGGATAATGGACAGGAGAAATTTGGAGCTTCAAATAACACCTCATCAAAACATTCCTGGACCTATGTAGACTCTGTAGTATTGTGTGAGTTAGCAATGATGGAACACTTTTGGCTCCTGATGGACTCTGTAGAACTGTTATATAACTGTTAGAGTGTAGTGAAGTGAATGTAGGTTTAGAGTGTTGAGTTTGTGGTTAAACACAGACAAATGAAGACGTATATTACCAAGCTTCATGTGTGGCGTAGTCATTGGTGGGTTTCCAGGCTGGGGAGGATGCTACAACTAGTGACGAGATAGGTGATAAGTAACCCGAAGATCGACAGCGCTCTCCCAGAGAGTTTGCCGTGGTCCAGCAAACTACTTGTGCGTGCCATGTGTGCCACAGTCGAAGTGCAGAATCGATGTTTGGCGTATGTGGAGTCAAAGCGCAACTCTAGCCAGTGTGAAGTAGTTGAAGATAACAAAAGCTTCATTGAGAAGTTTACATATCGTTGGCCAAAAACCTGCTGGTAAGGCAGTAAAGAGAGGTTCTGCACTACTAAGCACTCTAAAGCTATACATCATATGGAGTGATTATGTAAAAGGCAGCTACAACCAGGTTTTGAAAGAGCAGCAAATAGCGACAGCAAATTGCAAGATAACCCTGCGATCAAAAGTGCTGTGAGGCAGAGATCAACCAGGTGTCAGACAGTACAAAGAGATGCAATAAAGCAAAGTGATTCAGATACAAGAAACAGTTATCTGCTTACCAGAACTGATTAAACAGAGTCATCATGCCACAGCGTTAGGTGAAGTGGCTCTAGAAGAAGTACCCAGGGTTGTGCTTACAGGGCCATCCATACACAAAGCGGCACACTACCAAAGCTGCCGGGTGGGAGGAAAAAGTGATGGGCTCCAATGGAGACTAAGACGACCCGGAGGTCAGCAAAGCACAAGGCCTTAGAGATGGCATGGATGAAGCGCAAACTTGGTATATAGGCCAGTTTCCTTCGACAGGTATTCTGCATTTAAAAGCAATGCATTGATGTTGAAACAGAGAAATGAAAAAAAATACATAGTTATTTAAGAGCAGCTGAAAGTAAAAGAATAGAAAATGGAATTATAGAAACAAGGTTAATTAGAGTTGACAGATGCAAACTAGTTGTGAAAGAAAGACTAAAAGTGAGACACTGAACCGTGTAGTGATAGTAAATACAAGAGACTCAAGGCACCCCGACATAAACAACACAGGAAAGATAAGGATGATTTTTTAAACCCAGAGCAAGTAATGGTATTAATAAGGGGGCGAAATTAGAGGACAAATTATACGATAGTGGACAAAGGAAGAAAAAATAAGAGACGCTAACACTAGATGACTGCCTATTATGTGGGGATTTGGAAAATAATGTATGTGCTTCTTGATTGCAGAAAAGAGCGAAAGTGTTAAGGCAATGCTCTAGAATGTTCTCCCTTTCTTTAACCATCAGTTTAAGGCACAGGCAGTTGATTACAAGCCTCCTTGATTGAGCCTAAAACACCTGCATCTATTTTGCAAGCCTCACACAGGAGCACACAGATGTACAGTTTGATCAGTGCACATTGGTAAAGCTTATTCTGCCAACAGGTAGTAAAACAAGTATAATGACCACGCGGTTAAAGGCTCTTACAAATTGTGTGCATTTTTCGCCTAGCGCAGCAGGCGTCTCAATCATTTTGGCTCTCAAATAAGTGACGTAACGTCTATTGAATACAATCAGCCTTTGTTTCTAGGGAATTGTAGTTCAATTTGTTTTAATTAGAATTGAACATTATGGACTTGCTTTTAAGTCCTATGCATAAACTGCTGAAACGCACACTAAAAATGCAAAAGCATATTCTGAATGTTTGCATAAAGAAACTAGCATGTTATTTAATTCATAGCCCCAAACCTAAGGATATTAATGTTCAGGTTACTTTTCTAGAACAAAATAATGGTATTCACAGCACAGACATAGTGAGCCGAGATTGGATTTTGTCACAAATACAAAGAGCAATCGAAGTAGGTCAGCCTAGAAAACAGGGATTTTTCTTATATTAAGTTTAGAAAGAAACAGCACATTTGCTGCACAGTAAGTGCCAATCATTAGAGTACCGCGATGCATAAACAGTGGTATGTTACTGGAATGAGGAGTTTTAAATTTCGTGCTACAACAATATCATAGCAAAAATATTGATGACCAAAATATCAGCAAAATATAAGCGGCAGTCACAGCAGGTGCAGGTAAGCACGCTGAGGCAGTGACAGATGACGGAATAGGTAAAATCAAATAAATAAATAAATAAAACCACTTACCTTGTGCTCACCGCATCGCCGACTCAGCAATGTGGTGAGCGCAAGATAAGTGGGTTTTTTAAATGTATTTTATTTTATACATTCATTCCATCATCTGTCACTCCCCCTGCCACGCCCTCGCCCGCCCCACCGTGCTTACCTGCACCGGCCGTGACTGATATACAGGTGAGTAAAGGTTTACTATACTTAACTCCACATACATCTATCTTGGGAATATCTATCTATCTATCTATCTATCTATCTATCTATCTATCTATCTATCTATCTATCTATCTATCTATCTATCTATCTATCTATCTAACTATCTATCTATCTATCTATCTATTTATCTATCTATCTATCTATCTATCTGTCTGTCCATCTATCGGTGTGTGTGCATGTGTGTGTGCGTGTGTGTGGGTGTGTGTGTGTGAGTGTACACATGTCTGTTTTTCTGTGTTAGGGCTGTGTGAAATATTTATTACACCAGTATAATTTCAGTAATTTTGCATAAAGAATTGTATGCATGATTATTGAGATTACGACATTACTTGGTGCAAAAGGGGTTCTGCTGAGGGAGAAATCTTAACACCAGATGTAGGGAAATAACTCATCATGAACGTGAGTAGCATCTTTCCAACATATACGGCAGTTCCTTTAATGTGAGTGATCAGCACAAATTTCAGGTCGATTTTTTTACCTAAGCGGACCATCGGGGTAGTTTTTGAGCACCAGACTATAAATCCCAATACGAGCAACAGTTTTGAATGTGAACAACTGGGAAATCAAATCAAAATTACCTTTTCAAGTAGATTTTTTTTCTTAACAGACCGTAATATTTTGAGCACGAAGTGAATTTTTTTATTAAAAAGGAAGACAATGCCATAGAGACTGAGGGCAATATACATACAACAGAAACTTTCCATTCCAGTCCTGAAGACTCTTCCCTCTGCCTTTTCAGCGCTTGGTCATTTTGGATTTCGATTTTGAAGGGAAAGCAGCACTCTCTTTTTGTCTGTAATCTCTGCTTCATCCACACACTTGGAATCTGCACCTTTTGAGAAAAATCAAGTAGGTGCAATGCAGAACTTTGGAAAAAACATGTGTTTGATGTAGGACAGGCCCACCAGTATGTCTGATCTTTTTTGTGTTTTTTTTTTGTTTTCTATCTTGTTGGTGGATGACCTGGAGATTGGAGTAGGGACCAATGCGGGACTGACATTTTTTGAGGGGAAATGTTGGTACATTTGAAAAAATATTTTTCCCCATTTTATTGTTTGTTTTTTGGTACATTTTGTACTGATTTCTTTATAATTCTACTCTGATGTTGATATTTTACTCCTGGAGGCATAGTCTGACCTGCACTAAGCCTTGGGTTTATTTTTGATGTAGTTTGCACATTCTTTCTGCTGCTGCACTACATGTTTTCAAAACATTTAGGGCCAGATGTACAAAAATTAGGAATACCGATGTCCTAATTGCGATTATCTCTGAATCTCAATTAGGTAATCAGTATTCCTAATGTATGAATATTTTTATTCCCAAATAGTGATTCATAGTAGATCACAAATCGACCTGCTGGATGAATATTAATGCAAATCACTGCCTCATAGGGATGGTGGCCTGCTGGGGTCAGCAGACCACCATATCTGTGATTGCTCTTTAAGAAAGCAATTTTTTTTTATTTTTCATTTACTGTAGCCCGTTATCCTTAAAGGAATTAAAAAAGAAAATGAAACATTTAAGTTCTCTTGAACCACTACCTACTTTAAAAAAACATTTTTTAGCATCAAAGGGGACAGGATCCTGATGGAATACCTTCCCAATTGGGAATTGACTACCACCACTTTTAAACTGTTGGCAAAGTATTACTGTTTTGTGAGCATAATCTGGTCACAAAATAGTAATACTTAGTATACGATTCGACATCTGGAAGGGATGCTCGAAACACATCCCTTCCAAATCCTGAATCGCAAATGCAAATTGTAATTCGGCAACAAATTACCAAATCGCATTTTGCATGTTGTATATTTGAAAATGTTTTTTGCAGTTGTAAATGTCCAATTCTGTGAGTCGAGATATTTGTAACTGCAAAAATGCTTTGTACATTGGGCTGTTAGTGGTTTGTGGATAGCCTTATATGAAATGCAAAATGAAGATTATTTTCAATGTCCCAGAGGGGACCTTCACCTGAGAGATCTGGGTCAAGCACATAGGGACAGGGTCACCTGGGGGTATTTTTCCGGGGATGGGTCGGTATCGGGTCCCAGTAATGTGACGATGACAATAGAGATTCTGGGATGGAAAAGAGGTGACACGTAAACCTTCTAAAGGTTAGATATCACGGAAGCTCTGGGGGTGGAGGGTGGGTAGTTTCTTGTTGGGGTTTACAATGGTTTATTGTATTGTCTGAACCCATTGACCATGTTGGAACGTGGGCTGGACTTGCTAATCAGGTCTCAATTCGACTGTACTAATCAAACCGAAACTCCTACTGTAGAACCTTGATTGACGTGAAAGCTGAAAATGAAAATAAAGATTTTTTTTTAAAATGAAGGTTATTTTTGTCGGCATGTGCCTGTTGCTGATTAGGGTTTGAGGGGCTCCAGGAAGACATGTTGCCTTGTTCTCAGCTACCTTCATCCTCATGTGCTTGCCCATCATTTTTTGAGTTTGTGTATGCATGATATAGTTCATACTGGGCTCTACTTGTTTTCCTCCAAATATTAATATTTTTTTGGGGTAATTGATGTCGCCTTGGGCTGCTTGTGGTTGGGACAATTTTAAAGATTGTTTAAAAATGTGTGGGTCCATGCACATTTTGAGAAAATAATGTGCAATCATCTCCCTGCAGTACTACAAGATGTTTTGGGGGTGGAAAGTGCTCTAGGCAGGACAAGGCAACCATGTGCTTTGTTCTCCATACTTCCTTCTTTGTTGGCTATGTGGTGGGAGCCATTTTGTGTAACCAGTGTTTGTTTGCTATAGGCCGCCATAAGTTTCTTTGTTCTCCATGTCTCCTTAACAGGCCTAGCAGCAGTGGCAATTTTGTATAGTCAGTGTGTGTGTTTGTCAGAGGTTGCCATTTTGTCTTTGTTTTTTGAGGAGAACCAACACAGGTGAACCAGTATACATATAGGAAAATATTCGCTGCGCTATTAGAGTACATAGCTGTATTTTTTATGTCAATGGTATACGGAAAAAGGGTTTGAATGAAAAACATTTGGTATACTGCAGTATTTTTTCCATGCTGATAAATATTTATTTTATATTCCGTGTGGCAAATATAATTATTTTCTCAAATGAACTTGAGGATCACTGTAATTATGAATTAATAATTTGCTTGTATTTTTTGGAGCAATGTGATGATTAGATTTCTGGAACCTGTAAATCATGATATATTTTTTTCATGTCTATACTTCATTGCATCACATGTTGAGTTAATTAAATGAGGCACTATTGCAAATGGCTTCATACAGTAAACAATGCCATTTGTGGCCAAAATTCATAAGTGAGCTTTTGCTACAATTAAAACCATGTTTGATTATGACTTGGTGAGTGTGCATTTATTTCCTGATTGGAACTGTGTATTGTGGATTGAGGTTTGCGATGCGTGGCTCCTTCCTTGGTCAGAAAGCTTAACGTCTCAATGGTTGTTATTTTATTTTACCAAGTTCTTATAGAGAGCACATCCACCATTAGGTCTTTTGGCGCTAGAGCTATAGAAGCAATATTACAGTTATGCGCACTGACAGGTTAATCATAGGCCACCCTGAAAAGATGAGTCTTCAAAAGTTTCCTAAATTTGGAAAGACAAGAGACAGACCTGATATCAGAAGGTAAAGTATTCCAGATACGAGGAGCAAGTGCTAAGAAACTGGAGCCACCCAACGTCTTCTTCTTAAAAGAAGGAATAGACAGAAGATTCAAATGGGAAGAACTTAGATCCCGACCTGGTACATATTTGTGGAAGCGGGTTGAAATAAAGGGTGGGCTGCAACCCTGTAAGGATGTTGTGATCTGGTAGTATATATATATAGGTAGTTATAGCTAGGACCTTGTTTCTACTCAAAAAGCGTTTTTTCTTTAGCCAATATAGTTGGCACCGTTTGACAAATCTATGCGAAATTTTAAAACTAATGGGGCGTTCCGGTCAGCTCCTGTCTTGAAAGTTTCGGGGTGATTCGGCAAGCGGGGGCCAAGAAAAAATGGGGGTCCCAAAACGTGCTTTCTTCATGTTAATTTCTATAGGAAACTTTTGTCGCAGCTACAGCCTGAACGGCTGAACGGAATTACACCAAATTTGGCAGATAGGTAGCTCTTAGTCCAGAGTGCACTCTTAAAATTGTGTAAATCCATTCAGAAGCTCCTGAGAAATTCATATATAAAAGAATATTAGTATCTGGTGACCGCGGTGGATCCGCGAACCCTCCCGATCGCGAGCTTCACTCTGATTGGCTGTCAACACTTCAAACCAGGAAGTGCTGGCAGCCATCTCGTGACTCGGTTGAACCAAGTCACAAGAAAAAAGGTTAAAAAAAAAGAAAAGGGGGAGGGTAGAAACACCCTGACCCCCTACGCCTGCTCAGGGGGTCCCACAGGGCCCCGATGGCCAAAAAAAGCAGTATTTTAAACAAAATTCAGCAGGATTCGCGTAGGGTGCGTGAATCCCGCTGAAAATTTTAAAAAAAAGAAGCGCGGTCTCCAGCGCTTCATTTTTTTAAGCCCCCGGGTGGGCCAGGTCCCGGGGGCAATGCATAATTGTTATGCGGGGACACACGGGGGCCCCCACAGCCCCGGGGAATGCCACCTCCACAGGGCTTTGCTAATAATATGCGGGGCACACGGCCCCCCTGCAGCCCAGAGGACCGCCACCTTCCCATGGCTTCTTATTTAAAATTCTTGGGGGGCTTCTGCCCCCATGCTGCCCCGGGGACCGCCACCTCCCTGGGGAATTCCTTTAATATGGGTGGGGGGCCTTGCGGGCCCCCCAAGCCCCGGGGACTGCCAACTCCCCGGGGCTTCAATTTTTAATAACAAGTGTGTGGGGGACTCCTGCCCCCCCCGACACTGCCCTGGGGACCACCACCTCCCCGAGGCATACATAAATTAAGGGCAGGGTCAGTTGTGGACCCCCGGCCCCGGGGACCACCACCTCCCCGGGCTTTAAACCTGGTGGGAGGGGGCCACGTGGCCCCCCTACAGGAGCCCTCTGTGGCCCGCCACCCCCCAGGGCCGGCTCCAGCAGTGTCCTGGGGTGCCCAACCCCAGGACAGTGCAGTTTGCTATGGCAGGGCGGGAGCAAGACTCCCGCCCTGTCATAGCAAACTTCTTAAACTTCTCTTGGCGCAGTGCTGGTGGGGCGATGAGGTCCCTTTGTGTCCCAAGGATTCAGGACTAAAGTGGACTTCATCCCACAAGCAGCAGTGTGCCAGGAGGTGCATATGCAGAGTGGTGTAAAAAGGGGGCATGGCCTCTGACCACTCTCAGCAATCCAGCTGTGTGGGGCTTACCAGAGGTAACAGGAGGGCTAGTTGGCCCCAGGAGACCCTCAGGAGGCAAGGGGACTTCATCCCCCCACCAAGAGCACATCAGGAGGTGCGTTTGCAGAGTGGTGGAGCAAGGGGGCGTGGCCTGTGTCAACCTCTCAGCAATCCCACTGTGTGGGGCTTATTGGAGGTAACAGGTAGGCTAGTTGGCCCCTAAGACCCCCACAAGCGAAGTGGACTTTTATCCCCATCCAAGAGCATGCCAGAGAGCGCGTTTGCAGAGTGGTGGGTAAAGGGGGTGTGGCCTGGTATGAGAACTTACCTGTCCTGCTGTGTGGGACTTACTGGAAGTAATAGGAGGGGTAGTTGGCCCCCAAGGATGTTCTTGGGGGCCAACTACCCCTCCTGTTACCTCCAGTAAGTCCCACATAGTGGGATTGCTAAGAGGTCTTTGGAGGCCATGCCCCCCTTTCTCCACCACTCTGCAAACGCGCCTCCTGGCAAACTACTGGTTGGGGGATGAAGTCCACTTTGCTCCTGAGGGACTTTGGGGGCCAAGAAGCCCTCCTGGTACCTCCTGTAAGTCCTACACAGCGGAATTCCTGAGCGCTGGTTAAAGGCCCAGACCCCTTTCTCCACCACTCTGCAAACGCGACTACTAGTTAAAGAAGCATTTGCAATGTAATAGGTCTCGAATTTGCTAGAGTTAGAGCTATTGGCGCTGTAAATGTAAAAGTTTTTAACTAATGTTTTTTGGAGTGGAGTGGATGTACGTTATGTGTAGTGGAATTATGTGGTATGTTGTGCAGTTACATTATGTGGATAGAAAGTATGTGGTATTTAGTGTATAGGAATTATGTAGAGTGGGATTATGTGTTATGGAGAGTAATTATGTGGTATGGTAGTCTGTGTTGTGGAGTGGTAAACTCAGATTTAGTCTTCCTCATTTTCATTGAAGCTAAACTATGAACTCAGTCAGACAAAAAAAAGAAGGAACCACTGAGGAGCACTTCTGGACCTAGTCAGAGGTATGGGCAGGGCCACTGGAATTATGCGACTGTTTGACTGCACCGACTTTCGCACAATTATACATTTTCTACATTTACCACATAATCCATCATCTGCTGCATAATCTGCAGATTTGAACAAAAACAACCTTGTTTCTAGCTCAAACGGCTCAAACGTTATAAAAATGCAGCGACAAATGTTACAGAGTGGTGGAAGGCCCTTTGCAAACATAGAATGGTCACCTGTTACTTATTGCTAAATGTGGGTGTTAAATTGGTACTAATGGTGTGCAAACAACTCTTGCTTCTTTCTGCGCCCCTCTTGCCTCTTTCTGCATTTCTCTTGCTTCTTTCGGCACCTTTCTTCCTTTTTCTGCACTTCTCTTGCCTCTTTCTGCACATCTCTTCCTCTTTCTGCATCTCCCTTCTTTCTTCACCTCTCTTGCTTCTTTCTGCACCTGTCTTGCTTCTTTCTTCTGCACCTCTCTTGCCTCTTTCTGCACCCTCTTGCTGCACTCTTGCATCTTTCTGCACCTCTCTTGCCTCTTTCTGCACTTCTCTTCCTTCTTTCTGCACCTCTCTTGCTAATTTCTACACCCCTCTTCTCTCTTTCTGCACCCCTCTTCCCTCTTTCTGCACCTCTGTTGCCTCCTTCTGCACCCTTCTTCCCTTTTCAGGTACCTCTCTTGCCTGTTTTGACACCTCTCTTGCCTGTTTCTGCACCTCTGTTGCCTTTTTCTGCACCTCACTTGCTTCTTTCTGCACTCCCTTGCCTCTTTCTGTACCCTTCTTGCCTCTTTCTGCACCTCTCTTACCTCTTTCTGCACCCCTGTCCCCTCTTTTTGCACCTCTCCTGCCTGTTTCTGCACCTCTCCTGCCTGTTTCTGCACCTCTCTTGCCTCTTTCTGCACCCCTCTTGCCTCTTTCTGCACCCCTCTTCCCTCTTTCTGTACTTCTCTTGCCTCTTTCTGCACCTCGCTTGCCTCTTTCTGCACTTCTCTTACCTCTTTCTGCACCTCTGTTGCTTCTTTGTGCACTTCTCTTGCTTCTTTCAGCACCCCTCTTGCCTCCTTATGCACCCTTCTTTCCTTTTCTGCTACCTCTCTTGCCTCTTTCTGCAGTTCTCTTGCCTCTTTCTGCTCCTCTTTTGCTTCTTTCTGAACTCACCTTGCTTCTTTCTGCACCTCTCTTGCTTCTTTCTGCACCCCTATTGCCTCTTTCTGCACCCCTCTTCCCTCTTTCTGCACCTCTCGTGCCTCTGTATGCACCCCTGTTCCCTCTTTATACACCTCTTTTGCCTCTTTCTGCAACTCTGTTGCCTCTTTCTGCAATTCTTTTGCCTCTTTCTGCACTTTTCTTGCCTCTTTCTGCACTTCTCTTGCCTCTTACTGCACCCCTCTAGCCTCTTTCTGCACCACTATTGCTTCTTTCTCCACCTCTCTTGTCTCTTTCTGCACCTCTCGTCCCTCTTTCTACACCTCACGTGCCTCTTTCTGCACCTCTTGCTTTTTTCTGTGCCCTTCTTGCCTCTTTCTGCACCCCTCTTCTCTCTTTCTGCACCTCTCTTGCCTGTTTCTGCACCAAATTTGCGTTCTTTTTGCACTTCTCTTGCCTCTTTCTGTACCTCTGCTGCTTCTTTCTGCATTTCTCTTGCTTCTTTCAGCACCTCACTTGCTTCTTTCTGCACCCCTGTTGCCTCTTTCTGCACTCATCTTCCTTCTTTCTGCACCTCTCTTGTTTCTTACTGCACCCCTCATGCCTCTTTCTACACCCTTCTTCCCTTTTCCTGTACCTCTTTTGCCTCTTTCTGCAGTACCCTTGCCTCTTTCTGCACCTCTCTTGTTTCTTTCTGCACCTCTCTTGCAAATTTCTGCACCTCTCGTGCCTCTTTATGCACCCCTGTTCCCTCTTTATACACCTCTTTTGCCTCTTTCTGCAACTCTGTTGCCTCTTTCTGCAATTCTTTTGCCTCTTTCTGCACTTTTCTTGCTTCTTTCTGCACTTCTCTTGCCTCTTTCTGCACCCCTCTAGCCTCTTTCTGCACCCCTATTGCTTCTTTCTCCACCTCTCTTGCCTCTTTCTGCATCTCTTGTCCCTCTTTCTACACCTCACGTGCCTCTTTCTGCACCTCTTTTGCTTTTTTCTGTGCCCCTCTTGCCTCTTTCTGCACCCCTCTTCTCTCTTTCTGCACCTCTCTTGCCTCTTTCTGCACCTCATTTGCGTTCTTTTTGCACATCTCTTGCCTCTTTCTGCACCTCTGCTACTTCTTTCTGCATTTCTATTGCTTCTTTCAGCACCTCACTTGCTTCTTTCTGTACCCCTGTTGCATCTTTCTGCACTCGTCTTCCTTCTTTCTGCACCTCTCTTGTTTCTTACTGCACCCCTCATGCCTCTTTCTACACCCTTCTTCCCTTTTTCTGTACCTCGCTTGCCTCTTTCTGCACCTCTTTTGCCTCTTTCTGCAGTACCCTTGCCTCTTTCTGCACCTCTTTTGCTTCTTTCTGCACTTCTCTTGCTTCTTTCTGCACCTCTCTTGCTTCTTTCTGCACCTCTCTTGCAAATTTCTGCACCCCGCTTGTCTCTTTCGGAATACCTCTTCCCTCTTTCTGCACCTCTCTTGCCTCTTTCTGCACCCCTCTTGCCTCTTTCTGTACCTCTTTTGCTTCTTTCTGCACCTCTCTTGCCTCTTTCTGCACCCCTCTTGCCTCTTTCTGCACCTCTGTTGGTTCTTTCTGCACTGCTCTTGCTTCTTTGTGCACCTCTCTTGCATATTTCTGCACCCCTATTGCCTCTTTCTGCACCCCTCTTCACTCTTTCTGCACCTCTCCTGCCTCTGTATGCACCCCTGTTCCCTCTTTCTGTACCTCTTTTGCCTGTTTCTGCAACTCTGTTGTCTCTTTTTTGCACTTCTTTTGCCTCTTTCTGCACCCCTCTATCCTCTTTCTGCACCCCTATTGCTTTTTGCTCCACCTCTCTTGCCTCCTTCTGCACCTCTCTTGCCTCTTTATGCACCTCACGTGCCTCTTTCTGCACCTCTTTTGCTCTTTTCTGCACATATCTTGTTTCTTTCTGCAACTCTGTTGTCTCTTTCATCACTTCTCTTTCTTCTTTCTACACCCCTGTTGCTTCTTTGAGCACTTTTCTGCACTTCTCTTGCCTGTTTATGCACCTCTTTTGCCTGTTTATGCACCTCTGTTGCCTCTTTCTCCACCTCACTTGCTTCTTTCTGCACCCCTCTTGCCTGTTTCTGCACCCTTTTTCCCTCTTTCTGTACCTCTCTTACCTCTTTCTTTACCCCTGTTCCCTCTTTCTGCACCTCTCCTGCATGTTTCTGCACCTCTCCTGCCTGTTTCTGTACCTCTCTTGCCTCTTTCCGCACCCCTCTTGCCTCTTTCTGCGTCCCTCTTCCCTCTTACTGCACCTCTCTTGCCTCTTTCTGCACCTCTCTGGCCTCTTTCTGTACCTCTCTTGCCTCTTTCTGCACTTCTCTTGCCTCTTGCCTCTTTCTGCACCTCTGTTGCTTCTTTCTACACTTCTCTTGCTTCTTTCAGCACCTCACTTGCTCCTTTCTGCACCCCTGCTGCCTCTTTCTGAACTCATCTTCCCTTTTCCTGCACCTCTCTTGCCTCTTTCTGCATCTCTCTTGCCTCTTTCTGCAGTTCTCTTGCCTCTTTCTACACCTCTGTTGGTTCTTTCTGCACTTCTCTTGCTTCTTTCTGCACCTCTCTTGCAAATTTCTGCACCCCTCTTGCCTCTTTCTGCATCCCTCTTCCATCTTTCTGCACCTCTCTTGCCTCTGTCTTTACCCCTCTTGCCTCTTTCTGCACCTCTTTTGCTTCTTTCTGCACTTCTTTTGCTTCTTTCTGCACCCCTCTTGCCTCTTTCTGCACTTCTGTTGGTTCTTTCTGCACTGCTCTTGCTTCTTTCTGCACCTCTCTTGCAAATTTCTGCACTCCTCTTACCTCTTTCTGTATCCCTCTTCCCTCTTTCTGTACCTCTCTTGCTTTTGTCTGCACCCCTCTTCCCTCTTTCTGCACCTTCTTTGCCTGTTTCTGTAACTCTCTTGCCTCTTTCTGCAGTTCTCTTGCCTCTTTCTGCACTTCTCTTGCCTCTTTCTGCACATTTCTTACTGTTTCTGCACCTCTCTTATTTTTTTCTGCAATTCTCTTGCTTCTTTCTGTACTTCTCTCGCCTGTTTCTAAATTCAAATGGGAAGTGCAAGCTGTCAAGTTTAAAGGTCTGCATGCTTTCATGAGTGAGGTATATGTCTACTTGTACATGTATTCTCATATGTGTTATGCCTCTGAAGATGGTAGCTTAAAAAGCGGGTAGCTTCTCTTATAGGTGGTCAAATCTTCTTAGTTCTGCTCTGTCATTCGGTTGCAGAGGCAGACATGTCTTATGTATATAGGTGTTATAGAGCCCCTTCAAATATAGGATTGAAAACCCATGTGCCCTGTATTATCAGCAGAAAGAAATGCATACACCTTTTTGTACACAAATTTATAGAGTATGCTGTTTGAAACACAGGTACTCAAGTATTTCTATGTTTATTTTTATGTAACATGCCACTAGGTAAACGCACAGGCACACGCATAACTTGGTCAGACTTACACAGTAATATGGTTAGGATTGCTGTTTTACATTTGGTAGGCCTAACATTCTGAGCAGCCAATGAATAGTGAACCTTCAAGAGAAAAGTGAGGTTTAAGACATCTTGGGAGAAGCATTAGTGATTAGGCTACTTTGTATGAGTCTGTGGAAAGGTACAGTCGAAGTAGGCCTCTTTCTGCACCTCTGTTGGTTCTTTCTGCACTTCTCTTGCTTCTTTCTGCGCCTTTTTTTCCTCTTTCTGCACATGTATTACCTATGTAGGTGTACTTAGAAATTATCATTTTAAGAACCTTAAAAATTCACTAAAAAAACCACAGGTTTCAGGGACGTTAAAGTTAGAAATTAGCATTAAAAAACCTAAGAAATTCACTGAAAAAAACAGAAATGCACTCATGAACCCATACACCCAGTGAATCACCCACTCACACATCTATGCAGGGAGTCACACCCCCCCACCCACCCACACAGACACTCAGGCACCCACACAAGTACTCAGACAACCAATCATTAACCCATATAGACACTCATGTAGCTACTCACAAACCCATGCACCACATACACACCAACTGTAGACTGATACAGACATTCACACAGATTAGTCATTCACCCATGCATTCACTAAGACACATTTAATCACTCACTTATACAGTCAGTCATGCACCCACTAAATCATCCATTCAGACACTCATACACCCACTAATTCTTCAATACACCTTGGCGTATATATATTTAACATTCTTAAACTTTTTAGAAACACTCAGTCACTGGATGATGTCATCAGTGATGTAATTTGAGATGTCATCAATGATGTAATCCGTGATGTCACTGACCATGTCATGAGTGATGTAATATGTGACATCATCAGCAGTGCATTGCAAGAGCACGATTTATAGTTAGCTCAGCTAACTTTAACGGCTGAATTTCTCTGGTTTTGGACGAGTGAAATGTCAGTCTAACTATAACGTCCCTGAAACCTGTGGTTCTTTCAGTGAATTATATATAAATATATATATATATATATATATATATATATATATATGATTCTCCGCTCGCGCAGAAAAGATCTAGCACTCCGTGAAATAATTTCAACTCGTCTCTTTATTTGTAAAGTAACGGCAACATCTACGTGTTTCGACAGCTGCCTGCTGTCTTGTTCACAATGTATGGTGCCATTTTCCCAGCATTTTTAAATAAAAAACAACAATACGTCATGAACAGCAACATAGGACACAAAAAACCAGCACTATTGGATCCTGGTCGTTCCTCACATTGTATGGTCGCCATTTTTACACATGTTTTTTTGCGTTAATATCACACTTTTTATATACAGATTTAACTCATTCTATTGCAAGTGCATATTTTAACATCTTTTAAGCACACTTCATGACTATTTTAGCCTTTGCGTAGTGGTTTGCAATGCAAGCCTACTTCATCACTTTACTGCTAAATAGTTCATATTCATATGTATGCTTTTTAAATCGCCTTTCATGTTTTATGGTCACCTCATACACAGATAATTCTATATATATTTGGTGCTGCTTGACAACTCGTCGCAAAACCTTCCAAAAAATAAATGTTTTTCCACCTCAGCTCCTAACTGAAATGTTTCGGGAGGATCCATCAAGGTGGGGCCAAGAAAAAGGGGGGTCCCAAAACATGTTATCCTCCTTTATTTTTCCATGGGACCTTTAGAGACAGCAACAATCAAACCGATTTGCAGCAAATTTGGCAAAAAGCTAGATTTTTGTTCAATGGCTTTTCCTGTCCTTGTAAATATGGCCCCTTTACACGCAGCATTTTGCATGAAAGGGGCGTTCCATGGGTGTTGCTGTGGGTGTTCCCAAGCAATACCCATGGAACGAGACACATTTCCAGATTTACGAGGATTCGTAAACCTGGAAATGCGTCAGTGGGGTGGCGTAGCGAGGCGCAACAAGGAGAAATGTTTTCATTTCTCATCGTTTTTTTCCTCTTTCAATGTGTGCTGCATTCTACAGCACGTATTGAAAGAGGAAAATGCCTGTAGTGATTGTTTTTGTGCAGGAGGGTGCCCCTTCCTGCACAAAAACAATCTCCCAATGGCGCAGGCATCCTTGCATCATGGTGCAAGGGTGCCTGTGCTGGTGCATGGCAGCTGTTTGTTCGCCAGCGCAGGGGAGAGCACAGGAATGCAACATATCATTGTAAATATGTCGCATTCCTGTGCTCTGAAATTGCTGCAGTGTGGCGCAGCCAAAGGGCTTGCGGTGCCGCGCTGCGGCACTTTCTTGTAGATCTGCCCCACTGTATATTTCATGCTTCAGAGTATCTGCAGAGCCAACAGGTCTCATGGAGAGATCTGATTCCCTGCCACCACATCAACCAGGATGTGGCTGCAGCCATCTTAGGACTCCCGACTCTGTCCCAAGACCTAAAAAAAGATACACAAAGACATAACAGGGCATGGTTGGTGTACCCTCATCCCCTAAGCCTGGTAGTGGGGTGCCAGAGGGTCTACACCTGGGGCCCCAATTTTTTTTTTTTTAAATTGTGCTGCAAATGCGCAGAAAATCTGCTAATCTGCAGCAAAATTAAAAGAAAAATCATGGGCATTCATACTACTCTTAAAAATACTCTGAGGGGTGGGGTAGGGCCCGGGGAGTTGGCAAAATATTTCTTTAGGGTAAGGAGGGGCAACTTCCCCCCTCTGTGAGGCCCCATGTACCCCATCCCTCAGAGCTGAATTCCATAATAAAAGTGAGGGGGGCCACATGGCCCCCCTACCAATGCCTTAATAGGACCCGGGGATGAATTCTATAAAAAGGGGGTTGCATAGCCCATTACGCAAGCCTTCAAAGCCCTCAGGGACCCCATCCCCCAGGATGAACTGAACTTAAAAGGGAGGATGGCCACGTGCCCTCCTGAACCTCTTAAGGCCCTGGGAACCCCATCCCTTTGGGCTGGCACAAAGACTGTGTATGGGGGAGCCCAACCCCACGACAAAGTAGTTTCCCTGCCCTCATCAGCATAGTCAGGTTAAAAATGGTTGCTCCCACCTGGCGGGAGCATTTTTAAACCTCCTGTCGGGTGGGAGCAGACAAGCCTTTCCTGCCTGCAGGAGTGTGGGCAGGGAAGGCATGTCTGCTCTCACTTGACAGGAGCTATAAAAATGCTCCCACCAGGTGGAAGCAGACTTTGGTTTCCCTGCCCACGCTCCTGCGGACAGGGAAACACATATTGCTCCTGCCAAGCAGGAGCAAACAAAAAACAACAGCTCCCACCGGTGGGAACAATGCTGGCTCCCATTGTATGCATTGTATTGGGGCTTGGGGCCCTGGGGCTCCCCACGCAGCCCTCAACTTGCTGTTTGTTGGGTGCCACAGGTGCTCATCAGGGCACCCACCTATAAAAATATGGGCACCGGGGGCCACATAGGCATGGGAAGGGGTGGTTGCTCACTTTTGAAAGCCAAACACAGTGGGGGTTGGCAGCTGGTTCAGGACAGAGAAGTCTTGGATGCAGTATATGATTAAAAAAACAATGAAAGTGTAATGGTTATAGTGAAGTTGTCATTGGCTGTTTTATTAACTCTTTGACATACGTTTAAACCTTCACCTAAACCACAGTTAAAGTCCAATTATGGTTACAAATTAAAACCGTAAAACTACTTACATTTACGAGCTATGGTTAGAACCACAATCCATAACCTACACAACAGCCATGCAAACCATACTGGACAGCAAATGCAATGCAATGCTTAAGACCTCAAAATATTTATAACATTGAATAACAACACCTGACCTGGAAGGAAAATGTAAATAAAACACATAATCAAACAAATTAATAAAACTACATTCATAGTTGTATCACACAAGGTGGGAGGTGTAATCATCAGAATATTCATTTGTAATTGTGTATGTTTCATAAAGAGAGAGGTCATTAGCATTGTATTTGGAGGTAACAACGGGTGTCGTTTGATGAATCTGGACAAAATTTTCCAGTATAAAGTTTGATCCAATTTGGGCTCAGCATGGCAAGTTTCAATTAGATCCTTCGAGCAGCTGTCAAGAAAAAGTGGGAGTTTTAAAGTTGCATTTTCTACTTTTACTCCCAGAAAAAACAGCTGAAGAGAATTTCACCAATCTGGCATGGAAGTAGAACTTTACTCTAGGAAGTGTCTTGCCATATTTTGATGTAAACCTGTACACTATTTTTTGAGAGATTTGTATTTAGCAATTCTTCAATGAACTCGAAATGGTTACAAATAGGGATAACTTGACATTTGCAACAACATTAATGTCTCTATAATCCCCAGTGCTGCTTCAGTGAGGTGTCTCCTCATATTCTCATGTTGCATCCAATATTGACACAATGGTGCAGAATCAAATGTTCTAAACCCTTGCTTGAGTCAAGGACTAACTTCCTTTAATAAGAAATTTGACTCACTTCGCCTCTGACGCATTGATTTTTTTCAGAAACTTCTTTCTGATATGGGTGTACATTTAACTGATAATTTGCATGGAGCACACCCCAAATATTACCTCTCTGGACTCTCTTTATACAGAGGAGTAGCTTGTCTGCCAATCTGACCTTATGCATTTGACAATTTGAGCATCTTTGCAAAATGAGCCAATGCAGGTGGTCAATTTCAAAAGAAAGCACAGAGAACAAAAGTCATTATCACTAACCAAGGATGCTTAAGAAAAATTGCCAACATCTGGAAAATGTTGCTAAATTCTGTAAACGCCATTTACATATAGTCGTCCTGCAAGTCAAACAATAAGGAGTGAGGTCAGACAGATTTTTTAGATTTGTGGAATTTCTAAATGCCATATACAGATCTACTATGATCACTTTTGTCTCTGTAGTTTATTCAAATCACCTTATGACAGACCCCCATAATCATCATTTCTGTTGAGCCAGCATCCGAAATTGACGCACTGTTTAGACCATCGTGTTTAGCAGCAGTTGTAACTCCACGTCCATTGACCAATGACACATAATTTGTGTGTGAGGAAATGTGTTTGTTCATATTGTCTTTTTGGTTCTGTGCGACAGAAGCTGAAGAAGGTTTTTATAGTTTGTGAAATTGTGTTCAATTTTGAAAATATTTTTTTCTTGGTCTCACTTTAACTAGTCTGATCATTATTATTCAGCTCTGTTGAAAGAATAGTTAAAGAGTGGTAGAACTAGAAAATACTTATAATGTTTTTCCCTGACTTCCAAGTGTTTGCTTGCTAAGGAGGATCATTGGAGAGTAGGGCATTTTAAGAGACTGCATTCAAAAAAGAAAAGCTTTACTTTCCTGAAATCTCAATGTCTTCAATAATGTTATTCCATTGGGAATGGTCTGCAGTATACCATTAGAGTCCTGGGTTACTTTCCAAAGAAACACAGTTTTTCAGTGCAACCCACATGTTGTCCCCTCTTCCTTGCAGTGACATGCTCACCAATTTGTGATGTTCAACCTTTATTTGCTCAAGTTACTTATAGTGCCAGTGCCCAGTCACAGCATATTTACTGCTAAATGTAGACTTACATGTGTCCACCTCCTGAAACATGGGAGGAACCAAATTTATGAGTGTAAAGTTACTACAAGTAACTTTCATATGTAGGTGGAGGTCTCCACCACCGGGGCTCAGACCTCCCAGTAGCAAAGTATTAGGAATGTTTAAAATGTTTATTAAACTTTGCAAAAATAAATATAAATATCTGTAGGTTAATTAATGATGTAGATCAATTGTATATATTTATTTTACATGTAGAACAAAACAAAAAATGGTACAACACTATGAACGTAATTTTGGCTAAACATGTTATTAAAAAACATATATTAAAGGAACAAATATTTTTTTTAAAGATGTATTACAAATAATTAGCACTTATAGTAAAATGCTTCTATTTATATTTATTTATTATGTTTTAAACATTGGCAAACGTTATATATATAATTAATTTAAATTAATTTAATTATTTTTAAAAAGATAGATGCATTTATTTTTTCATTTAAAAAAGTTACTTATAATTTGGTGAATCCAGTAGCTTTGCCCACTGCTCGCCCATCAGTTGTACTACCAGCCTGGTAGGTGAGCAGCATGCATACCATCTGGTAAAGAGAACAATAGCCTGACTTTCCTTTCCATTGTGGTTCATGGAATTAGAAACCTTATATGTTCACTGGAAACAAAGGGCGGATTTATCTGCTGCCTCCTGATGCTCTAATAGGGACTTGAACAGTTCATGGAAAGTCCACCTTACTGACAGAATTTACAGGTGAGCAACTATCATCTCATATGATAAAGTATCCCAATTCCTGATTGTGTGCAAAGGGAATGGGATTTTTTCATTGCAAATTACAATTTTGTTAACCCAGGTTGCAGTAAGTTTAGTACATTTAGGCTTATGATTCAAGCTTCATATATTTCTATTGAAATTACTCTGAGGACAATTACAGATTGAAAAGTATGCAACTGTATTTTTAGGTTTGAATTCAGTTTCCTATTAGAACTGTAAACTAGGCATATGTCCAATGATAATTTGTTTAAGGAATATAATTAACCACATGCTACCAGGTCAGAGATTAACAGTCCTGTGATAATAGTGTGGCGGCCATAGGGAAACCTTAGTACTTTTCAGTGTTAAAGGTGTTGAATTATAATTTTTTTCGAATTATGCCATAAAACACAATTACTGCATTATGAATATCCAATAGCAATATATTTTCCTTAAGGAATGTCTTCAGCGAATGCTGCTATGCTACCATTGCAGCTATACACCAGTGCTTGTTACTTCTCTAGAATCATTTTGATCACAAATAAATGAAGAAACTAAAGGTTAAAAACAGTGATAATAGTTGTATTTAGTATCAGTAATTGAAGCAATTGTAACATGCATTGTGCTAAGCAAAACAGAAGTATAGCCCCAAGTATTATTCACTTAATTATATAATAATAGGTATAGTGAAAATGATAAGTGTTTGTACTACTTACCTGAAAGCATGTGTTGCAAATTGATTATGTAGTGGATCACATCCTTCCTCACCAGAAAAACCCAGAGAATCCGCCTACCACACTTCACCTCGGAACCCAAGAACATCATCTGCAGCATTCCTCATGGTTCATCCCTCAGCCCCACTCTGCTCAACACCTACATGACCTCCCTGGCCAACAAGACCCCCGGCAACATCGTCAGAACCCACGGACTGAACATCATTTTCTATGCAGATGACATCCAACTCATCCTCTCCCTATCCAAAGATGCATTTACCGCAAGGGCCAACTTCTGCCTGTGCACGACCAACATCGCCGACTGAATGCAGAACATCTGCTTCAAATTCAACACAGATAAAACAGAAGTACTGATCTTTGGGAACAATACCTCCCCCTGGAATGACTCCTGGTGGCCCGCTGAACTTGGACCCTCACCCACCCCCACAGACCATGCCCGAAACCTCTGCATCATCCTGGACAGTAAACTCACCATGAAGAACCAGATCAATGGAGTCTCTTCCGCCTGCTTCCTCACTCTTCGCAGCCAGACTCATCTTTGACCTCCCCAAATAAATCCACATCACCCTATACCTCAAGAAACTCACTGGCTCCCCATCTACAAGAGATGTCAATTCTAGATGCTGACCCCTACCTACAAAGCCCTGTACAATCAAGGACCATCATACATCAACCACGGCCTGAGTTTCTACCAACCTTCCAGACACTTGCGCTCCGCCCCCTCCACCTTGCTCACATCCCCTGCATCTGCCTCAGCAACAGTGGAGGACGCTCCTTCTCCTACTCACCGCGAAGTCCTAGAACAGCCTCCCCTCTACCTCTTGACATCACCATCTCTTCAGGAATTCAGGAAGGGACTCAATACTTGGCTGTTCAACTGACTCCACCGAGCAGCACGGCTCTCAGCACCTGGATACCCTCACGGGTGATTAGCGGCGCTCTACAAATCCAGTTTTACTAATTGGTTGATAAGTGATACATTCACTTGTTCATTTTTTTTGGGGACTTTCATTCATCAAAAAACTTTCTAGAAACTGATGAAACCAATCAAATCCAAACAACAATCGCTTTGCGTTAAATAAGAGAGATCAATAAGACAACCCTTTTCAAACCCCAACAAAAAGTAGGATGAATAATGTTCAAACAAAAGAATTTTAATTCCATTTGAAAAATGTGAAAGTTGGGGTTCAGTCTGGGAGACAGAGAGTCAGTTTCAAAGCCCATGGTTGCAATCATGAAAGTTTGTTTGACAGGAGGGATAGTGAGTCGAAATATAAGATTGCTGCAGGTAGTATGTAACCCTCTGGAGATCTGATGCTTTGCAGCTGCTTCATATGGTTGCTGCATGATGGAAGTTTTATATCAGAAGCCGGCCAGGGTAACTCAATAGTGTGCCTTTAAAGGCAACTAATACAGTGATCTACGTATTGGTGTAATGCATTCAGATTTCCTAGTCTCCAGCTCAGAACTTAACCGTTGTTTTACCCTGACTTTATAATTGCACCTCCTCAGTCTCTTGACGACCTTCTCTCTCCACCACCACATCCCTGTCCTTGGCCAATTCCACTACAAATGCTACACTCTTCACTTTTCAGATGATACCAAAATCTTTCTTTCCACTTCAAACATTGATATGCTTGAGAACAATGTGTTTTGAAGTAAAACAATTGAGAATTGAGGTTAACATTTCAAGAGCGTGTTCTTGGATGATAAGCTGCTTTGCTAGAAATGTTACCAGTGTTTCTCAGAACCCTCAACAGATTGATTTATTCTGTTCACCTTGAGATTTGAGAATGTTGTCATAATTTTGGGAGAGGATGATTTCATAACTTTTATTAAACCAGCCATAATATAATTAGCTCATGTAGGACAGCCGAAGTCAGGGTTGTTTTTTTCCACAATTAAGGGGCCGATTCCGATCTCGGCCGGTAGGGCTCCGAATCGGATTCGGCATAACCGGATCCGATTCGGAGCCCTATTTCCCGACCGATTCGTATGCGCGTCCGGACGAGCGAGTACGAAGCGAATTCGCCGACCGACTCGTTCAGGCGTCCCAACCGCTCCGACCGACTCGTTCCCGGGTCTAACCTCACCGACCGACTCGCTCGGACAAGACTCGCACCGCGCAATGGAGACGTTCCCCGGCCGGGTAAGTACGATGCGTGCCGCGAGCAGTCCGACCGACACGCGCCGTCCGGCTCGAAAGAGCAGTCGGAGCCGTAGCTCGAGGGTCCGTGTCGGACCCCCTGTACGCGTAGCCGCGCGAGTCGCACACATGGGGGACCCATGGGTCTCCCCTACCCGTGCGTGTACGGCGCGAGTCGCTTCGCCGCGTACCCGCTGTAGGGGGCGCCCTTGTTCGCCTCGCACCCATTGAGGCAATGGGAGCCCGCGTACGCGTTGTACGACCGGCTCCCATTGACTTCAATGGGAGTCCGACCGACTCGAGTACGATAGCATACGGACGCATCGTACTCGTTCGGTCGGGCTGCACGGGTCCGATTCGGTCGGAAATCTCTCCGGGTCCGGCTCGGTCGGAGGGATTTCCAGCCCGAATCGGAATCGGCCCCTAAGTCATAAAGGAATACATGGTTTACAACATTGAGGTGGCTCCATTTTGGCTTAATTGAGTGTTGTCTAAATATCCTTCAGCCACATTTGCACACTGATATGCTTGTGATCTGTGTGTTTTTTTAGTAAAATTATTGAGAATTGAGATTAACATTTTAAGTGTTCTTGAATAATAAGCTGTTTTGCTAGTAATGTTACCCATGTTTCCCAGAACCTTCAATTGATTGATTTATTTTTTCCATCATGTTTTCAGATAATGAAAAATGTAAACGTTCTACGTGTGGAAGTCTGGGACTTGAGGACACTGACTGTTTCCAGATTCTGGGGGTCTTTACTTAAATCTATCAGGTCCTCATGATTTGAACCCAGCCCCGTCCCAGCAGGGGAATCAATACTATTTGGGGCTCTTATTGAAATCTACATTTCTCATTTTAGAGGATATCCGTACACATAAAGTGGATATAGTAGGTGAGGTTTTGGGGGACTGGACAAGTAGAAACCAGATCTTTAGTTGGAGGATTAAAACAATTACTCTGCGCCTTAATGTTCTTCTGTTTGAGGAATATATCTGTGTTGCTACATGGGAATTAGAAAGTGAGGAACAAACATGTCTTCTCTTCTGATATTCATAAAAAGATCTTTCAATTTTGTTTAGGTGGGAGGTGACCCCGGTTATTTGACACACCAATACTCCCCGAAGGTGGAAAAATACCCCAGACCACACAGGAGGGCTTAAATATTTTGTCTCAACTCATCCCAAGGCCACAAGCCACATCATTGCCACCTACACCGCACTCCTGCAGCACACCTCCTGCGCCTAAAGAGCAGCAGACACCGATTAAGGGTCTCAAGTAATAGATCTTCAAGTCTTCCATTGCTAAAACTTGCTGAAATGAGCTGTAGATCAGAAAACAATGTCTATTGAAACTTCTCTGCATTGCAATAGTCACTAAAACAAAGGTGTTGAAATGAAAAGCATTGCAAAGTCTAGGTGAGGAAAAGGCAAGGTAGGGGACAGAAATCCACCTGTGCCTAGGTACCTATGTGCCCAGGCATCAGGAGAAACTCTCTTCCCCACTGTCCTCCACAGCCCTTTACCACGAGTCACAGTTTCAGAGGCACTGAGGTCTAAAGGCACCTATGTGGCGACTTAGCACCTAAAGAGCCTCAGAGGGTTACCTAAGGGAAGAGAGCAGGATGAGCTAGCCTCCACCAAAAAAAGACTAAAAAGTCTGTGGGCCTGATTTAGAGTTCGGTGGACTGGTTACTTTATCACAGATGTGGCATATATCCAGTCCATTGTATTACAAGTGCATTATATAAAATTATAGTTGTAATACAGCAGACTGGATATCCCTCCTGTTTGCGCCGGAGTAACACGTCTGCCAAACTTCAAATCAGGCCCATAGACCCTTAAAATACAAATAAGAAGTCTCCACTTGATTTGAAGACACAAGACACCACCACATAGAGGGGTTTGAACTGTGCCATGCCATACTCCACCAAGTCCAGGTGGGGGAGAGATGGAGCAACTTTAATATGTAGTTTCGGATAACAAGTCTGTGGGATTTTTGATTTTTGTTTCTGTTTTTAGATAGATTCTTTATAACTATAAGTCAAAATCCTTGACTTAATTTTCAATGATACCACTTTGAGATTCTGTTGCTATTTACTGTCTAAAGCCCTTGGATCCTGTTTAGTTGGCAATTCCAATTCTTGTTACCTTATAGTTTATGTGACTGAACACCTGGCCAGGATAATGAAGGCAGGGGGAAAAGTGAACAATGGCAATTAGTTATAAGTTGAGGCATTCCTTTTTTGGCAAAAATTGCATCTCCACTCTACTGGTTGACTCTGCTTGTTCATATGGTTTTCTACTAGATACCAAACAAACAATGTTAGTGCATATCTCTACAGCTATTTGAAAATGTTTGGTTGTCTATTTCCCTGTGTGAAACAGGAAACATGCTTTACAACGTGGGCAGAGCCACACATCCCGTTTCCCCGCAAGCGCAACCACGCTTGCCTTAACCATGCATATGCCTTACCACGCATAAGGCAGTGCGCAGTCTAAATGTCCGGAACAGGAAAAGGAAGCATTGGGACGGAAAGCTCAACAGAGACAGATAAGAGGGGCTGGGTTTGGGGGAGTAGGAGGGTAGTTTTAGGGGTGGGGTAGTTTTTAGAACTTGGGGGGGTTGGGTTGTTTATAGGGAAGGGGGCCAGGGTTTTAGGGCTCAGGGCAGGGGGGTCGGGGTAGTTTTAGGGGTGGGGGTAGATTTTAGGGCTTGGGGGGTCGGGTTGTACATAGGGCAGGGGCCAGGGTTTAGGGTGAAGGGTGAAGGGGATGGGGATGGGGTGCGAACTTTATCACACATCCCTTTACCAATCATGCCTTTATCACGAAATTGCATTGTAAAGGCATGCATGGTAAAAAAATTGTTGTTCAGATGCATTCTTTGTTCTGGCTGCATTGTAGAGGCATGCGTGGTTTAGCCGTACATGCCTGTGTCATACAACAGAAACGACCTTTACAACGTGGGCAGAGACATGCATGCCATTTTTCCACAAGCGCAACCACGTGTGCCCTAACCACACATATGCCTTAACCACGCCATTGCTTGGTTAAGGCAGTGCGCAGTCTAGATGTCTGGAACAGGAACAGGAAGAGTCATGACAAAAAGCTCAATGTGAACTTCACTCGGGCTCAGTACACCTGGGTGAAGGATAATTTTCAGCACTCAATTAGGCCAAATTGGAGCCACCTCAAAGTTGTCACCTTGTATTCCAGAAGACTTAATTGTGTATGTAAAAGGACAACTCTGACTTCAGCTGTCCTACATAAGTTAATTATATTTTTCCTGGTTTTATAAAAGGTATAACATCATCCTCTCAAAAAACGATGACAAAAATTCTCACTTCTCATTCTCACTGCAGTGTACTACAAATATCACTTAAAGGATCCAAAAGGTGTAGAATCTCTGAAAATGTTCTTCTAAATAGAGACTCCTTGATATAGATGACGAACTGGCTCACAAAATTCAACAACGAACCACTTAGCTAAAGATCTTGGGACCAGATGTGCAAAACATTTTTGTGTTCACAAACACTCTGATTCACAGTGTGTGACAGGAAAATGTTCTTTGCAATGTACTCAGCCTATTTCTTGACTTGGCAACAGCTTACAACATTGAAATTGTACATCTTCCCACTGTGGGTTGGTAAGCCATTGGCAAAAATGAATGGATCCTCTTGGTACACTTCACATTTATGAATGTAAATAAAGGTTTTTGGGGGAGTAGGCAGTGGTTTACTCTAAGGAAGCAAACACAAGGAGATGATGGACAAAGTGCTGAAACTTTTCAGACACTCACCCCCAGTCACAGCTCTGGGTTGAAAACATCATCATTCTTTAGCTCACTTCGCCACCCCAGTTCAGAACCAGCCATATGCAAATCAGGCTTGACCCTGTTCCTCATGGGAACAGTCCAGCCCGAACTGCCAAGTCAGGTCTTCCCTGGACCGGAAACAAGCATCCTGGGACCGGTTTCGGGGTAACACCCCTCATCAGCCAGACTAGCTTGAATCCAGTGGTAAAGTGAGCAAGGGACCCACGTCTGGGCATACCCTACCAACTCAGGGCAAACAAGCAAACAGATGGACGGCGTGCTGAAACTTTTCAGACATTCCTCATGGGAACAGTCCAGCCCGAACTGCCAAGCCAGGTCTTCCCTAGACCAGAAACAAGCATCCTGGGACCGGTTTCAGAGTAACACCCCTCATCAGCCAGGCTAGCTTGAATCCAGCGGCAAAGTGAGCAAGGGACCCACGTCTGGGCATACCCTGCCAAAATAGGGCGAGCAAAGCAAACACAAGGAGGTGATGGACAGAGTACTGAAACTTTTCAGACACTCACCCCCAGTCACAGATCTGGGTTGAATCCATCATCATTCTTTAGCTCACTTCACCACCCCAGTTCAGACCCTGCCATATGCAAATCAGTCTTGACGCTGTTCCTCATTGGAACAGTCCAGCACGAACTGCCAAGCCAGGTCTTCCATGGACCGGAAACAAGTATCCTGGGACTGGTTTCGAAGTTAACTCTCCTCATCAGACAGGCTAGCTTGAATCCAGTGGCATAGTGAGCAAAGGACCCACGTCTGGGCATACCCTGCCAACTTAGGGCGAACAAAGCAAACACAAGGAGATGATGGATGGAGGACTGAAACTTTTCAGACACTCACCCCCAGTCACAGATCTGGGTTGAATCCATCATCGTTCTTTAGCGCTTTTCCCCACCCCAGTTCAGACTAAGTCCCTTGCTCACTTTGCCACTGGATTCAAGCTAGCGTGTCTTGTGAGGAGAGTTAACTTCGAAACCAGTCCCAGGATACTTGGACTGGTTTGTCTTGGGGGCTACGTGGGTCAGCAGCCGCAAACAGGATTGAGGACGAGTCCACTTGCAGGGTCCATACAGGACAAGATTTGTGTGCTATCCGGACCACATTTCCCACAATGCACAGTCTCATTCGAGCTTCCCATTGGTGGGTGTGCAATATGAAAATGGTGAAGTGGGTTCAGCGTTTGCACACACTGTCTCTGTTCAAGCCTCTGAAGAGAAGCATATGGAGCTTCGAAACGCGTCAGGCATTTCCATTACGGAGCAGCTTCTACAAGCGGATCCTCGTCCCTGCCTTTCATAAACAAAGCTGCTGATCGAGTGCTACTCACCTGGTGGACAACCTTTGGAGCTGAATGTAATACGCGGCCGTCCTGCCGCGGAGTGTGCACCACCCCGTAATGTCTTGGGGGCTACGTGGATCAGCAGCCGCAAACAGGATTGAGGACGAGTCCACTTGCAGGGTCCATACAGGACAAGATTTGTGTGCTATCCGGACCACATTTCCCACAATGCACAGTCTCATTCGAGCTTCCCATTGGTGGGTGTGCAATATGAAAATGGTGAAGTGGGTTCAGCGTTTGCACACACTGTCTCTGTTCAAGCCTCTGAAGAGAAGCATATGGAGCTTCGAAACGCGTCAGGCATTTCCATTACGGAGCAGCTTCTACAAGCGGATCCTCGTCCCTGCCTTTCATAAACAAAGCTGCTGATCGAGTGCTACTCACCTGGTGGACAACCTTTGGAGCTGAATGTAATACGCGGCCGTCCTGCCGCGGAGTGTGCACCACCCCGTAATGTCTTGGGGGCTACGTGGGTCAGCAGCCGCAAACAGGATTGAGGACGAGTCCACTTGCAGGGTCCATACAGGACAAGATTTGTGTGCTATCCGGACCACATTTCCCACAATGCACAGTCTCATTCGAGCTTCCCATTGGTGGGTGTGCAATATGAAAATGGTGAAGTGGGTTCAGCGTTTGCACACACTGTCTCTGTTCAAACCTCTGAAGAGAAGCATATGGAGCTTCGAAACGCGTCAGGCATATCCATTATGGAGCAGCTTCTACAAGCGGATCCTCATCCCTGCCTTTCATAAACAAAGCTGCTGATCGAGTGCTACTCACCTGGTGGACAACCTTTGGAGCTGAATGTAATACGCGGCCGTCCTGCCGCGGAGTGTGCACCACCCCGTAATGTCTTGGGGGCTACGCGGGTCAGCAGCCGCAAACAGGATTGAGGACGAGTCCACTTGCAGGGTCCATACAGGACAAGATTTGTGTGCTATCCGGACCACATTTCCCACAATGCACAGTCTCATTCGAGCTTCCCATTGGTGGGTGTGCAATATGAAAATGGTGAAGTGGGTTCAGCGTTTGCACACACTGTCTCTGTTCAAGCCTCTGAAGAGAAGCATATGGAGCTTCGAAACGCGTCAGGCATTTCCATTACGGAGCAGCTTCTACAAGCGGATCCCTCGTCCCTGCCTTTCATAAACAAAGCTGCTGATCGAGTGCTACTCACCTGGTGGACAACCTTTGGAGCTGAATGTAACTACGCGGCCGTCCTGCCGCGGAGTGTGCACCACCCCCGTAATGTCTTGGGGGCTACGTGGGTCAGCAGCCGCAAACAGGATTGAGGACGAGTCCACTTGCAGGGTCCATACAGGACAAGATTTGTGTGCTATCCGGACCACATTTCCCACAATGCACAGTCTCATTCGAGCTTCCCATTGGTGGGTGTGCAATATGAAAATGGTGAAGTGGGTTCAGCGTTTGCACACACTGTCTCTGTTCAAGCCTCTGAAGAGAAGCATATGGAGCTTCGAAACGCGTCAGGCATTTCCATTACGGAGCAGCTTCTACAAGCGGATCCTTGTCCCTGCCTTTCATAAACAAAGCTGCTGATCGAGTGCTACTCACCTGGTGGACAACCTTTGGAGCTGAATGTAATACGCGGCCGTCCTGCCGCGGAGTGTGCACCACCCCGTAATGTCTTGGGGGCTACGTGGGTCAGCAGCGGCAAACAGGATTGAGGACGAGTCCACTTGCAGGGTCCATACAGGACAAGATTTGTGTGCTATCCAGACCACATTTCCCACAATGCACAGTCTCATTCGAGCTTCCCATTGGTGGGTGTGCAATATGAAAATGGTGAAGTGGGTTCAGCGTTTGCACACACTGTCTCTGTTCAAGCCTCTGAAGAGAAGCATATGGAGTTTCGAAACGCGTCAGGCATTTCCATTACGGAGCAGCTTCTACAAGCGGATCCTCGTCCCTGCCTTTCATAAACAAAGCTGCTGATCGAGTGCTACTCACCTGGTGGACAACCTTTGGAGCTGAATGTAATACGCGGCCGTCCTGCCGCGGAGTGTGCACCACCCCATAATGTCTTGGGGGCTACGTGGGTCAGCAGCCGCAAACAGGATTGAGGACGAGTCCACTTGCAGGGTCCATACAGAACAAGATTTGTGTGCTATCCGGACCACATTTCCCACAATGCACAGTCTCATTCGAGCTTCCCATTGGTGGGTGTGCAATATGAAAATGGTGAAGTGGGTTCAGCGTTTGCACACACTGTCTCTGTTCAAGCCTCTGAAGAGAAGCATATGGAGCTTCGAAACGCGTCAGGCATTTCCATTACGGAGCAGCTTCTACAAGCGGATCCTCGTCCCTGCCTTTCATAAACAAAGCTGCTGATCGAGTGCTACTCACCTGGTGGACAACCTTTGGAGCTGAATATATATATATATATATATATATATATATATATATATATATATATATTGAAAAAAATAAACCTTACAGTGACGTTATAGTTAAGCACAGATTTCTTTCATGGAAAACCATAGAAATTCTGCAGTTATAGTTACCTGAGTCTCAGGCTTGCTTGCATAGGTTAGAACTTTTATTAAGTAAGTCCCAAAGAAATGTAGTTTAGGAGCAGACATTATTTTATGTTCTCATTGATTTGGAAACTAGTATAGTTTGGTCTGTGACAATCTCCTTCTGTTTGCATTCTTTCAGGTTTAATTTTCAAGATCCTCCTGCCAGTGCCCTTTTATTTTTGCTTTTCTAATCTCTGTTATAGTGGTTGTTGTGAACACCCAGGTGATTAGTATTGAAAAATCCTCAAGTTAGAATTCTCTCTAACCATGAAACAGGTTTTGTCATATAGAGTCCCGAAGAGATGGATGTGGTAAAAAAAAAAACAAGAAAGGCCAACGAAAAAATAGAACACTCAATATTCGTGTATACATAAGCGTATACACACACTGTCATTTTACAACCGGTGCATCAGTCTTCCACAAGAACCATTTGTGTATTTTAGAGTGCTAGTGTGCCCTTTTATATCCCCGTGAAAGGTTTTTGCCCCCGCCCAAACTCCGAATCTGATCATGCACCTGTGATAGCCACGGGCTTCCTGGAGCATGGCTGGGATCATTAGTGAACCAGCAGGGGGTTTCCTCGGAATCTGGATCAGCTTTTACGCCACCTCGTGAGGGTTGGTTGGATTGCCATTTGACATCACAAGTTCCCTCTGCTTTTGACCTGGATGGCATCTCTCCTTCTGCACTCACTGGCCAAATGGTCCTTTCTCATCCAGGTCTCAATGCTGTGGCGTTTTCATTGAGGTCCTCCTAATGTGTGTCTTCCTGACGTTCTCCTCCTCTTCCCAGACACTCTTATGGCCTTTTAACCCATCGTGAAGTAGTTTGTGGTCCAGGTCGATGCGGCTAGTCCTGCCCAGTTGACTCCGAAGAAGGAATCTTAAAGCCACAGGACCCTAGGTCAGCCTGTGGAAAGCAAGAGGTCCATATGGTGTTATGACTAATTGGGAAGAGGACCATAGCAAATCATCCTCTATTTTACACTGAGCTAACTATAACATATGCCCCCACAATGCACTGCTTATGACCTCGCATATTACATCACTCATGACATGGTCAGTCATATCACAAATGACATCTCATAAGACATCGCTGATGACATCATCTAGTGAGTGTAAGTATTTTCTAAGAGTTTATTATTGTTAAACATATATACTAAGCTACCACAAACGTTAAATTAGTATACTAGGTGTACTTCTAATGAGTGATACTATTTCTAACATGAATTATGTGAGTTGCTGTGTGATTGTGTGTATCCATGTGTGAGTGGGTGTGTGAGCAGCTGGGTGGATGAGTGAGTGGCTGTTTGAGTGGCTGTATTGGTGAGTGAGTGGGTGTGTCAGTGGGTGTTTGGGTAAGTGAGTATCTGTGTGAATGGCTATATGGGTGAGTGAGCCAATATGTCAGTGCTTGTATGGATGTGTGAATGAATATGTAAGTAGTTGTGTGGATGTCTGAGTGAGTGTGTGAGTGATTGTATGGGTGAGTGAGTGGCTGTGTTGAGAGGTTGTATGGGTGAGTGAGTGGGTGTGTGAGTGGCTGTATAGGTAAATAAGTGGGTGTGTGAGTAGCTGTATGGGTAAATATGTAGCTATGTGACTGACTGTATGGGTGAGTGACTGGTTGTATGAGTAGCTGTATGGGTGAGTGAGTGGTTGTGTGAGTGGCTCTAAGAGTGATTGAGTGGGTGTGTGAGTGACTTTATGGATGAGTGAGTGTTTGTGTGAGTATTTGTATTGGTCTGTGAATGGGTATATGAGTGGTTGTATGGGTGTGTGAGTGGGTGTATGAGATGTGGTATAGGAGTGTGAGTGGGTATATGAGTGGTTCTGTGGATGATATCATCAGTGATGTCATCTGTGATGTCACTGACAATGTCATGAGTGATGTCATATGTGAGGTCCTAAGCAGTGCATAGTGGGGGCATAAGTTATAGTTAGCTCAGGTAACCATAAGTGCTGAATTTCTATGTCTTTGTACGATGAAATCTGAGCCTAACTATAACATCCCTGTAACCTTTGTTTTTCAGGGAATTTCTAAGGTTATTTTAATGTTATTTCCTAACTATAACATCACTGTAACCTTTGGTTTATTTAGTGATTCCCAAGGTTTTTTTAATTGTATTTCCTGACTGTAACCTGTAACCTTTGATAGTTAATGAGTGAATGAGTGTCTCAGTAGGTCTGTGAGTGGGTGTGAGAGTGTCTGAGTGGGTCTGTCATGGGTGTGTGAGTGTCTGAGTGGGTCTGGGAGTAGCTGCATAAGAGTCTCACTTGGTGTGTGAGTGGGTGTGTGAGTGTCTAAGCGTCTGTCTGAGTGGGTGTGTGAGTGTCTGAGTAGGTATCTGAGTGGGAGCGTGAGTGTGTGAGCATTTCTGGGAGTGGGTGTCAAAGTGTCAGAGTACTTTTGTGAGTGTCTCCATAAGTATCTGAGTCAGTCTGTGAGTGCATGAGTCTCTGAGTGGGTCTGTAAATAGGTGCATGAGTCTCTGAGTGAGTCAGTGAATAGGTGTGTGAGTCTGCGAGTGGATATGTGAGTGAGTACATGAGTCTCTGAGTGGGTCTGTGAGTGCATGTATGTGTCTCTGAGTGGGTCTGTGAGTGAGTGCATGAGTCTCTAAGTGGGTTTGTGAAAGAGTGCATGAGTCTTCGAGTGGGTCTGTGAGTAGGGGTTTTGAGCCTCTGAGTGGGTCTGTGAGTGAGTGCATGAGTCTCTCAGTGGGTCTGTAAATGAGTGCATGAGTCTTTGAGTGGGTCTGTAAGGGAGTGTGTAAGTCTCTTAGTGGGTCTGTGAGTGGGTGCGTGAGTTTGAGTGGGTCTGTGAAAGAGTGCATGAGCCTCTTAGTGCGTATGTGAGTGGGTGTATGAGTGTCGCAGTGGGTCTGTGAGTGGTGTTTGTGTTTCTCTAAATGGCTCTGTGAGTAGGTGTGTGTGTGTGCGAATGCTCTCTGTTTTGCCTTCTTCCCTTCTGTTTTGCCTTTTCTGCTTGTTTTTCTGCCCTCTGTTTTGCCTTTCCTGCTCGTTTTTCTGCCTCTGTTTTGCCTTTCCTTCAAATTTTTCTGCCCACTGTTGTGCTCTCTTCTGCTCTGTTTTGCCTTCCTTGCTCATTTTTCTGCCCTATTTTGCCTTTTCTTTGCTCATTTTTCTGTCCTCTGTTTTGCCTTTTTCTGTTTGTTTTTCTACCCTCTGGTTTGCCCTCTTCTGCTCAATTTTCGCCATCTGTTTTGATTTCCTGCTCTATTTTCTGCCTTTTGTTTTGGCTTTTCTGCTATATTTATTGCCCTCCCTTTTGCCTTTTCTGCTAATTTTTCTGCTGCCTTCCTCTGCACAAAGTAGGGGGGCTCTGCTGCCCCCCTTTCTGGGCTGATTTTACCCCAGGGACAACATGCACCGTGGCCTGCCCTTAATTGAATAGGGGAGGGGGCCCAGTCTTAAATTATACATATTCAAAAGAGGAGGGGGCCGCACGGTTCCCTTCCCTGGGCCAATTTCAGCCCTGGAGACCCCATCCCACAGGGTCCAGCCATGTGTCTCTGGATGCAGGGGGAGCCTCAAGGCCCCTACGGTCCCAGCTGACTCCCCACCTCCTACAGGAGGCAGCATTGATGTTGCACACAGGGAGCTGTATGACAGTGGGCATGGAAAGAGATGAAATTTATGCTTCCAGCAGTCGGGAGCACTTTGACAGCTCCCACCCGCTGGAACTGGACTGTTTGCTTTTGATTGGCAAATACTCTCAGCTCCCACAAAACAAAAGCAAGTAGCTATGCCCCGGGGGTGGGCACCCTGGGACATAGAGGGAGCTGGTCATGGGGGGTGGTGGACCCCTGGCCATTATTGGCCCCAGCCTCCCCTCCTTTATTTTTCAGGGCCAGCCCCCGCAGGAGGTTGTGGTCCCTGATGCCGTATGTGGCCCAGGAGGGGGAGGCCCAGTCCTTCTCCCATTGATTTAAAAGTATTTGGACCTGCAGAGGTGGTGGTCCCTGGTGCCCATGGGGGTCTGTGGGGCCTTCCCATTAGATGGTATTTAGCCCCGGGGAGGTGTCGGTCCCCGGGGCTCATGGGGTCTGCAACACCCCCGATATTGTTTCTTTAACCCCAGGGAGGTGGTGGTCCTCGGGGCTTATAGAGCCTCAGGAGGGGGGTCTAGTGCTACCCTCTCCATTTTTTATAAATATATCTCCAGGGACATGGTGGTTCCCAGGGCTCCAAGAGCCTCAAGAGGAGAGCCTTGTGTGCCCCTCCCTTTTTTTTAAGCAATGCCACTGTGACTTTTAAAAAATATATACTTTTTTGCACTGGCCCCAGCACCAGAGATAAGGGGTCATGGTATTCCTACCCGGCCACTTGATGCACTGCTGGTTGGGGGATAAAGTCCCCTTGGATGCTGAGGGTCCTTAGGGGGCCAGCAAGTACCCTGTTACCTCCAGTAAGTCCCACAAGCTCCGTTTCTCCACCACTCTGCAAATGCACTTCCTGGCACACTGCTGGTTGGGGGATGAAGTCCCCTTGGCTCCAGAGGGTCCTTGGGGGCCAACACGCCACCCTGTTACCTCCAGTAAGTTCCACATTTAAGGATTGCAGAGAGATATTCAGAAGCCACGCACCCTTTCTCCACCACTCTGCAAACCTACCTCCTGGTGCACTGCTGGTTGAGGGACGAAGTCCCCTTTGATGCTGAGGGTCCTTTGGGGCCAAAAAAGCCCTCCTGTTACCTCCAGTAAGTCCCACACAGCCTGATTGCTGAGAGGTCTTTAGGGGCCAAGCCCCCTTTCTTCAGTGCTCTGAAAACGTACCTCCTGGCGCAGTGCTGGGTGGGGGATGAAGTCCCCTTGGATGCTGAGGTTCCTTGGCGGCCATCATGCCCTCCTGTCACCTCCAGTAAGTCCAACACTGCAGGATTCCTGAGAGCTGGTTGGAGGCCCCACCCCCTTTCTCCCCACTCTGCAAACTGCGACTACTAGTTAAAAACCCATAGAAATTCACTTAAAAAACCAAAGGTTATAGGGATGTTATAGTTAGGAAATATAAATAAAAAACCTTTGAAATTCACTGAAAAAACTTTATAGTTAGGCTCAGATTTCACTCGAATAAAATAAATGAAATTCAGCAGTTATAGTTAGCTGAGTTAACTATAACTTGTGGCCCCGCAATGCTTATGACCTCACATATTACATCACTCATGACATGGTCAGTGACATCATTGACTACATTACATTACTGATGACATCTCAAATGGCATCACTGATGATATCATCCACAGAATCACTGGTGCACCCACGCACATCCACAAAGAACCTTTCATACACCCACAACCCCTCTGACCTCCTGGTCAGGGAACTCTGCTCTTCCCTCGCGCAGCTCCATCATTGCACCGCTGCCCCAGCACCTCTCTCTCTCAGGTAGGTGTTCGAGGCCCTCCTCCACCCGCAGGCTCCTGCCTGCGCCTCATCCCTGGTGGTCTAGTGGGAGAGCCTTGCTCTTCTGCTGGTTCCGCTCAGCCAGCCTTTCCTGTTTCTGTCTCTGTTTGTCTTTTTCTGTCTGTCTGGTTTTCTGTTATTGTTGTCTGTCTGTTGCCTTTTTATTACTTTTTTCCCAATTTATTGTGCCTTGTTGTGTCCTTTTTAGGTCGAGCCTAGAGCAGCGCATGCGCTGCTTGCTCGACTTTTAGTAAGGGGGTTTTGAAAGTGCTACCAAGCCGGCCAACAGCTTGCTGTTACGCGCACAAGTGCGCGCGACGTGCACACTCGCGTGTGTTTTTTTTTGCGCGCGCACACAACTCCCGGGCTTGTTTTTATTTCCTTTTTGCGCGCGCACACACAACTCCAGGTCGTGGCCGCACGTCTTGCTCGCGATCACTTTCGCGCGCACCATTTGCTTGTTCCCCTTAATAATCCATCCCTCGAAGACGTGCATAATCCCTCGAAGACGTGCATAACCTTGCACTGTGCTTGACATTGCCCTCCCCTCCTGTGTACTTTGCCTGTCAAGTAGGCACGATTCCAGTTTTGGTTGCATCGGCCTCTTTTCGCCGCCTTGGATTATTTTTCAAATTTTTTTTTTTAGCTGCTGTTGACTCCGTTTCTGGTGCGTTTTGTGTTGCAGAGAATTGGAAGTTGCAGCTACCAAAGACGTTGAAGGGAAACAGCAGCAGGTAAGAAACGGTCAGTACTTAAATAGACTTTGAGGTGGAGTCGACTGTGGTTCGCTCATTGGTCCTGCCGAATATTGTCTATTCATTGGTCATTGTATTCTGTGGGCAAAGGGGCACGTGCCTGTTCTATGATGTTTACTGTTGGGTGTGGTGTTGTCGTCTGTGTGATCGGTGAGCTCGTTCTGCTAACTCGCAGGGATGCCTTTTACATTGTTTACTCGACTTGCTTTTGTACTGGTGAATGGCTATATTGTGACATCTCTTCATTGGCTTTAGTATGCGCCTTGTAACATTCATGTGAGCGGTGCTTTTGCGACCTCGGGCTGCTTTCTGTGTTTATTTTCATAAGTTGCGCACATTTGCGTTCTGTACTTGTGGATAAATCTCTGGCGCTTGCCATTTCTGCTCCTCCTGGTGTGTGGGGAACGAAAGGCTGCTTTTGGGGAAAATCAGCTGTTGGCTGTTTATGTGCCTTTGTAAAGTGGAATATGAGCTAATAAGGGACAAGCCTTTCATGTTCTTAAAAAAGCAATTGTAGTTCTGTTTTGAAGTATCCGTGGCTACCGGTTCTGCTATTTGATGACCTAATGGTGTGTTCGTCTCGTGTATATAAACACTTGGGAGTGGTTACCACTGAGGCGAATTGTTACTTGCTCATGCTGTGGAGCAACGCTCTGGCCTGTGTTCTGCCACTTGGACTGTTGTTTGATTGTGTAAACAACCCGAATGTGGTCCTAACAGGTCTAGGCATTTGTCTCTGCTGTGCGTGCTGCCGAACATTCAAAATGACCTCTCATACTGTGGACTTCCTGGGTGTTCGTGCACTGCATGTAGTCTTTCTGAGCTCTAAAATGCAGTCAGAAGCACTGCTTGCACTGTTTATTGGTAGCAAGTCGGCCGTTGACCGGTCTTTTCTTATCTTATATTGACAAAAAGATCACGTGTTTCCATTTGATAAGCGTTTACTTTGGAGTGTGAATATAAAAATCGGTATTTGGGGGCATGTTGGTGTCTCCACATATGAGCAGTGTGTTCATGTGCACCTATATAGCATGTGCACAATACAAAAGTCAAACTAGTTGTCTCTCAATGACCTTGCAAGCTTTCAGTTAGTCACAGTGGAGTTAATGCATACAAAAGTGCAGTTAAATTAAACCAGGCGCTGGTGGTAATCATACTTTATGGAACTAAATGTGCAGTTCCAGTTCGCAGTGAAAATTTCCATATATTGCATACTTTTATATTTATTTGGAGCGCCTTTAGCTGAAAAAAAATGTTTGAGCTACTCGGGTGTTTTTATAGTTTCATGAAGATGGCAAATAAGGGTTTCAAGCTCTGGGTGTTGGAAGTTTGATATTGCGGTTGGTGGCTAAATTACATCTTCAGCAAAATCAGAATGTAACGTGAACACTTTCCAGCGTTTGCACTTCTAGTTTAATGAAAATCCACAGACTTCTTTCTTAGATCACATTTGCAGTCACTTCCTTCTGGTCCTCCTGCAGCAGCCTTTCTCTGGAAGAGGTTGGTAAAACTACTGCTCCTGCGAAGCCTACACTCTTTCTTCTCCAGTGACATTCTGCCAGCCTCGATCATAAAATTAAATTTCCTGACCTGCTGCCATACTCGTCACAGTTGATAAACCTATCCATGCCCAAATATTTACTTCCTCTTAAATTAGTACAAGTAATACCTTTTATTTTAACAGAACGCTAATTTTAAATCTGCAGAACTTGCTGAGTTTTTGCCCCATAGCCAAAATTCAATTTTTCTGCATGACGTAGCATGAGTTAGGGGTAGTGTATCACTATGGGTTTTGAGAGGATTTTAATACCGCAATGGTCAACTCCTGCACCCACCCACATTTGGAACAAGCATTGGCATAGCCAATAGGTCTCGCCTTTAGGACCTTATAAGTGTTTAGCCATGCAACAGTTGATGTTCTTGCACCAAGGATATTGTGCTGCATAACTAAATACTTATAAGGTCCCAAAAGCGAGACCTATTGGCTATGCCAATACTTGTTTATATTGTGCCTTATTCTGTCCTTCCCTTGCCGTTTTCACGCTGCTGCTGCCCCCGCGGCCCCTCCCCCCTGCTGGTTCCCAGCTGTGCTCTCTCCCCGTCCTCTACTTAATGGTGGCCGCTGCGTGGCTGCACAGTGGGCACCCGTAGTGGGCGCGCCGCGCCAAAGGCAAGCCCGTCTGCGCCTGTCTGTGACCCAACCACAACCAGCACCAGGGGCTCTGGTTCTCCAACTCCCCACCGCTATGACTCAGCCGCCCTCCACGCACTCAACCCCGGAAGAAACAACAACTGCCAGTTGTCGACGCCGGACACCACCCAAGGCCAGTTTTCCTGCTGACACTGCCGCCGAACCTTCTCCAACCTCTGCACCCCCAAGCGCCACTGCCCTCCCTCTGGTCACCAGAGCACCCGAACCCCTGAGGTGCATCCTCCTCAACGTATGCTCCCTGCACAGACACGCAGTAGACATCTGGGACCTCCTCGACACCCTTTCGCCAGACGTCGCCTTCCTCACGGAAACCTGGACAAACTCCACCGCCACTGCCATCCCCGACGGATACAAGATCCAGAGGAAGGACCGCTCCAATCACCCAGGAGGGGGACTCGCCATCGCGCACAAGAACTCCCTCCTACTTACCACTTCCAGCACAAATGACTCCTCATCACCCACAGAACACTGCCATTTCCTGATCCAGACCAGCCCCAGAATGACCCTAAGCGGCACCCTCGCCTACAGACCTCCCGTACCATGAACCGCGTTCACCACAACCATCACGGACCTCATTGCACCCCACGCCATGGCCTCCATGGACTACATACTGCTAGGAGACCTGAACTTCCACCTCGACAATCTCAGTGACCCCAACTCCACCGCCCTCCTGGACAACCTCGCCAACATCGGACTGAAACAGTTCATCACCACCCCTACCCACAAGGCAGGACACACCCTCAACCCTATCTACGCAGGAGGGAACAACATCAACTTCAGCCCCTCTGGACGGACCACCACTGCGTACACTTCTCCTTCGAAAAAACCACAGCTCACAAACCTACACCACGGCCTCCACAAAGGAATTGGAGCAAGGTCACCGAGGAGCATCTCAACTCCACCCTCAACCACGATCCACCTCCCACCACGACGTCAACTCTGCAGCCAACGAACTACACAGATGCATCACCAACTGCGCAGACAAGCTCGCCCCCCTCAATAACTCCGACAGACAGCGCCCCATGAAAGCCACCTGGTTCACCACCGACTCCATGAATCCAGACGCACCTGCAGATGTCTCGAGAAAGTATGGAGAAACACCAAAACCCCAGAAGCTCTGACCACCTACAAGAACGCCATGACAGAATACAACCAACGCATCAGATCCACCAAAAGGACCTTCATCCAGGACAAAATCCTCGCCAACTCCAGCAACTTGAAGGAACACTTCAGCATCATTCAGGAATTCACCAAACCCCCCAGCGAAGCCTTGGATGTCACACCTTCCCAGGACCTCTGCAACAAACTCAGATCCTACTTTCATCTCAAGATTAAGTCCCTCTATGACAAGTTCAATGAACAGACACCAGACTCCGTAACCACACCCACCTCCAGCAACACCAGCCAGCCTACCATCTCTGCCTGGACCCCAGTCACCACAGAAGACACCACCACGACCATGAAGAGCATTCACTCAGGAGCCCCCACAGACCCCTGCCCACTGCACATCTTCCACAGAGTCACCACTGCCATAGCACCTGAGTTACGACGCACCATCAACGCCACCTTCGAATCCGGCACATTCCCTGATGACTGGAAATATGCAGAAGTCAATCCCCTCCTCAAGATGCCCTCCGCAGACCCTACGGACCTCAAAAACTAAAGACCCATCTCTCTCCTCCCCTTAGCGGCTAAAGTCACTGAGAAGATTGTCAACATCCAGCTCATGAACTTCATCGAAGCAAACTCCATCCTCGACTCTTCCCAATCTGGATTCCCCAGCAACCACAGCACCAAGACCGCCCTCCTCACCGCCACAGATGACATCCGCACTCTCCTCGACCAGGGCCACATGGCGGCCCTCATCTTACTAGACCTCTCTGCAGCATTCCACACTGTCTCCCACCGCACTCTCACCGCCAGACTCCACGATGCCGGCAAACAGGGAACCGCCCTTGACTGGATCCGCTCTTTCCTCACCGGCCAAACCCAAAGAGTCAGACTCCTGCCTTTCCTCTCCGAACCCACAAGGATCAACTGCGGAGTACCCCAAGGATCACCGCTCAGCCCCACGCTCTTCAACATCTACATGGCCCCCTCGCCGCCATCATCAGACAGCATGGACTCAGCATAGTATCCTACACCGACGACACCTAGCTCATCCTCTCCCTCACGAGGCAACCTGACACCACCAGACTCAGCTTCCAGGAAGGAATGAAAGATGTTGCATCCTGGATGAGCAGCTGTCTGAATCTTAACTCGGAGAAGACAGAAGTCCTCATCCTCGGACCCACCCCCTCAGCATGGGACAACACCTGGTGGCCCCATGCCTTCAGCAACCCCCCCACCCCACGGACCATGCCCGGAACCTCGGCATCATACTCGACTCCTCCCTCACCATAACCCGACAGATCAACGCAGTCTCCTCCACATGCTTCAACACCCTCCGCATCCTTCACAGGACCTTCAAGTGGATCCCCCCCTCAGAATCCAGAAAGACCATCACCCACACACTCATAACAAGCAGACTGGACTACGGAAATGCCCTTTATGCCGGTATCAACAAATCCCTGCTCCAGAAACTCCAGACCATCCAGAACACCGCTGCTGGGCTCGTCCTCGGCATCCCACAACATCAGCACATCACCCAGTGCCTACGAGACCTCCACTGGCTCCCCGCCGAGAAGGGAGAAACCTTCAAGCTACTCATTCACGCATACAAATCCCTCCACAACTCCGGACGCCAATACCTCAACGAAAGAGTCTCCTTCCTCGCACCCAAGAGAAACCTCCGCTCCGCCGACCTCGCCCACGTCAAAACCGTGCTCATCCACAGAGCCAGAACAGGTGGAAGAGCCTACTCCTACATCTCGGCAAAAACCTGGAACAAACTCCCACTGAACATCAAACTTTCCCCCACTCTGCACACCTTCAGGAAGAGTCTAAATATCTGGCTCTTTGGCTGATTCGGAGCTGCACGCCCTCCCCCCGTGCCTTGAGACCCTCACAGGTGAGTAACGTGCTTCACAAATCCCTGATTGATTGATTGACAATACTCCCACACAACCATTCACAAACCCATGCCAGTACTTTCACACTCACTCACTGATTCATAGTTCTACACACACATCTAATCACTGACCCATAGAGCCACTCATACACACTCTCACTCACTAATATAGCCACTGACATATTCACTCATACAGCCACTCACCCATTGAGCTACTCACACACCTAGTCACTCACCCATACAGTTAATCACAGTTATTTACTCACCATACAAATACACACCCACACACACACACACTTACTCATACAGATACTAATGCATACTCACTCACTGATACAGTCACTGACACAAGCACACACTCACCCATACAGACACTCTCACATTCACTCACTCACTCATACAGTCACTCATATACCCCATCACTCACCTATATTGCCTTTCACATACCCAATTATTCACCCATATACCACTGACTTATTCACTCACCCAATCACACAGCCATACACACTCACTCTCCCATATACCCCCTCACACAAGCACTTACTAACCCATACAGCCACTGCTCACCCACTCACTCATTCATACAGGCAGTAACACACCCCCTCCCCCATCCACACAGACACTTAGACAACCATACAGGTACTCAGACAACCAATCACTCACCCATACAGACAGTTACATACCCACTCACACACCAATACAGCCATTTGGTCACCAACTGACAGACTGATACAGACACTCACACAACCGGTCACTCACCCATACATTCAGTGAGACTCCTAATCACTCACTTATACAGTCAGTCATGCACCCACTGAATCATCCATACATGCTCAGTGATGTCGTCAGTGATGTCACTGACCATGTCATGAGTGATGTAATATGTGAGGTTAGAAGCAGTGCACCCTGGGGCCTGAATTATAGTTAGCTCAGCTAACTATAACTGCTGAATCTCACTGGTTTTGTACGTGGAAATCTAAGCCTAACTGTAACGTCCCTGTAACGTTTGGTTGGATATATATATATATATATATATATATATATATATATATATATATATATATATATATATCACTTATTTATTTAAAGAGCGATCAAAGACACAGTAGTCAGCAGGCCACCAGCCCTGTAATGGCACCAAGTGTTGTGAATCGCAATTTGCCATCTACCTCGTGAATATTGAAGAGGTAGGTTGGTTTGCAAAATTCATCACTGGTTGCAAAAATACTGATATCAATTTGTGATCAGTGTTTCATACATATGGCCCTTGATCTCTTAGACAAATCCTTTGTATCATCTGCGAGCATGATTACTGGTCAACGGTTTGCCAAGTAGCAAAAGCATAAGGTTGATTGATATATTCCAATTTACTAATCTGGCTAGATTAAGTGAAAATAAAACGGAGAATGACTAGCTACTTCCAGCTCATATAACTCCACTGATATTCGAAAATGAATTTCCTGGTAATGGTGGTAGTCATCCCATGAGCCAAAGAATTGTTCTTCAAGTACCCTATGCAATTCCTGCTTTAAGAGTAATTCATTCAACTGAGATTGTGCTTGAGTTACAGCCACTTTAGTTGCAGCATGTGGTATGATTTGGTCATTTGTAGGTGACGTTTGTGAAAGTGGTATTTATGTTCTCTATTCAATAACTGGTTCCCAAGGAGCCAATGCTATTTACATTGCTTCTGATACACTTTTGAAAACAATAATATCTGACACCATTCATAAATTGTTGCACAGTGACCACTTCAAATGGAATGAAACAGATCTACTCCATCTCCTGGAATATGTCAGATTGGCAACATGTGACTGCTGCTTTCCATCAACCTAGTTCATCACAGAGGGTGAAGTTATATTCCTGACACAGAGATTAAACTTACTTCCAGAAATACAGAAATAAAGTCTGTCTGTGCAGAGGTGTTCTGTTCTTCAAGCATGGCTCACAGTAGTGTGTCCTTTTCCATAGATATGGATGGCCTGCGCTCTGTCTCCTTGACATTGTTGCTTGCGGGCCTTCTTCCGTTCAGAGCATGTTGACTAAAAGTACCAGCTGCCACCTCTTTCCACAGGGTTCAGCCTCTCCTGGGTCTGAGGCCAGTACTTGCCTGGAGTGGGCGGCATACCTAATACCTTGCAGGGTTCTTGCGGGGTGGATGCCGTGACTCGCTTGTGCTTGTAGGTGAAGAGTACTTAGAAGGGGAACCCCTAACGGTAGGGGAGCTTTTCTGTTTGCAGATGGTAATGTAATGTAATGTAATTTGAACTTATATAGCGCAAAACTGCCACCCTACGGGTAGCCTGGCGCTGCGACTCACTCTGTTGTCAGTGTGCATACAGCCTGCATATTCGCCGATTAGGAGGAGCTCGTTTAGCTAATCCTTAGGAAATAGCCATGTCTTTAAACTTTTCCTAAATGGGAGCAGAGATTTAATTTGTCTGATATTCAAGGGAAGATCATTCCAGAGTCGTGAGGCTGCTACACCGAATGCTCTTCCACCTGTCCTGGTCTTCTTAAATCTAGTGGTGGTTACCAGATTTGCGCTCGATGAACGGAGATTTCTCCCAGGAGTGTATGGTGGGTTATTGCACAAATTTCCTTCCATCTGGCGAGCGTGTGGGCTGAGACGTCTTGGTAGAGCGAGATGGCATCTCCATGGAACGTTATAGGTTCCTTCTGGTGAGCTGCTTATAGGATTTCTTTCATGTGGAAGTAGAGGATTCTGACGAGGGCGTCCATAGAAAGATTCTTTTGCTGCTGATAAGCTCAGTACACTTGGTGGGTGCAATCTAGAAGGATCGGGGCATCGTCAGGCTGTTGGAGGATGTGAGTAAAGTGATCTGTATGTGGGCCTCTAAATCTACTGGGGGGATGGTTGGTGCTATTCCCCGGATCCTAACATTATTTTTCCTCGAGCGGTTTTCAAGGTCATCAAGGTTGTCGTGCATCATGGCATAGTCTCGTTCTAGCTTTTCCAAGTGAACCGTTAGATCCACATTGTCCTGGGCATGTTCTGTCACCTACGATTTTAAACTCTCCATACAAAAATCAGTTTGGTGGAGTGAATAGACAAAGTTGTTTAAGGCCCTGTTGAAGTCTTTCTGAAAGGGTGCAATGCTTTTGCAAAAGTAGGACAGCAATGTCTGGATATCCTCTTTGGTCACATTGGGCCTGAGGATCCTGGTTCCCTCCTGGCTTTGGGGATGTGGTTTGGGAGATCCCCCATTGGAACGTGGGGCGTCAGCCTTTTGTGATAAGTCTTTGAATGTGGAAGGGTGGGGTTTTTTGCTCTGCTAGGTGCCATTGTCAAGGAAAAAGATCAATTCATCCCAGGAGGGTATTGGATAGTGGCACTCACTTAGCAGCTCTGTACACCCCTCCTTTGCTATCCTGATGTGGGTGAGGCCTCAACCCTGTCCTGGGTGTCCGCTGCACGGAAGCGCCATCCCGACTCGCCATGCGAGGCTGCTCCCTGCTTTCATGGGCTCCTGCTGTCTGTCACCTTGCCTCTTTCTGTCCCAGACTTTCATGCTGCTGGTGTTAGTGCCACGGGGAGTGAGGGGTCTGCTGTCTGTCCCCAGGGATCCCTCGACTTCAACTGGGACCACCCTCTTGGGTGTCAGTGCTTTAAAACCCCCACAAGTGTTGATGACGCCGACAATACTCTGCCTCCCTCAGCAAAAGCAGTGTGAGAGGGTGGCTGCTGAGGCCCCTGCACATCGCCGGCTGAGCTCTGGTCATCACAGCTGGTGTTTCGGGGCCCGCACATCCTGATGCCCCCGTTGGCCAGAACCCCCTCTCTCCTGTGCAGCCGCCGTCGCTGGGCCCAGGCCCCCCCATGGAATCACTTGCTGCTCACCCGATTCTGCGGAGATGCTCCGCTTCCAGCATGCATCATTCCTCAAGCGATCCATTGGCTCGCAACAGCAGCTTGTCCAGGGAAAAGTGCCCAGCATGTTAGCAGTGTCGCGAGGAGAAGATGGCTGCCATGTTGCTTTTGTCCTGGGGGCTGCATCCCAATTTTGGTCTGATGGGGCGGAGGGCAACGCCGAGGTCCCCTCTCCACTTCTCTTGTCCGCATGATCTCAGGGAGACAATATATTTGATTGCCTCACTGACTTCTATGCCATATTCAGGGGGTTAATAGGAGCTTCATGCCAGAGCTCAGGGGAGACATGTCTTTGCTGGTCTCCTCCCTGGCCACACCCCAAATTTACACAGTTTTAACCTGTTTTTTTTTTGTTTTTAGAGCAATGTTTGTTTTGAACAAAAATAAAGGGTATATTATTTGTAATGCCTTTTAGGATTGAACAGCGAGTCCCCGTATATTTCACGCAAAATCTGCACTGCAACAGCCACAATTTAAGGGCTGATTACGATATCATTTGGAAACTCATCTGTCCGAATCGGTTTTGGAATCGTTTCTGACCGAATCTGATTCTGCGAGTCCGAACGCCCGATTATGATGCTACCGAACATCGTTTGGTTGGACTTGCATTGACTTCAATGGGAGCCTGTGTTCCGAGCGAGAACACAAGCTCCCATCGAAAAAAGGGGTGGTTGGGGAAAAGCTTGCACCCTGTGACCGGCATCCCATGGTGCCTGCCACACTGTGCATGGCTGTAAAGAGGGGTCCCATGGGTACCCCCACATGCCCCAACCCGAGGCCTACGGGTGAAGGGGGCCTGCTACGGGCCCCCAAATCCAGATTCCGACAGCCATTTCAAACCGATTCGGAACGGCTGTCAGAATCGGACATTGTAATAGCTCGGTCGGAAACAGTGTCCATAGAGCTCCGAACGACTCGGCTTGTCTGAATGCCGATCGGAACCGATTCGGACAGCCCGAACAGTTTCCTTGCATCGTAATCGGCAGTCCTGAAATATATACATAGGTTCCAAATCAGATTCTTCGAATCTGAATCCCGTTCGGTGCCTTTCCGAACACCATCGTAATCGGTCCTTTAATCTTAAATTCAAAACCAGTGATCAAGACATTTGCATGAGACTTAATCAACATACGTAATGTAACATCATTTTGACCATGTGTTTAGAAATACAAAGGCGGCATATTTAACCGTTAAGCGATTTGAAATATTACGTGATTGCATTAATATGATCTTTTACACTTATACGCTACGTTATCTGTGTGAGAATGTTTAGTTATCGGGCTGTCTGAGCATGTTTAGGAAACTCTGCAATTCTCGTAGTACAAAGCTTTTATGTATAATAATCCTGAAACACTTTCGAAATTTGATTGACACATGCCGAACATTTAATTCTGCAAATAGAGAGTAAATGGTTTTGAAAAAATATAAATGAAAGGTCGGGCTAAATTCCCCACAGCCAATTATAAACTAAGCTATGCAGCATACGATGGAGGGATTTTTATCCACAGTTTTGTCAATGAATCTTTGAGCCTATTTCGTGCAAATAATTTTACAGAGAATTCCGAACTGCTATGAAATCGATTGAGGAAGGAGGTAATATTCATTATAAAACGAATGAGAGAATAGACATGTGTGCTTGATTGTCGGGGGAGAGTGTCAGATATTCACAGCATGGAATGTCCTGACAGCTACATGGGAAAAGAATTGGACATTTCTCAATCTTTCACAGTATCAAGACTAGTATAGCAAGAGCTAGCTTAGAATCTAAGCAGCTATTTCCGAGTATTCTTTTACTGTACTTTTTACTTTTCCATCCATTTAAAAGAATATTCCTGTCTATGTTTTACGCTGTCCAATTTCGTTTTGTATTTTTGTGTTACTCTTCCGTTTAAATAATGGTTTTACAGTTGTTAATGAGATTTCTATAAAAATTGTTATTCTGTTTCTACAAGTAAAATGTTTTTACTATATACGTATAGAACGTCTTTGCTTTTTCTAGGAGATTTGATTTAACTAAGGCTGGAAAAGTCTGCCACAGATTGCAGACTGTGACAAAAACTAATGGGACATTATCAATGTCATTTGCGGCTCATTTCAGAATCCCTAGGAAGGACAAATGATGTGGGGGAGAAGGAGGGGCTATACCATTAATAGGTTATTGAGATAAACAGAATAGAGATGCAGAGATGAAATGACTGAGAAATAAACAAAAACGCAGAGAGTAGCAAACAATGAGAGATAGATAAGTAAATAGACAGGCATAAAATACATGGACTAGTAGAACAGATACACCCACCGATTGAGTCACAATCTCTTGGACTCTCTTGCTATTTTACGCTACCAACGGGCTGTTGTCTCTTTATAATTTACCCTACGGACTGGTGATAAACCTGATAAAGTGCTCTATTTCCTTGTGTTACTTTTTTCCAAGTAGACATACAGGCTGTTATGGGTAAAGTTAAGGCAACAAATATCCCACCAGTATCCGATAATGCTCGGACAACCATTGATTCTTTTTTGAGTATGGGCGGTTAATGTGATCTCCCAAGAGATAGATATAGTAGAACGACGTCTTTCAACAGGAGGAGGGACTGGGTGCGGGATTATTGGGCTTCCTTTAGATGGAACAATTATACCACCAATAACAGAGATCTAGACTAGGGAAACTCATGGCCCTAGTGTTGCTGAGAATTTGGCCATCCTAACAAACAATGAGGCAATATTGACCCCAAGCTCAAATAATTGTACAACTTCTGACCATCCCCCACTCCCAAAAGGAAAAGGAAATGTAAGAAGGCCACCGTTATAACTGGAGGACCACATACCCCCCTGACTATAATTCCATCATGTACAGAGGATGTGACACGAACAAGTACCTCAGGGGATTTACAATGGGCCTCATTACTGGCAGGGATCACCTCTAGAGTGGAAGTCGTGTTAGCACCAATCCGGGAGAAGCTAGAGTCCTTGATAGCCGAAGTGAAACAGATTAGAACGCATCATTTTATACCCTCTATGGGGCAACCGAAGGAGGTGCCTGATAAGTTACTAGTGCCAACTACATCCCCCGACTCACCGAGGGCTAGTATAGTGACATCTAGAGCTAACACTGGGAAGCCACAGGTTGTGGGTATTATGACTGAATCTATCCCCAAGGATTGTGAGCGATCACTCGCTTCTACATCCCAAGTACAGCAACAATCACAGCAATCTAACGTAAATAATGTGCATCTGACATATAGTGATACTTCAAGAGTTAATAAACTAGTAACAGAAAGTAATGCCAATGTAACAGATGCCCAGGTCACCATTAACTTACCTCCAGAATGTTGCCCTTATGTGGCAGTCATAGTCAATGCACCCTCCTTGTTTCCGGGCCAAATAGAATCCCATGACTCATTAAGGAACAAAGTGGTACATTGGCTTAATAGGAAAGGCCAATACCCAGTAGGGGTTGCCCACCAAATCTTGTTTACAAGGAGAGTGAGTTGGATTGGCCCTTTGAGAAAACATTGTAAAGGGGACTGTATCATAATTCATTTTAGGGAACCAAGGTCGGCAAAGGGAGTTTTAATGGGGGTGGCACGTCACCTACAATTAGAGCAGAACATATCATCACAGCCCTTGGGTTTTTTCTATAGGCACCTTCAGCTCCTTGTGCCCCAGATGAGTAGAATAGGATCAATAGCCAACTACCCTGTCCCAGACCACTCTTTATACCATCCTTTGGTGGTTTCCATTAGATACCAAATACTGAGTGACCTACAGAACATTGATTGACATGAGACAGGCCATTACATGGTGAACAAGCTTTCACCCCACGAAGGGAGGGAAGAGGATACAAATCCTGTCACTTAGGGCAAGTATTACTGATATTCTACCTGTTGCCCCATTGCCATTTTGTAATGACACTGCGGATTCCATACCCTTAGCAGTTGCTTCATCTAACTTGTTATCTCCTAGTAGTACTGGCTTAGGGTTGGAGGACGGTTACAAAATCGTGACCTGGAATGTAGGAGGGTTAGCAAAAAAACAGGGTACATTAGGGTGGGTGGAGTTTATAAGTGACCTGGATATAATATGTATTCAGGAAATTTGGTGTATTGCGCCTGTCTATTTTGATGGGTTTTCAACACACTGGCTGGCGGCCGAGCCATCGACTGCGGGGAGGGCAAAAGGGGGGCTTATGGTTCTTATATCGAATAAGCTCCCCGGTAAGCATAAAGTAAAAAACAACTATAGGCCCTCATCATTAATTTTATGGCTAACATTTAGGGGAGGAGGGGACATAGATTTGGGTAATTTTTACATTAATGTTTTTAACAACACCCGGGGTAAGGTGGTCTCAGCCCTCGAAGGGGGACTGGAGACTATACTCCAGTCCATTACTCATAGCTTCATATTAATGTGGCCAGGAGATTTTAATATTCACCTGTGCCCATTTTCTGCTACACGGGTATGTGGGGGTCACTGATGAGGCTGGACTGGTTATTTACACTTCCCTCACAACGATTATGGTAATCAATTGAACTCCTTGATTACCAAGTTCGATTTACACGTATTAAAATGTGCTTGCGATAGCAATGGGGATCACATACCAACTTTAATAGGGAGGAATTCTTCATCTGTTATTGACCATATCCTAATATCAGCGAATGCATGCAAGTGGTGTACCATACCTAGGGTTGCCAGCCCGGGCCTGAGTGACCATAACTGTATTATATTGGCAGTTTCTTTCTGGGGCAAGACCAGTGATACACCTTTTAGTCGTATTATCGACATTGCTCCAATAAGACCAAATGGGGTCTGTATAAAGTGGGATGGAGTGGACCCAACCCAAATTTTGCACGACATTTTCTCTAAGGGCTGTAACGATATCATTCATTGCCTGGAAGATGTAGTCACCCCCAATCAGTTACTCCATAGTTTTACTGGCATTACCAACATAGTAGATGCACTTATGACCCACCCGAATAAAATAGGCCATGTTAAACGTAGAGGATGGTTTGACCACGCATGTACTATAGCCTCTAGGTATTTGAAACTGGCCCTTTGCAGACAACCTAAAGATAATCTGTTGATTAAATCTCTTAGATCCAATTTTAAAGAGGTGCTTCTAGCCAGGAAAAAGAACTCTGTGATGTAGCATGGTCCAAACTGTCATGGGCTGCGCATACAGCAGATAGTAAATTATTTTGGAATACTGTTAATTCCCCTTTCCTAAAGGATGACTGCTTCCCCGAATGGTCTCACATGTCACCTGTGATGCCTGGGTAGTTCATTTTACGGAAATTTTTAGCTCTCCAATGGCAAAAATGGCGACCACCCAAAGTAAGGAACAATTGATCTGGTCCCCCTAACCCCTGGACATTATGATACAAGAAGTGTCATGGGCCTTAAAGGAAAGTAAAGGGGGAAAAGACCCATGCCCAGATGGGGTCCCAGTAGATGTTTTTAAGATCGCCGTTGATCTATGGACCCCAATTTTAACTAGAGTCTTCAATATAGCTGCGACAACAGTGATTCCGCCTTCATGAGGAACGTCTATTATAGTCCCAGTTTTTAAAAAGGGTAATAAGTCACATCCTAAGAATTACCGGCCAATTTCATTGTTAGACTCATCGGCAAAAGTGCTGAGCAAAGTCCTGCTTAAGAGATTAGAAGAATGGGCCTGTGAATGCTCAATACTTTCACTGGTACAGTTTTGTTTTAGAAAAGGCGTGGGGACCCTAGAGCAATGCGTGAATCTGGACCTTCTAATAGGCACATATACACATGCCAAAGGCGGAAGACTATATCTCTGTTTTGCTGATTTGAGCAGTGCTTTCAATCTAGTAGACCATACTATCCTTTGGACTACTCTGCTCACTATGGGGGTGCCCAGGCCTATTATTTGCTTTTTGGCAAGATTATATGAGAACCTAGCGTGTAAAATACGCTACGGTCCACGAGGTGAATGCACCAATAACTTTGCAATCAAACGCGGTATTCGGCAGGGCTGTGTACTTGTCCCTTCACTATTTTCTTTGTTTATAAATGGGGTGGACCAGACCTTACAAACAGTGCATGCCGACGCTCCCCAAGTTGCTGGGCACCCCACAACAGGGCTCTTGTATGCAGATGATGCTGTTTTGCAGGCCAGGACTCCGGTGGGGCTACAGCGTTTAATGAACACCTTTGGGGATTTTATTGCTGCCAGAAAATGGATTATTAACAAAAGCTAAACTTATACAACGATTTGTGGGTCAAGGGACAAACAATGTAGAACATTTTTTATGGATAAGATGCCGGTGGCCACTGTCGATACCTTTTGCTATCTGGGTGTCACTTTTTCAGGTAACAGCTCATGGTCCCGGGAAGTAACTAATGTCAGGAGCAAGATGAACAGATGCACTCATGGAATTTTTAGATTTTCAGCAAAGTTGGATTCTAGGCTATTCAAGGAGATGATAGCAATCTATAGGGCAAGGGTCTTATCTATTGCAACACATGGGGCTGGTGTGTGGGGCCACCATAATAGTTAGGTGCTCCAGACATAGGAAACGGTTTCCTCAAACACCTACTCTGTCTGCCTACCTCAGCTTCCTCTGAGATCATTCATAGAGAAGTAGGGCTACAGTATCTCACAGATATAGTTACACTTCGCCCCTTGTTGCTTTGGCATTCCATATGGTCCAAAGACGACTCCAGTTGTACCAAGATAATTATTTTAGACTGTTTGTCCCTGGACAATGTACTGGCGATTCCTTGGCTAAGTTATATTAATTCTTTGTACAGTAAATTGTTTAAGATTTCTGTCCAGACCAACCCTTTATCGGTAACATCACTTACCAAATTGTCTATTAGAGAAACTTTCATGACCCATAAAAGGGAAGTCCGGTTGGATTGTTAGATTAGGAAATCAACTGTTAAGTTTTATCTAACACTTACCTTAACTGAGGGCTGTCAAGATTATTTAACCTACATTCCTAATCTCATGCACTGTTTTGTACTAGTTAGATTTAGATTGGGAATTGCTCACCACCTAGTTGCCTTACCTAATATGAAAACTTGCCCCTTAGATTCGACCCCTTGCCCATGTGATGGCCAGAGCAAGCAAAGCACTATGCACTTTATACTGTTTTGTAGTTTTTATTCAAGTTTTAGAAATTATTATCTAAAACCACTTTTGCTTGCACAAGATAATAGATGGCATATTGTTGCCTTAAAATACATGTCTGAATTAAATGATGCCAAGGTTTGTTTTAATGTAGCACTTTTTATTATAAAGGCAATTATTATACGCAAAAATATTGTTGTACCAACATAGTGATGACCTTACAGGAATTTAAATAGAGATTGTACCTTTTTTAAACATTTTAAGTGTTTTGGATATGATTAATTATGTTATTATTTTGTATACTGTCTTGTTTTATCCTTTATAATTAATACATCATGCATGTGTAAGGTAATTAGCTTTTTATCTATGTACACTTTTATGGTTGTCTTACACACACCAAATAAAGTTTTTGAAACGAAAAACATGGATTAGTGGCAATTGTAAAATTATTTTAATTCTAACTGATAAGTCAAAAAAAGCTATATCTTTTAGGGCACGTTTTACTCATTCATCTGTAAGTTTTAAGCCCTGATTTCAAGTTAAGGGCTAAATTGTGATTTCACAAGGATCAGTTTCCTTAGAAAGATCAAGGGAGGACACAGCAGCAGAATTTGCATGAGGGATCAACTGAGTAGAAATCATGTGACTTCCACATCTGAATGTGGTCAGCAGGGTATGCAAAGTTTTTACATCTCTCAAAGATGCAAAGTTTGCAAATACAGTAAGAAGATTTTTAAATATCAGGTTCTGTAAGCAATACTAGAAGAATTACCAAAGATATCACATGTAATACTAATTATACTGTATGGGTCCTCAAATGTCCTTGAAACAAACAGTATGTTGTAAACACTTTCCACTGATTAGAGAAAGGGTGTTGGAACATATGTGTGCAATACAAAATATAGATTTACACTATCCCACAGCAAGACATTTTAGGCACACTCACAAAAGAAATAGTAATCTACTCAGGGCTGTGGTGGCATACGGAAATTGAGTTGTAGAAGACCGGAGAGTTCATACTATGTTGCTTGAAACTAAGGTACCACATGGCCTCAACTCTTATGAAGAACTCAATATACATTTAGGATCAGCCTGATATAGATATGATTTCAACTATGAGAGATATTGATTTTGAATGATGCTACAGCTTTCTGTTATTATGATCTTTGTATATATATAGTTGTTCCTTATTTATGTGGCTGTTTATAGCATTTTTAACAGAGTAAATTTTTCACACAGGTCACGGATCTGAAATCTTAAGAGATTTTTCTGAAGCTAAGAAAGTTTGCCATCATTTTTTCTTGCTCAGATTTTATGATTATTACTTTGTTTTGGATATTGTTGACAAAATACAGCTCTAAATGGTCATTATTGCAATATCTTTTCCTTGAAGTTTAAAGGTTTTTGAAATACTTGCCCACTTGGGCTTCTCTATGGATAGACTAATCCTGCTTTAGATGTTTGCACAGTATGAGGACTTATTACTGGATGATGTCTAGAATTTCACTGGCACCTACTGGTAGTTCTTACTATTTGTGAATCCTGCTCACATTATCTCTTTACAGACATATATATATATATATATATATATATATATTCACTGAAAAAACCATAGGTTTCAGACACGTTATAGTTACAAATTAGCATTTAAAAAACCTTTGAAATTCACTGAAAAAACCATAGGTTTCAGACACGTTATAGTTACAAATTAGCATTTAAAAAACCTTTGAAATTCACTGAAAAAACCATAGGTTTTAGGGACAGTTATAGTTACTTGGACATTGCACTCGTACAAAACCCGTGAAATTCCCCGTTATAGTTAGTTCAGCTAACTATAACTCGCGCCCCGCAATGCACTGCTGATGACGTCACATATTACATCACTCATGACATGGTCAGTGACATCACTGATGACATCACTGATGACATCTCAAATGACATCACTGATGACATCATCCAGTGACTGTGTGTTTCTGTAAAGTTTAAATATTTTTAAAATATATAGGAAAAGACGTATTGAAGAATGAGTGGGTGTCTAAGTGTCTGTATGGATGATTTAGTAGGTGCGTGACTGACTCTATAAGTGAGTGATTTAACGTATCTTACTGAATGCATGGGTTAGTGACTAAACTGGGTGTATGTCTGTATCCGTCTGTCTGTTGCTGTGTAAGTGGCTGCATGTGTTTGTGAATAGCTAAATGATTTTCTATATGAGTTATTGAATGCTTGTCTGAGTATCTGTATGGGTGCCTGAGTGTTTGTGTGGGAGGGGTGTGTGCAACTCTGTGCATAGATGTGTGAGTGGGTGATTCACTGGGTGGATGGTTTCAAGAGTGCATCTGTGATAGACTGTATGGGTGGGTAAGTGTGTGTAAGAGTGTGTTAGTGAGTGAATGTATGTCCCAGTGGTACATGTGTGAGTAACTACATATGTGAAAGGCAGTATATATGTGTGTTGGAGTATATAAATAGCTATAAGCAAGAGTGAGTGATTGTGATAGTGGCTGTATGGATGAGTGTGTGCTTGTATCAGTGATTGTATAAGAGCGTAACAATGTGCTACTATTTGTAAGAATAAGTGAGCTGGTGTGTGTATAACTGTATAGGTGAGTAAATGGCAGTGTGTTTAATTATTTGCATGACTGACTAGGTGTGTGAGTATCTCTATGGATGAGTGGCGTTGTTTGAGTGTCTATATAGAGTAAGAGTGCATATGATAGTCCTGTACTGAGTGACCGTAAGTATGAGTGACTGTACGGGTGAGTGAGTGGATGTGTGTGTGTAGACCTAAGAATCAGTGAGTGGGTATGTAGTTATTGGTGTTGGAGTGTCTATGGTTTTGCGAATGGCAGTCTGTAATTTAGAGTGGGTGTATCAAAGATTATATTAGGGTGTGAGGAGGTGCATCAGATTATCACGTGGATGATGTCATCAGTGATGTCATTTGAGATGTCATCAGTGATGTCATCAGTGATGTCACTGACCATGTCATGAGTGATGTAATATGTGACGTCATCAGCAGTGCATTGCGGGGCGCGAGTTATAGTTAGCTGAACTAACTATAACGGGGAATTTCACGGGTTTTGTACGAGTGCAATGTCCAAGTAACTATAACTGTCCCTAAAACCTATGGTTTTTTCAGTGAATTTCAAAGGTTTTTAAATGCTAATTTGTAACTATAACGTGTCTGAAACCTATGGTTTTTTCAGTGAATTTCAAAGGTTTTTAAATGCTAATTTGTAACTATAACGTGTCTGAAACCTATGGTTTTTTCAGTGAATTTCAAAGGTTTTTTAAATGCTAATTTCTAACTATAACGTGCCTGAAACCTACGGTTTTTTCAGTGAATTTCAAAGGTTTTGTAAATGACAATTTTTAAATGTATTAATTGTTATATTAATTTTTTTCATACTGATTTACTACATTTTTAGAAACAATTTTTTTTACATATTTTATTTGTCAAATTACATTGTAATTACATTATACATTACATTACAAAAAATACTTTCTCAGAATGAATTACTTTAGTTTAAATACTTTGCAGATAGGCAATAGACTTTTAAGTACGGTAGTTACAGTTGTTGCAATGGGCAACACATTTTCAAACACAATGCAACATTCAGCTCAATGTGAATTTCTAGTTAAATGCAATTAGTTACTTTATGGATTACTTTTGTAACCACAGGACTGGATCCTAGATTCAGTCCTGGTACATCTCCTGTAAACAGTTGAGTAAAAGCTTTTTGGTTACAGTCGTGATTTTTAAGGAATATTATTGTATTTTAAAAGTTGACACTTTGAAACTTTTTCTCATAGAATCACCAATGTTATCCTATGGAAGGAAATTCACTTAGCAGGTAAAAACTGTTATCGTTACTTTTTCTTACTCAGTGTTGGATCCTGGATCCAGCACTGGTGCATCTCCTGTAAACAGTTGAAAGAATGCGTTTAAGTCATACAGGCGATTTTTAAGGAATATTTGTAGTTTGTGAAAATCAACACTTTGAAACTTTTTGCTGAAAACCAGTCAATGTTAGCCTATGAAGGAAATTCAAGTTACCGGTAAGTACGGTTAAAATTACTTTTGAGGATCAGTACTGGGCTGAAACATGCAGCACTGAGGTCTCTCCTGATAACAGGTGAGTAAATCGGAATTCGTATTTCGGCTGATTTTAGAGGAATATTTTAAAGTTCCAAAACTCCACACTTAGAAGAATTTCCAAGTGAAACCAGTCAATGTTAGCCTATGGAAGGAAATTCAAGTTACTGGTAAGTACGGTTAAAATTACTTTTCAGGACCAGTACTGGGCTGAAAGATGCAGCACTGAGGTCTCTCCTGATAACAGGTGAGTAAATCAGAATTCGGATTTCGGCTGATTTTAGAGGAATATTTGTATGTTTCAAAAATCAACACTTAGAAGAATTTCCAAGTGAAACCAGTCAATGTTAGCCTATGAAGGAAATTCAAGTTACCGGTAAGTACGGTTAAAATTACTTTTCAGGATCAGTACTGGGCTGAAAGATGCAGCACTGAGGTCTCTCCTGATAACAGGTGAGTAAATCGGAATTCGTATTTCGGCTGATTTTAGAGGAATATTTTAAAGTTCCAAAACTCCACACTTAGAAGAATTTCCAAGTGAAACCAGTCAATGTTAGCCTATGAAGGAAATTCAAGTTACCGGTAAGTACGGTTAAAATTACTTTTCAGGATCAGTACTGGGCTGAAAGATGCAGCACTGAGGTCTCTCCTGATAACAGGTGAGTAAATCGGAATTCGTATTTCGGCTGATTTTAGAGGAATATTTTAAAGTTCCAAAACTCCACACTTAGAAGAATTTCCAAGTGAAACCAGTCAATGTTAGCCTATGAAGGAAATTCAAGTTACCGGTAAGTACGGTTAAAATTACTTTTCAGGATCAGTACTGGGCTGAAAGATGCAGCACTGAGGTCTCTCCTGATAACAGGTGAGTAAATCGGAATTCGTATTTCGGCTGATTTTAGAGGAATATTTTAAAGTTCCAAAACTCCACACTTAGAAGAATTTCCAAGTGAAACCAGTCAATGTTAGCCTATGAAGGAAATTCAAGTTACCGGTAAGTACGGTTAAAATTACTTTTCAGGATCAGTACTGGGCTGAAAGATGCAGCACTGAGGTCTCTCCTGATAACAGGTGAGTAAATCGGAATTCGTATTTCGGCTGATTTTAGAGGAATATTTTAAAGTTCCAAAACTCCACACTTAGAAGAATTTCCAAGTGAAACCAGTCAATGTTAGCCTATGAAGGAAATTCAAGTTACCGGTAAGTACGGTTAAAATTACTTTTCAGGATCAGTACTGGGCTGAAAGATGCAGCACTGAGGTCTCTCCTGATAACAGGTGAGTAAATCGGAATTCGTATTTCGGCTGATTTTAGAGGAATATTTTAAAGTTCCAAAACTCCACACTTAGAAGAATTTCCAAGTGAAACCAGTCAATGTTAGCCTATGAAGGAAATTCAAGTTACCGGTAAGTACGGTTAAAATTACTTTTCAGGACCAGTACTGGGCTGAAAGATACAGCACTGAGGTCTCTCCTTATAACAGGTGAGTAAATCGGAATTCCTATTTCGGCTGATTTTAGAGGAATATTTGCACAATGGTGAAGGGAGGGGGCGGGGCCTGAGGTGACATCTTTGCAAACGCGCCCCGTGGCGCGTTTTAAGTTGGGGGATTAAGTTCCCTTGAATCCTGAGGGTCCCTAGGGGCCAACTAGACCACCAGGAACCTCCAATATGCGCTAGGGGCTGCGTTGCAGAGACGTGTAGAGAGGCCACACCCCTTTTACACCTCTCTGCAACGCAGCTCTGTGGCGCTTTCTGGATGTACCTGTTGGGCTAGTTGGCCCTCAGGGACCCTCAGGATTGAAGGGGATTTAATTCCCCATCTTAAAACGCGCCACGGGGCCTGTTTGCACACATGTCACTCAAGCCCCGCCCCTCCCTTCACCACTGTGCAAACGCGCCCCGTGGCGCGTTTTAAGTTGGGGGATTAAGTCCCCTTGAATCCTGAGGGTCCCCGGAGTCCAACTAGCCCACCATATACCTCAAAAGCGCCATAGAGCTGCGTTGCAGAGAGGTGTAAAAAGGGGCGTGGCCTCTGTACACCTCTCTGCAAGGCAGCCCCTGGCGCATACTGGAGGTTCCTGGTGGGCTAGTTGGCCCCCAGGGACCCCCAGTATTCAAGGGGAATTGGTTCCTCTCTGCAAACGCGCCAGGGGCGCGTTTGCAGAGTGGTGAAGGAAGGGGGCGGGGCCTGCGGGCCCGATCGTTTTTTTTGTGTTTTTTTTTGGGGGAGGGGGGCCGCGTGGCCCCCCTCCCGGGCCACTACTTGCCCCGGGGACCCCATCCCCCGGGGCTGGTCCTCTCGTTGGGGACTGTGGGGGGGTCCCCAATCCCCCCACAGTCCCGCCGGCTCCAAGTGTCCTATGGGAGCCGGCATTGCTTTACACATGGGGAGCTGCTAAGATGCTGCTCCCCATGTGGAAAAGCAATCGGCTTTGGATATTGGAAGAGAGCAGGTTTCCTGCTCTCTCTTCCAATATCCAAAGCAAGTTTACAATGACAGGACGGGAGCCGCGAGGCTCCCGTCCTGTCATTGCAAACAGCAGTGTCCCGGGGGTAGGCACCCGGGACTCTGCAGGAGCCGGCCCTGGGGGTGGTGGTCCCCAGGGCCATCAAGGGCTCCAGGAGGGGGCCGCGCGGCCCCCTCCCATTCAGTGAACAGCCCCGGGGAGGTGGTGGTCCCCGGGGCTCTGGGGTTCCAAAACGGACCCCCATTGTAATTCTTCTTAGTGCCCCGGGGAGGTGGTGGTCCTCGGGCGTGTGGGGGCTGGAGCCCCCCACACAGGTTTTTAATAAAAAAAGAAGCCCCGGGAGGTGGTGGTCCCCGGGGCTGCGGGAGGGCTCAGAGCCCTCCCGCACCATTGTACATAAAGCCCGGGGGTGGTGGTCCCCGGGGCTTGTGGGGCCCTTAGAGGCCCCCACACATAAAATTAACCCCCCCCAGCATGCCCCCGGGACTTGGGGCATTTTCGGCAGGATTCGCGCACCCTGAGCGCATCCTGCCGATTTTTAAAAAAAAAAATTTTTTTTTTGCCCAGGGGGTCCTTGTGGGACCCCTGAGCAAACCTAGGGGGTCAGGGTGTTTCTACCCTCCCCCTTTGTGCGCTTTGCGCACTTGTTTCTGTCCCTCGGTTCTACCGAGGGACAAAATGGCTGCCAACATTTCCTGAATCGGAATGTTGACAGCCAGCTGACAGCCAATTAACATGCAGCTCGTGATCGGGAGGGTGCGCGAATCCTCCGTGCCCATAGATATATATGTACTTTTACTTTTTGATTTTCTCAGCAACTACTGAACGGATTTACACCATTTAACAAAAAGGGTTCTTTCTGAACCAAGAACTACCTCTTTGCCAAATTTGGTGTAATTCCGTTCAGCAGTTCGGCTGTAGCCGTGTCTAAAGTTTCCTATGGGAAAATGCATGGGGAAAACGCGTTTTGGGACCCCCTTTTTCTCGGCCCCCGCTTGACGTATCACCCCGAGACTTTCAGGGTAGGAGCGGACCGGAGCGCCCCACGAAGTTTGAAAATTTCGCGAAGATACGTCAACCGGCAAGAGAGTTATTTCAAATAGAATGTCGCGGATTTCCTATGGATAATAGGTTGTAACTATAACTATCTACTGGCGACCGCCAGTAGATAATATATATATATATATATATATATATATATATATATATATATATATATATATATATATATATATATATATAGCTATATATATATATATATATGGATTGCCATGAATAAGTTAAGGACTAGCATGCACATAGTGTGGGATATGGTTATATCAGCCAGATTCCTTTTAGCACTACTCTGATTCCGTTCTTGGATGACAGACACAATTATCTTACATCCTCAATAGATACCGTCACTTGTGTCTTGGAATTGTGTATAACATAGTTGCACAGCACCAGGATTTAGCACTGGATGACATCTAGCACTTATTATGAATATAGTGGGATTTAATTATCTCAACATCTTTAGAACTTTGCATACTTTGGGTTTTGCATTTATGTTGGTTATATTTTCTGTACAGACTTATTTATACGAGAAGATTAGAAGTTCAGCCTTGAATACACTACAGTTTGAGATGGTGCCTGTGATTTTTAACTAAGTTCTTTTGAGTGCTACTCACTTATCACTACTCATGATTGATGACTGACAGAGGGATCATAATTACATGGCCCATTACATGGCACATCAACTTGTTTTTTATATCATGCTATTTTGTGTCTCGGTTGTTATGAGTATCAGATTTCCATGAACACAACCGGATTTACTTAGTATTTATTCACCTTGGTATAGTTTGAACAAATTCAGCTATTCTTCTTCTATTGATATTATGGAATGCTGTTTATGTGTTGAGAGATATTTGTTCGTGGACAGATAATATGTACTGCTATTCACCATATTACCTGTGTAGGAGTTGGCTCTGAGGAGATCAGAGAACGAGTTGATTATTATGATGGGCACGGTGGTACCATGGGGTTTGAATGCAGATACAGAGTTACATGTACATCTTTAATGGCCTATCCACTTCTGGCATCTTGTATCCCCTACCATCCACATGAACTACAGTGTGACATAACAGGGTTGGGCTTATCAATATCCCACACTCACTCATTTCTTGTCTTACATAAATGTATCTTTTTTTAGCTATAACAATCATGAATGGCATCAGAACAGCACAGTCCTTATAGGGGTTTTGAACTACCATCATGGATTACTTTTTTTTTTTATATTACGACTATGGATTGCATATATCTTTTACGATGTTTTCAATTATTTATCAGTTTTTACTGTATATGTTCTAGGCCTGTTTACATTATCCACGTTATCATCAGTACTTTATAGGGGTTAGGTTGTTTAGATTCAAAACACATACCCCATTTTGTATGTGAGGCCTGCACAGGACACTTTTACTGTGCCCAACATTCTTTGGACATGACACTTTAACGGTGCGCAACATTCTCTGCACACAGCACTTTCTTGATAAATAATTGAAGAAAAAATCAATTTTTAGTGCAATGCATGACATGCACATGACACTTTCAATTGTGCATTAAATTTGGCACTTTAATCTGCAGCACTTTAATGTAATATGTGACTTGCACAGGACACTTTAACTGTGACCTTTAATTGTGTGCTGGATTTATCTCCTGTATGTGATGGAGGTCGGCGCACCCTGGATAACCACATAGATTCTTACTCCTTTATGCACAGCTTCTTCTTGGCAGCACTTTATTTAGCAAATGAAGACCTTTGCTATCATATGCGTTTTTGCACTTTTGTTGAGGGGCTCTGTGCAATGGTAGCATTATAAACCCATGGGACTGCAGTTCTGACTTCACTCATGTGTTCCTGTGGCAACATGGAATTCTTTTTCCTACATGGGTTTTATTTTAAAGTCTTAATCTCTAGTACATTTGTAGCTTACATGATTTGATACAAAGAGCATCAGTAAAATGGGGACATTTAGGACTACAATGAGTATATCGCTCACAGTACTTTACTAGTGAGAATGACATAGACAATAAGATAACATTGGATGAAACTTCCTTCACGTTATTCAGAACATTATACTGCACTGAACTATGAATGTAAGAACAATACTATATTGGTTTCATCATTGGAGAGAATTCCTGTTTCATGTTCAAGATGTTTTGTTTTAGTATTCATTGTTAATATCACACTGTATTATATCATGGACTGTGAAGAAACATGCAGTTTGAAACAATCAGTTATCTTGTATCTTATGTAACTGTTTTCCTCAGGGCTTTTATATAATTGGTACTTTACAATTATGAATACGAATTGATTTGAAATTGACCTATGGATTGAACTGTAAAAGTATTATGCCCTGGAGCTCCACGGCAGAGACAAAATGGCAGCTAACTGGAGAGCACTTTTGAAATGCCAGTTTGCAGCTTAGCACTAGTTGTTAGCTGTTGGTGATGGGGGAGTGGTTTTGTCCCTCTTAAATACACTCTGCAGATTGAAAACTCTATGGCCAGTTGAAGGCTACGGCCGAAACGCGTCGCCAGACATGCACTGTTGGCACTATGGAGGAGAAAATTATTTAATAAATGTGGTACCTCACCTGGCTGTTTCTTCGAACCACCCTTGATGAATGGATACCATCTGCGAGAGTTTGGTGTGGAGGAAGATCTTCTTACAATTAGTGTGCAGTGACCAGACCATATGGGAGGTGCACATATAAATAAAACCTACTGGCAGCCACCAGTAGTTAGGACCTAGTTTCCATTTAAAAAAAATAGTTTTTTTGCTTGCCTATATCTTTGTAACCGTTTGACGAATCTTCATGAAATTATCAAAAACAAAGTATCAAGCTGGGTCTTGTTATGCATGGAAACTTTCAGGGTGACCTGCCAAGCGGGGGCCAAAAAAGGGGGGGTCAAAAAAAGTGAGTTTCCCATGTTAATTTCTATAGGAAGTTTAGACACAACAACAGTCCAAACCGCTGGACAGAATACACCTATAGGAATTGCAGACATGACTACAGCCGGAACCGCTGGATGGAATTACAACTAATTTGGTAGAAAGGTAGCTCTTGGTCGAGAAAGAGATCTTTTTGTGAATTGGGGTAAATCCATTCAGTAGTTTCCGAGATTTTAAAAGAAAACCAAATTTGTATATATAGGGATGTGGATCCTCTGAGGATCAGACAGCCCTCTGGCTGAAATCTGATTGGCTGCCTACACATCAACCAGGAAGTGATTGCAGGCATGTTGGGACTTAGCTTCAGCTGAGTCCCCAACAATAAGGTTCAAAAAAAAGAAAAGGGGGCAGGGCAGGAATACCCTGACCCCCTATCTGTGGTGCTGGGGACCCCTAGGGATCCCGCCAGGGCAAAAAAGTATTTGTAACATTTTTGCTGCGAATTGCAACAGAGTCGTGAATCCGCTAAACAAGTGCTGTCTTCCACGCTTGTTTTTATTAAAGCCCCCTGGTGGTCCAGATCCTGGCCGCCTCTTAACCACCTCAATCTCTCGTATTCGGTAAAACGTGTAGCACAGGCCTGTAATTAGCACCAACGTCTCTGTAACCTTTCGGTTTTGCAGTGAATTTCTAAGGCTTTTTTTAATTCTATTTCCTAACTTCAGTGTCCCTGAAACCTTTGACTTTTTCAGTGAATTTCAAAGGTTTTTAACATTCATTTTTCTAACTATAATGTCCCTGTAACCTTTTGTTTTTTTCAGTGCAAAAAATTAATTATATATATATATATATATATATATTCACTAAAAAAACAAAGGTTACAGGGACATTATAGTTAGCAAATAGAATTTAAAAAACCTTAGAAATTCACTAAAAAAACAAAGGTTACAGGGACGTTATAGTTAGGCAGACATTTCACTCATACAAAACCAGAGAAACTCAGCGTGTTAGACCTGGCATCCTTGGCGTGGGTTTCCCCTATATTTTTGCCTTTGCCTACTCTGTTTTTTTCTGTGTGTTGGACTTCGTTTTTGCTGGTCTAGATGCTTTGGGCACTTTGCCACTGCTGTTCAGTGTCAAAGTGCAAGTGCTCCCTCTGTAAAATGTTGTCATGGATTGGTGTTTCCATAATTGGCTTTTTTGGTTTACTGTTAAGTCCCTAGTATAGTGCACTGTGTGTTCCCAGGGCCTGTAAACCAAATGCTGCTAGAGGGCTTGCAGCACTGATTGTGGCACCCACACAAGCAACCTTGCAAAAGGGTCTCAGGCCTGCCACTGCAGTGCCTGTGTGCAGTTCATACTGACATGTCGACCTGGCAAGTGCACCCACTTGCCAGGCCCTAACCTTCCCTTTTATTACATGCGAGTGACCCCTAATGTAGGCCAAAGGTACCCCTGTGGGCAGGGTGCAGTGTATGTGAAAGGTAACACATGCCCTGATGTGCGTGGCATGTCCTGATAGTGAAATACTGCCAATTTCGTTTTTCACTATTCAAAGGCTATCTGTCCCATAGGATAGAATGGGGAGTTTACTTATAACATCTTATAAGTATAACTACCCATGGGCACAGGATGGGAAAATTGAGTTTAGTATGCCTGAGCTCAGAATCTAAAGATTCATCCTTTAGTAAGGAGGATTTTTACATTCTGGGTTTGAAAATACCACTTTTAGAAAGTAGGTATTTTCTTGCTTAGCCATTCAGTGTGCCTCTGCTAGGTTTGTGTATTGACTGTCTGGCTCTGGCGTGACAGGGGCTGGGGATGTGCATACTGTTCAGACATCCACTTGGGGGGGGGTGAGGTGTGTCCTGTCTTTCGAGGGTGAATCAGGTCTGGGCTGAATAGACCTAGGCTGCATTCAGAGTAGGGAGAGGAGATTTCTTTCACACCTGAATGGGCCTCGTCTGCATTGGACAATGCTGTCTCCACCTCTTGCCGGGCAGCTGCACCAGAGAGGACAGAACTGGTTTTGGCTGGGCAAAGACACTCTCTGCCTCCAGAGTACAAAGGATTTTGTACTATAAAAAGTGGGGCCCAGACTTTTAGATCACTTTTGGACTTCAAGAGGAACCTCTGCCAAGGAGAAGAGCTGGAAGAAGCTGGAGGAGAAGTACTGCCCCTTTGCTGTGTGCTGTCTGGGGGTTGGCATGCATTAGCTGTTTCTGCCAAGGAGAGGCACTGTGTGTGTATCCTGCTTGACAAAGTATCTCTAAGGGCTTGAGGTAGAGCTGTTCAAGAAGTCTCAGAAACAGCAAAGGCTTCACCATCCTTCTGCAATACAATGGGGAGTGGTCCCAGCAAAATGTACTTTGCCGCAAAACTTATGTTATATAATCACGAATTTAAACAAAACATACAAAAAAATGAAAGATTAAACAGTGTTATTTATTCACACTGTCATGTTCTCAAATACATCTAATAAATAATCAAAATTCATAGACAAAGTGCCCGGAGCGACAGGGAAAGGAAGGGATCGTAAAGAAAGTGATTTCGTGAGGGTAAAGTGTGTGAGCAAGAGGTAAATGTGCAAACAATTAAATCATAGTTGTCAACAAAAGATTCTAAATTTGATTTTCGCCATTAATGCACCATAATATACATAATTTTTGTAGCCAGGCCTAAAAATTGAAAAAACACAGTGAAGTAATCTCTGTCGTTTCTGGCTGGTTCAAAAAGGAGTGTCGACGTTTCGACCCCGATTGAATGTAGATTTAGTCGCACCTTACGAGGGGGTCTTCATCAGGACTGTGGAGGGAGGGGTTAGCAGGTTGTGTGGGGCACCTAGGATTTAATTGAAAGGAATTTTAGAGTGAGCACCTCAATGGGAAGAGAACATTTAAAACCAGTAAAATAGGGGCCAGATGGTCCCTAGAAATTACTGTGGTAGCCCTGCAGACAGGACTTTAATGGGGCAATGGTGCGGGCCCGTGGGCTCCAAGAAACCGAGAGCGGAAAAAGCTGCACCTGCAGAAGTAAGGCGTAGTTACAAAACAGGGTCCCACAACTGTATAAAGGGATCAGAGGTTAAAAAGCAGAAATGCAGAAATGCCAAAGGATAAATCAGGGGCACTCACGCTAGTCCGAAATGATCAGACTTATCCCAGTCACATTCTTAGGTAAGTGCTGCCAAAATACATCAGCTAAAGACTAAACAGCACGAATCTGTGAATCAAGAGAGGAAGGGAGAGAAAACTGAAAAGCCAAAAACTACATGGATTTCCTACTACCCTTGCAAACATATTAACCAACTACCTCGTACATACTCAAGGAATGATGAAATACCTGCTCTTTCCACCAGAATACTGCGCACACAAGGGCAAAAAGTCTGTGGAGAGAGGGCAAATAAAAAAGGGGGGCATGGGATAATTAATAATTGCCCAATAGTGCTTGGAGCGCTGGGGTACAAAGGCCAAGAATGGACGGGGTACGTGAAAAACTCACCGCTCCTCGTGGTATTGAAGCGTATCCCAATTTGTCAAAGCCGGGCAGTGCTCAATCTGGAGTACTTGCTTCTGGGTTTTGCCCCGGCCCCTCTCCCAATTCACGTTGGGTTGTTGTTGGCCTCGTTGGGATCCTCTGGGCCAGTAGCCACCGCGGCCCCTCGGTGGTCTCCATTGGCCTTCCCCTAAAAAAGGAAAAGGTCCCTGAGGTTGTTGCCAGTTCTCTTGATAAGTATAGTCGTTACTTGGGTCAAGTAACGACTATACTTATCAAGAGAACTGGCAGAGGGGCCGGGGCAAAACCCAGAAGCAAGTACGATTCCCGATGGAGAGCCATGGAGAAATAGCAACACGATGCAAAGTCTACAGGTGGTGAGCAGGCAACAGAATCCTGTAGTGAACATCTCCTCCTACGTCTTGAAGGATAATGAAACTAAGATCCTTAGTAAAGGCTTATCTTTTGTACCAACAGCACAACCCAATCATTTTACATTAAAGACTGAATTATTACAATTCTTCCGGAAAATTCGTCTGAGATATTTTTTCAAGCACTCAACAACACCATCAAAAATATCGCAGACTAGCTTGAGAATTCCTTCTACTTTTGTTCCGCCGGCGAACACTATGACCAATCAGATTTTAGCATATGAAAACATCGTGCTGAAAGAAGTTTCCAAGATACTTGAAACCCACAAACACACTAACATAAATGTAACGAGGCTGGAAAGAGAAGCGTTAGCATCATTGAAGAACAATAAGGATATCGTGATTAAGCCCGCGGACAAGGGCGGTGCGATTGTGGTACAAGACCTCAACAAGTACAAGTTGGAAATCATGAACCAATTGCAGGATGGTATCAGTTACTGCAAATTGAGAACAGACCCCTCCAAGGATCTGTCATTGGAGATTTTGTCTATAACCACGGACGGGATGGAACAGGGCTTCCTGTCTGAACACGAATTTCACTATTTGAATCAGAAAGACCCTCGGCTACCAACTATTTATACCCTGCCTAAAATCCATAAAGACATGCTGAACCCACCAGGAAGGCCCATCGTCTCTGGCTGTGGCTCTTTGCTAGAGCCTCTCTGCAGGTACATTGATTTCTTTTTGAAGCCAATTGCTGAGGCTACAGATACCTATTTGAGGGACACCTTACAAACTATCAACCTGATTGATCAACTTCCTTTTGATTCTGACAAGCAACTGTTGGTGACGTGTGATATTGTATCACTATATACAAGTATTCCCCAGACATCAGCTTTGGAAGTGATCAGACATGCACTTGATCGTCGACCTCCACCTATGGCTGTACCTACATAATTCATTATTGCACTACTTTCCATTGCCATGATGAAAAACTTTTTCTTTTTTCAAGGCAACTTTTACCTACAGACCAAGGGTGTGGCCATGGGGGCTGCATTTGCACCAGAATTGGCTATTATTTTTATGGATAATTTTGAACATACATTTGTTCTTCACACAAATAACCCATACCATGACCAAGTGGTGTTGTGGAGAAGGTACATCGATGACGTGCTCATGATTTGGACTGGTACCACTACAGTACTGGGTGATTTTCATGATTGGCTCAACCAGCGAAACGAGGATATACAGTTCACAATGCAGTCAGACCGGAAGAAGATTGATTTCTTGGATATCACGGTCTTCCAAGAGGACAACAAATTACAAACAACACTATACCGGAAACCGGCTGAACGTAATTCACTCCTACGGTACAGTAGCCACCATCCACGGGGCTTAAGAGATCATTTACCGGTGGGCCAGTTCCTGCGCATCCGTAGGAACTTCTCCAGGAAGGAAGACTACATGATGGAATCTGCAGTTTTGAGCCAACGACTACTTGAGAGGGGTTACCCCAAACGTCTGATAAAGAGAGCACAGAAGAGGGCTTGTTATAGCCCCCGGGAAGCCTTACTAACTGTAAAGGACAAGAGTGACAGCACTCTGCAAAGGATGATCTGTGTTACTACATTCAGCACCCAGAGTAATGTCATCAAAAAGGCTATTAACAAACATTGGGCCCTTATATCGGAGGACATTGAACAACCTAACTTGCCCTTGCATTCATTCAAGAAAGCGAAGAGCGTGAAAGACCACGTGGTCCGCTCTTTCCTTGAGAGTCCAGCAACACCATCCCTGCAAACCCTTTGGAACCTGCCGGTTACACTAGGACACTTCAAATGCAGCCACTGCAAGGCCTGTGTAATGACCATTCAAACCAAAAGGTTCACATACAAACAACATCAAATTGACCTGCAAACATTTACCAACTGCAATACCAGTAACGTCATCTACGGAATTCTGTGCCCCTGCGGTCTCATCTATGTAGGCCAGACACAGCAAAAAATTAAAGCCAGAATATTGCAACACTGCAGCAGAATAAGGTGTAATGTACAGGGGGCACCCCTTGTAGAACACTTCAGAGCTGCCACACACACCGCTGAGGAACTTCGATGGATAGTTTTGGAGAAAGCAACATTGGGACCAAGAGGAGGCAACATTGGGTCTATCCTCAATGTAAGGGAATGTAAATGGATGACACGTCTGGACTCGATACAAAGTGGACTCAATGAACTTGATACCAGTTACGCACAGTTGGCGTGCCTTTCATCTGAGTGAGGATTTTCTCCGATTCTGGCAATCCGATTAAATCTGTAGGTTCATTACATATCTGCACTATGCCAGGAATGTTTTAGATAATGTACCAGCATACTGGCAGTTCGAACCTTTTTTCGTGGTCATTGATACATACATATATTATGTACACATTAACATGATAGACTATGCACTAATAATGACTGCTCACATGAACTTCAACATATGTTCAATCACATGTACTTCAGTCATAGTGGCTGTTTACCCACTCTGGCTTTCCATCAATATATAGAATCTGTATAAGTTTAGCATCCCAACTTATATCGTTCACCCTGCGGCTGTGATTCAATATTCCTTTTCTATGTTAACCAAGTATGTGATGGAATAGGTATGTCATTATCTACTCTGGCGTTCAATCACTGTACAGAACCTGCATTAGTTTAGCATCTTAATTTATGTCTTTGACTTCGCGGCTGTGATCCAATATCCTCTTTCTATGTTAACCAGGAACGTTCGCCCTGCGGCTGTGGTTCAATATTCCTTTTCTATGTTAACCAAGTATGTGATGGAATAGGTATGTCATTATCTACTCTGGCGTTCAATCACTGTACAGAACCTGCATTAGTTTAGCATCCTAATTTATGTCTTTGACTTCGCGGCTGTGATCCAATATCCTCTTTCTATGTTAACAAGGAACGTGGTGGAACATGTTTGTCCCAATTTAACATGCTGACTGTGTATGTATACTGACCATGTATTTGTGTATAACCTTTTCTGACCCTCTATGTATTATCAATTACACCGATACCATTTATTCAGATTAACACTGTTTTCCATTACTTGTGTGTTCTAAGTTACATTAATGTGCATCAATACCGTTTTTTTACATTTTCCGAAATTGTTGTTGACATGGGCTATCCGTCTCCAGTGATCCAACAACGCTAACCCTGAGTCTATTTTCTCTTTCCTTTTGAACGGTGCACTACGCGGTGATGCGGTATTAACAGCATCTAGTGACTGCTACCGGCACGTCATCCTAGCACGTTTGACGATGCGCACGTCCATTTAAGGATGACGGAGGTTTTGTTCGTTTCCCTCCATCCTGCCACAGTCTACAGCCGTCACGTAGCGGTAAGCCTCGCTGTAAGATGACTCTCACATCCCTTTTTTTTAAATACTCCATTCTGTCCGCACACGGACTTATGCTTGGCATCTTTTATCTTTCTGCTCCAGATTGAGCACTGCCCGGCTTTGACAAATTGGGATACGCTTCAATACCACGAGGAGCGGTGAGTTTTTCACGTACCCCGTCCATTCTTGGCCTTTGTACCCTAGCGCTCCAAGCACTATTGGGCAATTATTAATTATCCCATGTCCCCCTTTTTTATTTGCCCTCTCTCCACAGACTTTTTGCCCTCGTGTGCGCAGTATTCTGGTGGAAAGAGCAGGTATTTCATCATTCCTTGAGTATGTACGAGGTAGTTGGTTAATATGTTTGCAAGGGTAGTAGGAAATCCATGTAGTTTTTGGCTTTTCAGTTTTCTCCCCCTTCCTCTCTTGATTCACAGATTCGTGCTGTTTAGTCTTTAGCTGATGTATTTTGGCAGGACTTCCCTAAGAATGTGACTGGGATAAGTCTGATCATTTCGGACTAGCGTGAGTGCCCCTGATTTATCCTTTGGCATTTCTGCATTTCTGCTTTTTAACCTCTGATCCCTTTATACAGTTGTGGGACCCTGTTTTGTAACTACGCCTTACTTCTGCAGGTGCAGTTTTTTCTGCTCTCGGTTTCTTGGAGCCCACGGGCCCGCACCATTGCCCCATTAAAGTCCTGTCTGCAGGGCTACCACGTTAATTTCTAGGGACCATCTGGCCCCTATTTTACTGGTTTTAAATGTTCTCTTCCCGTTGAGGTGCTCACTCTAAAATTCCTTTCAATTAAATCCTAGGTGCCCCACACAACCCGCTAACCCCTCCCTCCACAGTCCTGATGAAGACCCCCTCGTAAGGTGCGACTAAACCTACATTCAATCGGGGTCGAAACGTCGACACTCCTTTTTGAACCAGCCAGAAACGACAGAGATTACTTCACTGTGTTTTTTCAATTTTTAGGCCTGGCTACAAAAATTATGTATATTATGGTGCATTAATGGCGAAAATCAAATTTAGAATCTTTTGTTGACAACTATGATTTAATTGTTTGCACATTTACCTCTTGCTCACACACTTTACCCTCACGAAATCACTTTCTTTACGATCCCTTCCTTTCCCTGTCGCTCCGGGCACTTTGTCTATGAATTTTGATTATGTAATAGATGTATTTGAGAACATGACAGTGTGAATAAATAACACTGTTTAATCTTTCATTTTTTTGTATGTTTTGTTTAAATTCGTGATTATATAACATAAGTTTTGCGGCAAAGTACATTTTGCTGAGACCACTCCCCATTGTATTGCTTATAACCCAGGTCCCAGTACCATTGGGTCTACCCATATATATAACTCACCATCCTTCTGGGCACTATCTCTGGAACCGCTGGTTTCAGTCGCCACAGGAGAAAAGAACAGCCAACTCTGTCACCGAGTCAGTCACTGATTCTGTGTCCTGAAGGCACTGCAGAGGGCACCGCCGCACTTCGCACCGCATCCCTGGTCTCACCGCCGTCGCTGGGGACCGTCACCGAGCCGTTGCTTGCACGGCATCCCATGGTCACCACACTCCGCACCACCTCACTTAACTCTGCCCAGACATCACCGACACCGTCACTGCCCGACCCGAACATTGACCGGCTCCGTCGCCTTCACCGCGACCTGCCAGTACCGCATCAAGCACCGCCTCACTCCGCATCGTAAGCCTTGACCTCACCCATGCCGTTGGTTGACCGTTACCGAGCCGCTGCCTGCACCGCGCCATGAGGGCACCGCACACTGCACCGCTTTCACTTAACATCGCAACCGCAACTGTTGCCCCGACCATCTCGTACCAACGGGATCGGCCGCAACGAGAAAGGTACTGTCTACGAGTCTGTCAATGCTTTAGCTGGCCCGTACCGACGCTGTCAGCTGGAACTGTTAGACTCTGTCATTTTCAGCATCGCGGTAGCCCCAGATGGAGCTACTGACTTGGAAGAACTGTGTTTTTGAGATATTTCTGCAATTTAAAGGTTATCTTGCAAAGTACCTATTTTTACAGTATTTTATGTTGGATTTTTGTCGTATTTGGTCTTGTTGGTTTAGATAAAGTTTTGCTTATTTTTCTAAACTGGTGTGAGTAAGTAGGCAAAATATCGAGTTTTAAATATCGTTGTGAAATAATTTTGAGTTTTAAATGTCGAAAGTCAAAAATATTGTTGTATATAATATCGATGTCAAGAATATCGATTTGTTGTGTTGTATAAAATATTGTTGTCAAAAATATCGATTTTTAAAATATTATTAAAAAATCTTGATTTTGTAAATGTGAATTTTTTAATATAGTATATAATTTTAAATGAATTAATAATTTTTAATAAATTGTATATGTTTTATATAAAAAATGTTTTAGGAGCGGGATGTTGGGTTTATAGGGGATAGGGGTGGGAGTGTTTTAAAAATATTTTTCTAAAAATGTAAAAAATTTCCAAAATATTAATGACATTTTAAATTGTGTTTTAGGAGCGGGATGTTGGGTTTATAGGGGATAAGGGTAAGGAGTGTGTTAAAAAAATATTTTAATTTTAAAAAAAATTAAAAATATTTATGAAATTTTTAATTTTGTTTTAGGAGTGGGATGTTGGGTTTATAGGGGAAAAGGGTGGGGAGTGTTTTAAACATAATTTTATTTTATTTTTTAAATGTAAGAAATTTAAAAAAATATATATATTTTTTATTAAGAGTGGGATGTTGTGGTTATAGGTGATAAGGGTGGGGAGTGTTTTAATCTAAAAGTTTTAAAATTAAATTGGATTTTAGGAGTGTGATGTTGGGGTTATAGGTGATGATGGGGGTTTTTTGTAAATAATTTAAAATTATTATAAAAAATATAATATCTTTTAAATAATTTTAAAATTGAAAAAAAATTGAAAAATGTTTTGATATTTTGTGAAATTTGTAAATAATTTTGTTGAATTATGTTTAAATAAAAAAAATGATAACTTTTGAGAATAATTAAAAATAAAAAAAATGAAAATTTGGAATATGATATAAAATGATTTACAAATAACATATTTTTTGGGAAAATTTACTATAAATGGGAGTATGTAAATATATGTACAATGTGTATTAATTTATATGTTTTTATGTATTTTTTTGGCAATATTATATTTAAAATTTATATTTTTGAATACTTTTCTTGAGTTAATATAGTTTGGTGTGGTAATAGAACATTATATATGTTTAGTGTCCAGCACCTTCCCTGAGTTAATGTAGTTTGGAGTCTGAATAGTAAATTATATATGTTTAGTGTCCAGCACCTTCCCTGAGTTAATGTATTTTGGAGTGGGAATAGTTAATTATATATATTTAGGGGTATATTCACAAGAACGTGTGCTAAACATCTCCAAAAAATGTTATTGCAACTTTACACATCGCAGTCCATCGCGGGAAAATAACCCTGTGTTAACGTGGAATTCACAACACAGCGGTACAATGCGATAGTCTCCTGAAACCGCAGACAATGTCCGCGATACAACCACCGCGACCGTGATAAAAACACAAACCTCAACGCGAAAAAACATGCGATGGGCCAAAGAGCGATGAGGAAATCAGCGATAAGCAGCTAGAGACCAGCAAAACCCACGCGTAATGGGGGAAAAAGCACAAGAACAGCATACGCAAAATGCCACCACAAACGAAATCAACTGCGGAGTACCACAGACGCACCCTGACCGACTGCAGAGGACAACATGAACCCCACAATCCCCATGGAGGAACACCCAGGAATACAGGGCACGTGGAAGGGCAATGAGAAGAGGAAGAGGAAGACGGGGTACAGGGTACAGGAAAACCACATGAACACCACGGATGAGACAGAACACCACCACCAACTGTACGTCACCTCCAACGTGTCATTGGCAACAAAGAGGCAAAGATGGCACACCACCTCGGACCATGTGAATGCCACCGCATGGCAGAGGAGGACAATGGAAGAGCACAAGAGGCGCTGGAGTGATGTGAATCAAGAGAACAAACAATTGCTAATACTGATATACAAATCTAAATTTTCTCCAAGCGCATTGACATAAAACAATGTCGCCAGACACCTCTTTTTCCGTATGATTTAATCACAAATTTTTATCTGAAAATTCACATATATAAAAATTGGAAGCACAAAAGTTTTTTTGTTTTCAAACAATAACCCAAAACTACTTGCTCATACACCATACCAAATAAAAAGTGTCCAAAATTGACAACAGAATCTCTCATTTCACACACAATTCACTTCACCTTCAAACTCTCTACCATTCTCAACAAACAAACATACTCACGTACAACTCTCAGTTCACCACTCTACCAAACAACCCAACACACAATTATACAAAAACTGATCTAAACAATTAAGACTTGGTTTAGAAAATGAGGCCAAACATAAATGCATTTCAACATTGTCAACCAAATTTTTCAATTTCTGAAAGTGTAATTTAAGCACTTGGTTTGGCCACCACAAGGTCGACGCGTTTCGAACCCCCAAATTCCTGGGTTCTCCTCAGGACCAGATAGCTTAGTTTCCATTGCGAGATCAGCCGATCTCTGCTGAACTATGTATAACCCATTCACCAGGATAATATATTCAGCGAAGGTAGGTGCTATATTCAGGAAATGTTGTAACTCAATTACGTAGGGAAATGGCAGGCTTTAGTCCTGCTTCTGAAGAATTTAACAGGTCATAAAAATCCAACTCCAAGTATTCAATATATCGCAGTCGAATTGTTCTCAACGCACGAGACTTAGTTCAAAGCGGAGATGAACTAGCGCCAGGAGAATTCCCCGGCGGCAAGATTCACTCCGCTTTGAACTAAGTCTCGTGCGTTGAGAACAATTCGACTGCGATATATTGAATACTTGGAGTTGGATTTTTATGACCTGTTAAATTCTTCAGAAGCAGGACTAAAGCCTGCCATTTCCCTACGTAATTGAGTTACAACATTTCCTGAATATAGCACCTACCTTCGCTGAATATATTATCCTGGTGAATGGGTTATACATAGTTCAGCAGAGATCGGCTGATCTCGCAATAGAAACTAAGCTATCTGGTCCTGAGGAGAACCCCGAATTTGGGGGTTCAAACGCGTCGAACTTGTGTGGCCAAACCAAGTGCTTAAATTACACTTTCAGAAATTGAAAAATTTGGTTGACAATGTTGAAATGCATTTATGTTTGGCCTCATTTTCTAAAACCAAGTCTTAATTGTTTAGATCAGTTTTGTATAATTGTGTGTTGGGTTGTTTGGTAGAGTGGTGAACTGAGAGTTGTACGTGAGTATGTTTGTTTGTTGAGAATGGTAGAGAGTTTGAAGGTGAAGTGAATTGTGTGTGAAATGAGAGATTCTGTTGTCAATTTTGGACACTTTGTATTTGGTATGGTGTATGAGCAAGTAGTTTTGGGTTATTGTTGAAACAAAAAACTTTGTGCTTCCAATTTTTATATATGTGAATTTTCAGATAAAAATTTGTGATTAAATCATACGGAAAAGAGCTGTCTGGCGACATTGTTTTATGTCAATGCGCTTGGAGAAAAATTTAGATTTGTATATCAGTATTGGCAATTGTTTGTTCTCTTGGTTCATTCTGGCTCAGCCTTGCTGATTGGAGCCACAACCCCTTGTTGTTTACTGGAGTGATGTGAATGGCAAAACCAAGCAGAAACTCGCTGCCAACACGAAAGCAGCAACGCACCCCGGAGGAGGGGGGCCAGCAGAACACCAGGAGCTGAATGACATGGAGAAGACGGTGGCCACATTCACCAGTCTGGAGACGGTGACATGAGTTGGTGATCTGGACACTGCCCAACATGACCCAACAGCACATCAACATGGTGCGTAGCGACCTGGGAGTGGGGGGACGGGTGGATATGGGCACAATGGCACACATGCACAATCCAGCAGGGCACACTGCACACCCACATTGACTCTGCTTCATGTCCCTGATCCCACGGGAACACTCCAGCACGCACACAAACACCAAGTAGTCCCACGAACAGCCCGTGGCCAAAGGGGCACCCACCCAACACATCAACAGTCACACAACCAACACATGCCCACGTGTGAACATGCGAACATGCACATACATCAGCCACACTGACAATGCAAGAGACACCACATGAACAGTAGCTTGGCTGCAGTCCTATCATCATGGCAATGTACACGGCACGAAACTGAGGTGGCTGGATGCGGACAACACCCGAAAAGGAGCAGGTCACACTCGGACACAACTACTTGCACAAACAACCCCTGACGGCAACGACACATCTGCGGACAAACCATGCCCAAGAGTCACAACTCGACAAAGAGCACAAGTTACCCCAGTCTGCAACATCTCAGCACCCTGGAAGCACAGAACTGAAAGGCACACCGCATGAAAGGGATAAGTGGCAGACAAATCAGAGCCGCAGGAGCGAATCACCCACCGTGCAGCATATGCACATAAGTATAAGTGCACCTCGACATTGACAACATCCCGGTACAAACAGCAACACCTCCACAACAGAACACAGGACACAACTGGTGCCGCAAATGTGCACAACATGGCAAATCACATCTGGCACAGCAGGAAACTGTGACATGACAATGTACAAGTACAACATGTAACCTGCAAATATGATTTATTCACACATGCTGTGCTTGTGGACATTTTGTACTGTCCCATGATTGCCAGGGACGGCCACAATGTGATGTTCTCATGAGAAGAAATTGTTAATGATGGTGTTCCTACGGGCCATTCCTGCCACAACTGCAGTGGGATGTGGGCCACCTGCCCCATCGTCCCCATCATCGTCCGGTACTTCTGGAACTGGGATCCATGGAGCATTGGTGCGTACACAGATGTTGTGCAACACACAACATGCAACGATCATCTTGCACACGATGTCCGGGCTGTACAGGAGCTTTCCACCTGTGCCGTCCAGGCACCTGAAAGGTGACTTCAACACGCCAAATGTGCGTTCAACGATGCCCCTGGTGCGTATGTGGGCCGCATTGTACTGCCTCTGGGTGGGTGTGTTCGGGTCTTGGAGGGGTGTCATCATCCAAGGGCAGAGTGCATATCCTTGATCACCTGGGACAGTGCAGAGAGAAAAGAGTCAATACTTGGTTCGGCATGATGTGATGGCAGGCCACTAGTCCAGTGACGGCTGTGCTGGCTGTATGTGGGGTGAATGTAAGCCAGCCCTCAGGGAGTAGCTGGTGCTGGCAACAACTCCAACAGTCATCAGGCACTCAGAAATGCAATGTCAGAACAACAAGGGAGCATGACTTGAGTCGCACAGGGTTAGTGGCCCCGGATGCACAGCGGCCGACACGGACCTACCGTCACGGGACGCTGACCTGCGGAACACTGGGGTAGGGTCAGGAGGGCAGAGCAGGGTCTCGTATGTCTCAGAGGTGCCTTCCGCGGAGTGACTCGGGGGAGAATGGGAGGTGTACCCCCAGGGCATGATGCAGAGGGCACATGCCAGCTGTGTCCGGCAACATGGCGGATATGAATGCCACAGACTCATGCCAGACACCAAGTCCATACCTGCCCGTTGCTGATGACAACCCCCAGGCCACAGGCTCAGACACCAACAATGTTCCGCCGGAGGCTGACGGTCACTCCCGGCGCACAGGGTTAGTGGCACCAGGTCAGTCCTTGCTACTGGTTGACCTCCTCCGTAACGGTGATCCGTGTTTCCACCTGACTGTGACACATCTCCCTCTCAATCCTCCCCCTGCGTACACTGGCATGGACCCTGCCATTGATTAATGATGACTCAGTTCAAGATGTGGGACACGCTGGACTGCAGTGTAGCCCGGCTGCAGCGGTGGAGTATGTCAGCGAGTGGGGACCCCTGGGGGTCTGTGTCACGGAGGACAGCGATGGGCTGAGGAGGCCGCCAAGGTCGCGGGCATGGGTCTTGGAGCTAGCACCGGCATGTGGTGGGCCCTCTTTGACACACGACGGTGTCGGCAGGTGAGCAGTGCGGCTTTGGAGCGCTGGGGCGGGCAGGCCTGGTCTGGGTATCAGTGTCCTGGGGTGCAGCAGGCGCACAGGCTCACAGGCCCCGCTGCTCACGGCGTCGGCCTCGTGGCGGACTGCGAGGCGCCGCCCTGGCAGTGACGTTGGCCTTTCCGGGAGAGAACAACGCTCTGCACCACAGGGTTTTTGTCCACACCCCTGCGCAGGCCTGGCGTACTCCGGGCCAACCCACTACACTCACACACACAGGGGGGGACGCAGCGAGCGACATTTCCGCTATCTGACCCACGGCCTGGGGTGACATGGTTGCGTCCACTGTTCACTACTCTCCAGTCACCAGCAGTTGATGTCTGCATTGACATGTCTGTGGTTTGCATACCCATGTCTGTCCAGTACATCCACGCCTCACTTGTCGTTGTGTACATTCCCATTCACGGGTCACTTGCATTCTTCGCATATGGCTGCATTCCGCATCTTCACACGTTCAGCTGTTGTGTGGCTGTGGTGCCATGATATAGCTGAGTTGTGTGCAGGGGAGGCCCAGGATCACCATGGAGTTGTGTTGTCATGTCTGGTAGGTGGGCATGTTGATTGACATGTTGTATGTGGTTTGGTCACGTGTGCATTCCCACAGTTGTGCGTTGTGTGATGGTGGCTTTGAGGTGTGTGGTGTGTTGATCTGGCACTTACCAACGAGCAGTCCAGTTCCATAGATGCCATCCTGGAAGTGCTGGTTGATGATGGACTGTTGGAAGATGTAGGAATCGTGCACACTGCCGGGGTAGTTTGCAACGACATTGGTGAACATTCCCCGGTGGTCCACTATTGCCTGCACATTGATGGAATTCATGTGCTTTCTGTTGTGGTAGTGCTGTGCAGTATCCGCAGGGGGCACAAGTGGGACATGTGTTCAGTCAATGGCCCCCAACACGTGTGGGAAGCTAGCAAAGGCGTAAAGCCTTGTTTGGTCTCCAGCTGTTCCTGCGCAGTGTGGGGGAAGTGAAGGTACTGGGGTATGAAGCTGAGGATGGCATCCAGGACAGGTGTGATGAACTTTGATAGGGCTGGCTGTGAGACTCCTCCAACTCTGGCAGTTGTTGGTTGGAAGGTACCAGAGGCCAACAGGTGCAGCACAGCCAGCAGCTTTGTCTGCGGAGGGATGTTGGTTCTCCGCTGGGTTGGGACCCTCAACCTGTGGGCGATGTGGGTCATGATGCGGATAATGGTTGTCCATTTGAGCCTGTAGTGGGCGATGACTTCCTCGGGCGACTGGTGCGACTGGTGCGTTTTCGGTAGGTCCGCTGTCTTACTCTGCTCTGCCTCTGCTGTGGTCCGGGGGGGGTGCGGGTCCAGGTCCTGGGGGTGGTGGCGGTCCAGGGGGGGTGGAGGTGGGAGTTGTGGCCCTATTGGGGCTCTGAGCTGCATGATGAGTAGCTCCATGGCGTCGTTTGTACTTCAGGTTTGGTTGTGTGCGGGGCTCCGTTGCCTACTGCAGGTAGTCGTCCGGCTTTACACCAGCAGAAGGCAGGTGTTAAATACCTGCTGCTACCGCGGCTTATCGCGTGGTTTTGACTCGCATCGCAGATCTGGCAGTTCGTTGTGAAAGTGGTGTAGTGGTGTTTTCGTGTGTTTTTGCACGGGAACGCCTACTCTGCATCACATTAGGGTTAGTTGGTGGTGTTCTCCCTGGGGATAAGTTTTGGGGCAGTTATCGCGGGAATACTGGCGATGTCTGTAGTTTGCACCCGCTTGTGAATGGAGTGTTAAATCTATCTCCACTTTTGATGCGTTAAGGTGGGGATAACTCGGAGATAGGTCCTTGTGAATATGCCCCTTAGTGTCCAGCACCTTCCCTGAGTTAATGTAGTTTGGAGTGGAAATAGTAAATTATATATGTTTAGTGTCTAGCACCTTCCCTGACTTAATGTAGTTTGGGGTGGGAATAGTAAATTATATATGTTTAGTGTGCAGCCTCTTCCCTGACTTAATGTAGTTTGTACTGGGAATAGTAAATTATATATATTTAGTGTCCAGCACCTTCCCTGAGTTAATGTATTTTGGAGTGGTAATAGTAAATTATATATGTTTAGTGTCCATCACCTTCCCTGAGTTAATGTAGTTTGGAGTGGGAATAGTAATGTATATATGTTTAGTGTCCAGCACCTTCCCTGACTTAATGTAGTTTGGAGTGGGAATAGTAATTTATATATGTTTAGTGCCCAGCACCTTCCCTCAGTTAATGTATTTTGGAGTAGGAATAGTTAATTATATATATTTAGTGTCCAGCACCTTCCCTGAGTTAATGTAGTTTGGAGTGGGAATACTAAATTATATATGTTTAGTGTCCAGCACCTTCCTTGACTCATTGTAGTTTGGATAGGGAATAGTAAATTATATATGTTTAGTGTCCAGCACCTTCCTTCACTTCATGTAGTTTGGTGTGGGAATAGTAAATGATATATGTTTAGTGTCCAGCACCTTCCCTGACTTTTTCAAGTTTGGAGTGGGAATAGTAAATGATATATGTTTAGTGTCCAGTACCTTCCCTGAGTTAATGTAGTTTGGAGTGGGAATAGTAAATTATATATGTTTAGTGTCCAGCGCCTTCCTTGACTTAATGTAGTTTGTAGTGGGATTAGTAAATTTTATATGTTTAGTGTACAGCACCTTCCCTGAGTTAATGTAGTTTGGAGTGGGAATAGTAAATGATATATGTTTAGTGTCCAGCACCTTCCTTCACTTCATGTAGTTTGGGGGTTATTTTAGAATGGTACCCCCCTTACCCTGACTAGAAAGAAGGGTCCCTACTTGAACAAAGGTGCAAACCATTGCCAAATAGAAACCCCCATTTCAAACACAGCCATTATAGTTTCCTGAGTTAACTATAACTTGCGCCCCTGCAATGCACTGCTTATGACCTCGCATATTACATCACTCATGACATGGTCAGTGACATCCCTGATGACATCTCAAATGACATCACGGATGACATTTTAAATTCTTTTATTGGAGGGGGTCGGGGGGCCGCGCGGCCCCGCATCCCATGCCAGTTTTGGCCCCGGAGGCCCCATTCCCTGGGGCATGGCCATCTCCTTGGTGACCGTGGGGGTGCATGAAGCCCCCGTGGTCCCGGCCGGCTTCCGCCTCCTGCAGGAGCCAGCATTGCCTTTTACCCCCAGGGAGCTGCTAAGATGCAGCTCCAAGGGGTGTAAAAAGCAAAGTGTGCTCCCTTTGACCAAAGTGCTCTCGCTTGGTCAAAGCAAGCACACTTGTTTGCTATGGGCACCCCGGGACATTGCTGGAGCCGGCTCTGGGAGGTGGCAGGCCCCAGGGCCATTTACAGCTCCAGGAGGAGGGCCGCATGGCCCTCCTCCCAATTTTAAAATAGCCCCGGGGATTTGGTGGTCCCCGGGGCAGCAGGGGGACACGTGCCCCCCTGCATTTTTCTGTACTAGCCTCAGGGATATAACGGTCTCCAGGGCTGAAGGAGGGCTGCGTGGCCCCTGTATTTAAAAAAATGTGCCCCGTGGAAGTGGGGTTGCTGTGGCTGTGTGGGGGGCAAGAGCCCCCCATGCATTTTAATTATAATAAATCCCCGGGGAGGTGGCGGTCCCCGGGTTTGTGGGGGCCTGAGCGAGCTCCCGCATCTTTATGTCTAATTACCCCCGGGATCTGGCCCACCCGGGGGCCTAAAGTAAATGAAGCGCTTCATTGTAAAAAAAAAATTTGTCTGGATTCGTGGATCCACCGCAAATCCCGCCGAGAGGTAAAAACCAAAAATGCTTTTTTTTGGCACACAGGGACCCCCTGAGCAGGCCTAGGGGGTCAGGATGTTTCTACCCTGCCCCCTCTTCTTGTTTTTTAATGTTTTTACTTGTGACTCGGTTCAATCGAGTCACAATATGTCTGCCAACACTTCCTGGTTTGAAGTGTTGGCAGCCAATCCGATCTCAGGTATGAGATCGGGAGGGTTCGCAGATCCAATGCGGCCACAGTTTTATATCTGAGAAATCTTTACATTTCTCAGGATTTACTGAACGGATTTACACCATTTAACAAAAAGAGTGATCTCTGGACCAAGAGCTACCTTTCTGCCAAATTTGGTGTAATTCCTTTCAGCAGTTTCGGGCTGTAGCTGCGTCAACAGTTTCCTATGGAAATTAACATGGAGAAAAAGCGTTTTGGGACCCCCCCTTTTTCTCGGACCCCGCTCGATGGATCACTCCGAGATTTTCAAGACAGCAGCTGACGTGACCACCCCATTAGTTATTGTCAAATCAAAAAACGCTTTTCCTTTGGAAACTAGGTCCTAACTATGACTACCTACTTGCGACCACAGGTAATATATAAATATATATATATATGTATATATCCAAAGATAATCACCACTCCATTAAACGGCAATAATCCAGCACTCCAAGGGGCAATTGTTGCTCGAGTTTTATTCAATTATAGTGACGGCATCTAAGCGTTTCGGCAGCAACACGCTGCCTTGTATATATATATATTTTCCTTATTTGATAAATCATACCAAACCAGTGGGTCTGCCCATAGTTACCACAAACAACAACAGGTGGATCAAATGGCCCCATGTAGTTCTAGATGAGAAGTCTTTAGCTGGCATTATACTGAGGTAGCCCAAACTCTTCTCATTATGGGAGGTCCCGTTCACAATGACACAAGAATTATGACTAGTTTGTCCCATCTTCTTACAGCCATAAAGTCTAACTTTCATAGATAGTGTCAAACCATCTTAGATGGGTGGAAGGACGTGCCCTGGTACAGTACGTACTGTATACAAGCTAGAAAAGCACTAATCTCTGCTGTGAAGAATGGTAATAGTAATGACATAGCAGTGAGAAGAAGAGCCTATAGTAAAATCCAGGCAGAGGCAACGAGAGGTTGGGAGGAAGAGACTTGGCGTACCCTAGTAGAGGCATCTAGGAAGAAAGTTTGCTAGTTATTCTGGCATTTACTTTCCAAAGGAGCAGTTCACATGGTTAAGGAAGAGGACTTCTTCATTCAACCACATGTTTGGGAAGAATACTTCCGGAAACTATACATTGGGATGGTGGGGAGATGGAAATTGTTAATGCCAAGGATGGGATCCACTATTTATCTCAGACAGAAGTAGGGGAGCCAGTTTGCTTTACCTGGGAAGAGACTGGGGCTGTAATCAATACTCTGCAATCTGGGAAAGCACCTGGGCTAGATAGAATACCTGGACACTTCTACCGATCTGAGCCAAATATATAGGGCTATATACTCCACTTTGCTTTTAATGCTGTCGCTCGTGGGGTGGACATCCCAGGGACCTGGAAGAGTGCTGAAATGTCCCCATATGCAAGAAAGGGGAAAAAGGGGATCCTTCAAATTATAGGCCAATTAGCCTTATAAACAACGCACATAATGTATTTTGCAAACTGATCCTGACTCATCTACACTCTTGGATTGAGGAAAATTATATCTTATCTTACCTGCAAGCAAGCTTTAGGGCATCCACAAGCACTCTGAATCAGGGGTTCCATTTGCTACTGTTCGCATGGAAGGAAGTCACCATCAGGAAGGGACACCTGTATACTGTGTTTGTGGATCTCAAATCAGCCTTTGATTCCATCAATCGCACCAAACTATGGGCCGCCTTGAGGGATCTAGGGATACCCAGTGGCCTGTTACAACTTATAGTTCGATTGCACCAAGACAACTATGCTCAAGTCAGGTAGAGCACAGGTGTAGATCTCACAAAAAATATAAGTGTCTCGAAGAGGGTTCGTCAAGTTTGTGTTTTGGTGCCAACTTTGTCTACTTTATACATGAATGGGCTAATTAATACATTGCTTGATTGTGGGGGGTGATCCCCCTAAATCAGCAGGTAGCCAAATCCCTTCTCTCCTCTTTGCAGACGATACGTTGCTAATTTCGAAAACCCCAATGGGTATGCAGAATGTTATAAATAGTTTTGCAACTGTCTGTAATGATTTCAATCTTGAGATTAACTGCTCTAAGACTAAGTCTATGGCTTTTAATCCCCATAAATCTTTTAAACGGAAGCTGAGGCTGGTCTCTAATACTTTAGATCAGGTTAAGGCTTTTGAGTGTCTTGCGGTCCGATGAACTAGTAATCTAACTTGGCCTTCCCAGATACAAAAGAGTAGCCTTGCGCTCCAGCATGTAAATACTGCAATAGTCAAGAAATTAAATCGATCTGTCTTTCGACCAATTTCTCCTGCAATAGAAATTCATCGCGCTAGAAGGTTGGGCACTGCTCTATATGGTGCTGAATTGTAGGATTTGGAACAGATGAACAGCCTTGAGGTGGTGGAAAATAAATTCATAAGATACTTTTAAATCTTCCAATAAATATGCCCCAGCTCCTGGTCCGGTTAGACCTTGGGCTAAAGAGCATGACATATATTGCTGTGTTAAAGGTTTTAGTTTTTTGGGTAAGACTTTGGACTAGCAACATACAGATCGCAGTCAAGGAAGCAGTCGCTGAACTACAAAACCTTGACAAACGGGCCTGGGCTAGTGGTGTGGTTTAGGGAGGTTAAGCAGTGGCTGGTTAAATTGGGGATGGGGTACTTACGGGAGAATCTAAAAACTATATCGAAAGAAGTGTTACCCCTTTTAAAAAACAGATTTTGGAATTTTACTCAGGTACTCTATTTTAATGCTGCAGGTTTGCGGACATCAGTGATGTCATCAGTGATGTCACTGACCATGTCATGAGTGATGGAATATGTAAGGTCATAAGCAGTGCATTGCGGGGGCATGAGTTATAGTTAGCTCAACGGCCAAATTTCTCTGGTTTTGTATGAGTGAAATGTCAGACTAACTATAACGTTCCTCTAACCTTTGGTTTATTCCATGAATATCTAATGTTTTTTAAATGCTAATTCCTAACTATAACCTCCCTGAAACCTGTGGTTTTTCAGTGAATTTCTAAGGTTTTTTGAATGCTAATTTCTAATTTCTAACCATAACGTCCCTGAAACCTGTGTTTTTTTCAGTGATTTTCTAAGGTTTTTTAAATGCTAATTTCTAATTATAACGTCCCTGAAGCCTGTGGTTTTTTCAGTGAATTTCTAAGATTTTTTTTAACCAGCAGTTACGTTTGCAGAGTGGTGGAGAAAGAGGGCTGGGCCTCCAACCAGCGCTCAGGAATTCCACTGCGTAGGACTTACAGGAGGTGCCAGGAGGACTTCTTGGCCCCCAAGGGCCCTCAGGAGTAAAGTGGACTTCATCCCTCAAACAGTAATGCACCAGGATGCGCGTTTGCAGAGTGGTGTAGAAAGGGGGGGGTGGCCTCCGAAGACCTCTTAGCAATCCCACTGTGTGGGACTTACTGGAGGTATTTGAGAAACCACTGTTCTCTTTCAAACACAACAGAAGCCTTAGAAATACCCTGGTCAACACTGACAGTTGGAAACCCCAACAAAACACCCAAATGACCCTGTGGAATCAACCACAAGTCAAGGGGCACTATCTGTGTGGCCCGTGTATTGTATGTCAATTCACAGCTCAGACCTCCCACATTGACCTGGGCCTCTCCCAATCTTGGGAACCGCGACACCACACAAACTGTAACACTGAAAATGTCATCTATATGATCACGTGTCCCTGAAAGAGCAGATATATCGGAATGACTACCAGGAAAGTCAAGACACAGATAAGTGAGCAAAGGAGCACTATCCGGAGAGCTATAACAGCAACCAAACTCACATCTCGTTATCTCGAGATGAGACATTCGGACAAGGATCTCCAATGGACGGTGATTGAGAAACACAAGGGGGGTTGGCGTGTGTCACAAAGACTACTAGAAAAGGAACAACGGTGGGTGTATAGACTCAAGACCCATACACTAGGACTTAATGACTCCATTCCATGAAGCCAATTAACTCATAAATGAATACCCACAAGGAATAACAGAACTGCTTGGGGATGATTCAGAGTTCTCGTATAGATGGAAAAATCAACATCCATAAACAGCACCCATAGAATAGATGCTGTTTGTTACATCCGGTACCCTAGTGCGAGGATGTCTAACTACAGATACATTTGATATCTCTACCAAGCCTTCCTTTGAGATATATGATCCATAACAATGCGCACATGAATATAGCTGGTGAGGCACCATGGGCCATATATTACTAAGAATTAGTTGCCTGACTGACCCGATATTTGCATGGGACACAATGGTCACAAGAATATTAACATACACATAGCTAAGGTGATAACAGGGGCCACATAGACATGAGACACAGTGGCCGTGAAATGAGCGCTCAAGTATGGCTAATACGATAACATGGGTCATGTCTAAAAATAAAATAATTGTATGAGTGACCCTAGAGAGCGAGGGTCGTAAAAGTGAGTGCAGAACCTATGCCAAAAATAATAACATGGCGCATGTCTGAAATTTTGATTTTAAGGACCCAAGATATACACACGGTCTGAATTATCTGTTCGAGATCGTTATCAATCTGATATGAAAAAATGCAGGCAAAACTAACTTTTGAACTACAACTCCCATGTACCGCTGGGAGGTTGTAGTCCATCACCCACGACGACATGGATGACGTTACAGAAGCACACCAGGGGTGGGCTCCTCCTCTGACCAAGCCGGAAACACTAGACAAACACATGCATAAATACGCATTCCCAGCATACTGGTTTCAGAAACTCCGGGAGACACTGACCCAAGTAGGTGAGCAAACGGGGCAGGACTCTTGACGAAGTAAGTAAAGCAGTGTGATTGTGAATGCGCTAAAATGTTTTGGGGGTAGTTTGGGACATGTCCCCTGGAGACCGGTGAAAAGACTACGTTCTCCTTTTTTGTCTCCTGGTCATGCGCTATCAGTGTTTGACTATAGGGCTACCCCTCTATCCGCATTCTCCAGAGAAACGATAAGTCCACCATAGAAGTGTAAGGACGCATGAAACGTTATACTGGTGATAATATGTCACCTGTTGATAGGTGATAAAGCTATGAGTGACAAAAAAACACCCTGTGTATGTTTTTAATGGTGCATGATGATACGGAATGGGTGTAGAAACTACACCACTACACCTAGTTTTCACGGAGTATGTGGTGATGTGCAAATGACACTACCACTCACATGGGGGTGTCTGGGGGGTCCAGACACCCTATGAGAGCTCACAAGGCATGATGCATGAACGTGCGCTAAAGCTCCCACATAGACTGGGCTTTTGGATAATGTGAGTGCAGCGTAAGTTGGATGCATAAGCTAACAGCAAAAAGCCTGTTTTCTCCACAGTTTGGACACGTCACACCGGATCAAGGATAAGTATATACCAGACCGGTCCTTAAAGTGCAGCTTTCTGAACTTTGTATCAGATACAAGGTAGTTCCTCATTGCAATCCAGGGAGGGAATCTAAGTTGCCCTGAAGAAAGCCCAGGACCCACTCGAGCCAATCTCCAAAGGCTGAAACATGTTGGCACTAGGGTCATAGGACCATTACATCCTCAGGACCCTACTTCCTTAACAGTTTTAATATCCCCTATAACTCCGCCAATAAAGGGATACCTGGAGTTAACAGAGGATTTTTAATCTTTAAACCCCCTGGCCTAATTCTCCTAAGTGCTCCCTGGAATATGGTCGAGCCCACCCTGACCTTTAGGAGTCAGGGTGAGCCCGATGATGAAGCATGACACTACTAGAGTGTGTGAGGGTTATATAACAAAAAGGAATTGCTTCCTTCCCCGCCCATGAGCGAATGGTGTACCACCTGATGAGAGTAGTGGCCGACTTTTTCAAGTAACAAGGTGGGATACTTGTTTGGACCTCATCACTACACCAGCAGTGTGCCGAGAGGCGCACTTGCAGAGTGGTGGGAAAAGGGGCGTGGCTTCCAACCACCTCTCAACAATCCAGCTGTGTGGGCTTATTGGAGGTAACAGGTGGGCTAGGTGGCCCCTAAGGACCCTCAGCAACAAAGGGCACTTCATCCCCCAACCAAGAACGTGGCAGGAGGCGTGTTTGCAGAGTAGTGAAGAACGGAGGCGGGGCTTCAGCGAGTCCCCAGGGCCATTTATGGCTTCACGATGGGGGCCGCGTGGCCCCCCTACAACAATTCTAAAGCCCAGGGGAGGAGGTGGACCCTGGGGCTGTGTGGGAGGGCTCGAGCCCCCCCACCTTATTTTTTAATATAGCCCCAGGGAGGTGGCGCTTCATGGGGGTGCGGAGAGGGGCAGGAGCCCCCCATGCATTTATTTTAAAAATAAAGCCCCTGGAAGGTGGCTGTCGCCCGGGCTGCAGGGGGCCTGCGTGGCCCCCCGCATTTAATGAACATAGCCCTGGGGAGGTGGCAGTTCCTGGGGCCCCCGCATGTATTTTGATCATTGCCCTCGGGACCTGGCCTACTTGGGGGCCTAATTAAATGAAGCGTGGGAGCCCACTCTTCATTTTTTTTAAAACTGTGGCTGGATTTGCGGATCCAATGCGAATCCTGCCAAAAATGTTAAAAAAATAATGCTTTTTTTGGCCCTGGGGGTCGCTGTGGGACCCCCTGAGCAGGCCTAGGGGGTCAGGGTGTTTCTACCCTACCTCTTTTTCTTGATTATTAACGTTTTTTTACCTTTTTTCTTGTGACTCAGTTCAACCGAGTCACAAGATGGCTGCCAACACTTCCTGCTTTGAAGTGTTGGCAGCCAATCAGATCTCAGGCTCGAGATCGGGAAGGTTCACAGATCCTCCGCTGCCATATTTGTATATCTGAGAAATCTTTATATTTCTCAGGAACTACTGAATGGATTTACACCATTTAACAAAAAGAGTGCACTCTGGACCAAGAGCTACCTTTCTGCCAAATTTGGTGTAATTCCATTCAGCAGTTCGGGCTGTAGCTGCATCAACAGTTTCCTATGGAAATTAACATAAAGAAAAAGGGTTTTAGGACCCCCCCTTTTCCTCAGCCTCCGCTTGACAGCAGCTAAAGTGAGTGGGCCATTAATTTTGAAAATTTTGCGAAGATTCGTCAAGCAGCGCCAAAGATATTGGCAAAAGAAAAAACACTTTTTGACCACCAGTATGTAATATATATATATATATATATATATATATATATATATATATATATATATATATATATATATATATATATATATATATATATATATATATATATATATATTATCTACTGGCGGTCGCCAGTAGATAGTTATAGTTACAACCTATTATCCATAGGAAATCCGCGACATTCTATTTGAAATAACTCTCTTGCCGGTTAACGTATCTTCGCAAAATTTTCAAACTTTGTGGCCCGCTCCGGTCCGCTCCTACCCTGAACGTCTCGGGGGGATTCATCAAGCGGGGGCCGAGAAAAAAGGGGGGTCCCAAAACGCGTTTACCCCATGCATTTTTCCATAGGAAACTTTAGACACGGCTACAGCCCGAACTGCTGAACGGAATTACACCAAATTTGGCAAAGAGGTAGTTCTTGGTTCAGAAAGAACCCTTTTGTTAAATGGTGTAAATCCGTTCAGTAGTTGCTGAGAAAATGAAAAGTAAAACAGATAGTGATATCTAGGGCCGCGTGGATCCTCCCGAGCACGAGCTTTATGTTAATTGGCTGTCAACACTCCAAACCAGGAAGTGTTGGCAGCCATTTTATCCTCGGTAGAACCGAGGGACAGAAACAAGTGCGCAAAGTGCACAAAGGGGGCAGGGTAGAAACACCTGACCCCTAGGCCTGCTCAGGGGTCCCAAGGACCCCTGGGCAAAAAAAAATTTTTTTTTTTAAAAATCGGCAGGATGCGCTCAGGGAGCGCGAACCCTGCCGAAAAAATCGAAGCGCGGTCTCCGCGCTTCGATGTTAATTGGCCCCGGGTGGGCCAAGTCCCGGGGGCATGCTGGGGGGGTTAATTTTATGTGTGGGGGCCTCTAAGGGCCCCCAAGCCCCGGGGACTTATGTAATAAATGGTGCGGGAGGGCTCTGAGCCCTCCCGCAGCCCCGGGGACCACCACCTCCCAGGGCTTCTGTTTTTAAATTAATAAACCTGTGTGGGGGCTCCAGCCCCCACATGCCCCGGGGACCACCACCTCCCGGGGCACTAAGAAAATTAAAATGGGGGTCCGTTTTGGACCCCAAGCCCCGGGGACCACCACCTCCCGGGGCTTTCAAAATGTAGGGAGGGGGCCGCGCGGCCCCCTCCTGGAGCCCGTGATGGCCCTGGGGACCGCCACCCCCAGGGCCGGCTCCTGCAGTGTCCCGGGGTGCCTACCCCGGGACACTGCTGTTTGCAATGACAGGACGGGAGCCTCGCGGCTCCCGTCCTGTCATTGCAAACTGCTTTGGATATTGGAAGAGAGAGCAGGAAACCTGCTCTCTCTTCCAATATCCAAAGCCCATTGCTTTTCCACATGGGGAGCAGCATGTCAGCTGCTCCCCATGTGTAAAAGCAATGCCAGCTCCCGTAGGACACGGGGAGCCGGCGGGACTGTGGGGGGTTGGGGACCCCCACGGTCCCCAACGAGAGGCCAGGCCCCGGGGATGGGGTCCCCGGGGCCAGTAAGTGGCCACGGAGGGGGGCCACGCAGCCCCCTCCCCAAAGTAAAAATTTTTTAAAAAATTAAAAAAAAGTGCAAGGCCGGCCCCAGGGGATGGGGTCCCCGGGGCCTTAAGTGGCCTGAGGAGGGGGGCCACGCAGCCCCCCTCCAAATCAAAAAAAAGGAGGCCATGGCCCGGGGGATGGGGTCCCCGGGGCCAATACAGGCCCAGGGAGGGGGGCCATGCGGCCCCCTTCCCGGTCTTTTATTTTATTTTAATTAAAAAAGGGAGTAAGGCCCTGGGGGATGGGGTCCCCAGGGCCTAAAAATAGGAAAAGGAAGGGGGCCACACAGCCCCCTTCAGAGAAAAAAACCCCAAAAAACAAAAACGATCGGGCCCGTAGGCCCCGCCCCTTCCTGTCACCACTCTGCAAACGCGCCCCTGGCGCGTTTGCAGAGAGGGAACGAATTCCCCTTGAATACTGGGGGTCCCTGGGGGCCAACTAGCCCACCAGGAACCTCCAGTATGCGCCAGGGGCTGCCTTGCAGAGAGGTGTACAGAGGCCACGCCCCTTTTACACCTCTCTGCAACGCAGCTCTTTGGCGATTTTTGGAGGTATATGGTGGGCTAGATGCACCCCAGGGACCCTCAGGATTCAAGGGAGTTAATCCCCCGACTTAAAACGCGCCACGGGCGCGTTTGCACAGTGGTGAAGGGAGGGCGGGGCTTCAGGTGACATGTGTGCAAACAGGCCCCGTGGCGCGTTTTAAGATGGGGAATTAAATCCTCTTCAATCCTGAGGGTCCCTGGGGGCCAACTAGCCCAACAGGTACGTCCAGAAAGCGCCACAGAGCTGCGTTGCAGAGAGGTGTAAAAGGGGTGTGGCCTCTGTACATGTCTCTGCAACGCAGCCCCTGGCGCATACTGGAGGTTCCTGGTGGGCTAGTTGGCCCGTAGGGACCCTCATGATTCAAGGGGACTTAATCCCCCAACTTAAAACGCACCACGGGGCGCGTTTGCACAGATGTCACCTCAGGCCCCGCCCCCGCCCTTCACCATTGTGCAAATATTCCTCTAAAATCAGCCGAAATACGAATTCTGATTTACTCACCTGTTATCAGGAGAGACCTCAGTGCTGCATCTTTCAGCCCAGTACTGATCCTCAAAAGTAATTTTAACCGTACTTACCAGTAACTTGAATTTCCTTCCATAGGATATCATTGCCTGCTTTTTGCTGAAAAAGTTTCTAAGTGTTGATTTTTGAAACATACAAATATTCCTCTAAAATCAGCCGAAATCCGAATTCTGATTACTCACCTGTTATCAGGAGAGACCTCAGTGCTGCATCTTTCAGCCCAGTACTGGTCCTGAAAAGTAATTTTAACCGTACTTACCAGTAACTTGAATTTCCTTCATAGGCTAACATTGACTGCGTTTCACTTGGAAAATTCTTCTGTGTGTGGAGTTTTGGAACTTTAAAATATTCCTCTAAAATCAGCCGAAATACGAATTCCGATTTACTCACCTGTGATCAGGAGAGACCTCAGTGCTGCATCTTTCAGCCCAGTACTGATCCTCAAAAGTAATTTTAACCGTCCTTACCAGTAACTTGAATTTCCTTCATAGGCTAACATTGACTGGTTTCACTTGGAAATTCTTCTAAGTGTGGAGTTTTGGAACTTTAAAATATTCCTCTAAAATCAGCCGAAATACGAATTCCGATTTACTCACCTGTTATCAGGAGAGACCTCAGTGCTGCATCTTTCAGCCCAGTACTGATCCTCAAAAGTAATTTTAACCGTACTTACCAGTAACTTGAATTTCCTTCCATAGGATATCATTGCCTGCTTTTTGCTGAAAAAGTTTCTGTGTTGATTTTTGAAACATACAAATATTCCTCTAAAATCAGCCGAAATCCGAATTCTGATTTACTCACCTGTTATCAGCAGAGACCTCAGTGATGCATCTTTCAGCCCAGTACTGGTCCTGAAAAGTAATTTTAACTGTACTTACCAGTAACTTGAATTTCCTTCCATAGGCTAACATTGACTGGTTTCACTTGGAAATTCTTCTAAGTGTGGAGTTTTGGAACTTTAAAATATTCCTCTAAAATCAGCCGAAATCCGAATTCCGATTTACTCACCTGTTATCAGGAGAGACCTCAGTGCTGCATCTTTCAGCCCAGTACTGGTCCTGAAAAGTAATTTTAACCGTACTTACCAGTAACTTGAATTTCCTTCCATAGGATATCATTGTCTGGTTTTCAGCAGAAAAGTTTCAAAGTGTTGATTTTCACAAACTACAAATATTCCTAAAAAATCGCCTGTATGACTTAAACGCATTCTTTCAACTGTTTACAGGAGATGCACCAGTGCTGGATCCAGGATCCAACACTGAGTAAGAAAAAGTAACGATAACAGTTTTTAACTTCTAAGTGAATTTCCTTCCATAGGATAACATTGGTGATTCTATGAGAAAAAGTTTCTAAGTGTGAACTTTTAAAGTACAATAATATTCCTTAAAAATCACGACTGTAACCAAAACGCTTTTACTCAACTGTTTACAGGAGATGTCCCAGGACTGAATCTAGGATCCAGTAATGTGGTTAGAAAAGTAATCCATAAAGTAACTAATTGCATTTAACTAGAAATTCACATTGAGCTGAATGTTGCATTGTGTTTGAAAATGTGTTGCCCATTGCAACAACTGTAACTACTGTACTTAAAAGTCTATTGCCTATGTGCAAAGTAATTAAACTAAAGTAATTCATTCTGAGAAAGTATTTTTTGTAATGTAATGTATAATGTAATTACAATGTAATTTAAAAAATAAAATATGTAAAAAAAAATTGTTTCTAAAAAATGTGGAAATCAGTATGGAAAAAATTTATATAACAATTAATACATTTAAAAATTGTCATTTACAAAACCTTTGAAATTCACTGAAAAAACTGTAGGTTTCAGACATGTTATAGTTACAAATTAGCATTTAAAAAACCTTTGAAATTCACTGAAAAAACCATAGGTTTCAGGGACGTTATAGTTACAAATTAGCATTTAAAAAACCTTTGAAATTCACTGAAAAAACCATAGGTTTTAGGGACAGTTATAGTTAGTTGGACATTGCACTCGTACAAAACCCGTGAAATTCCCCCGTTATAGTTAGTCCAGCTAACTATAACTCGCGCCCGCAATGCACTGCTGATGACGTCACATATTACATCACTCATGACATGGTCAGTGACATCACTGATGACATCACTGATGACATCTCAAATGACATCACTGATGACATCATCCACGTGATAATCTGATGCACCTCCTCACACCCTAATATAACCTTTGATACACCCACTCTAAATTACAGACTGCCATTCGCAAAACCATAGGCACTCCAACACCAATAACTACATACCCACTCACTGATTCTTAGGTCTACGCACACATCCACTCACTCACCCGTACAGTCACTCATACTTACGGTCACTCAGTACAGGACTATCATATGCACTCATACTCCTATATAGACACTCAAACACCGCCACTCATCCATAGAGGTACTCACACACCTAGTCAGTCATGCAAATAATTAAACACACTACCATTTACTCACCTATACAGTTATACACACACCAGCTCACTTACTCATACAAATAGTAGCACAATCTTACGCTCTTATACAATCACTGATACAAGCACACACTCATCCATACAGCCACTATCACAATCACTCACTCTCGCTTATAGCTATTTATATACTCCAACACACATATATACTGCCTTTCACATATGTAGTTACTCACACATGTACCACTGGGACATACATTCACTCACTAACACACTCTTACACACACTTACCCACCCATACCAGTCTATCACAGTTGCACTCTTGAAACCATCCACCCAGTGAATCACCCACTCACACATCTATGCACAGAGTTGCACACACCCCTCCCACACAAACACTCAGGCACCCATACAGATACTCAGACAAGCATTCAATAACTCATATAGACACTCATGTAGCTATTCACAAACACATGCAGCCACTTACACAGCAACAGACAGACGGATACAGACATTCACCCAGTTTAGTCACTAACCCATGCATTCAGTAAGATACGTTAAATCACTCACTTATAGAGTCAGTCACGCACCTACTAAATCATCCATACAGACACTTACACACCCACTCTTTCTTCAATACGTCTTTTCCTATATATATTAAAAATATTTAAACTTTACAGAAACACACAGTCACTGGATTATGTCATCAGTGATGTCATCAGTGATGTCATTTGAGATGTCATCAGTGATGTCATCAGTGATGTCACTGACCATGTCATGAGTGATGTAATATGTGACGTCATCAGCAGTGCATTGCGGGGCGCGAGTTATAGTTAGCTGGACTAACTATAACGGGGAATTTCACGGGTTTTGTACGAGTGCAATGTCCAACTAACTATAACTGTCCCTAAAACCTATGGTTTTTTCAGTGAATTTCAAAGGTTTTTTAAATGCTAATTTGTAACTATAACGTCCCTGAAACCTATGGTTTTTTCAGTGAATATATATATATATATATATATATATATATATATATATATATATATATATATAAACACAACAACAATCCAGCTTCCTCAGACAGAAATCCAACGAAGTAGGCACGGACCCAAGAGTGTAGGCTAAAAGGCTTCTTTTAATGAATCAGGTCACCCTCAACGCAGGATAACGAGAGACGCGTTTCGACTCCGCAGGAGTCTTTGTCAATCTGAGAGGCACTATTACAAAGCAGATATATATAGTCCTTCCCACAATGGGTTAAAGTAGACATGGAAGAAATACTTACAAGCACGTTACATCGATGAATACCCTATGCAGTATATTCAAATATAATGACAGGAAAAACATCTAACATTTTAAACTTTGCATAATGCTAGTGTATTGTCTGCATGTTTAACCGTGCATTTTAAAGACATGGGTGATGAAAAGTGCCCTTGAAAGTTAAAACTAACTTCCCCCAACAACCAAAGTGGGAACATTTTATGCAGTTAACTTTTGGCGCCCTTCACTCGTATACATTGCCTATTAATTCGACATATAATATGTGCAAAACTAAAATTAAAATAAAGACACACACAACCCTGCTATATAAAGCATTTCTCGACATTGAACCACATTTAGCTCGAGTAGTTTTGCCGCACTCATTGTTTTGCCTTCTGGAAAAAAGACCTTTTGACCTCTCTACCACGTTTCCGTTTATGCTTGCTTGCTGTTGCTGAAAGGTTATATATATATATATCAAAACAATACCCTTTCAGGCTTTGAGTGATGCATAAATTATGTAAAAAGAAGCAGAGTACTCTGGGTAGTTCTCAAGTTTAGGTGGAAAGTAGCTCCTGTATAGAGCACCCTCAATACCAGCGACACTCTGAATTTGCTCACCTCAAATGTCTGCTTTTCTGTCAAAGTCTTTGAGTGTAGGATTAGCACAGTGCCATCCACACTGAGATAGAAAGGGACAAAGTGTTTTGCCATTTCTACAGCAAAGACGTTGTCCCTTTCTATCTCGGCGTGGATGGCACTTTGCTAATCCTACGCTTTAAGACTTTGACTAAGACTGAGACTAAGACTTTAAACCACCAACTCCCCAGGGCTTCATCATTGAATGCAGTGGGCTGCGAGGCCCCGCAGCCCCGGGGGCCGCCACCTCCCCAGGGCTATAGTGATAAAAAGTGTGTGGAGGCTCCAGCCCCCACGCAGACCTGGGGACTGCCACCTCCCCGGGGCTATGTATGTTAATTGCGGGTGGGCCACGCAGACCCCGCAGCCCCGGAGACCACCATCGACCCGGGGCTATTTAGATAATTATGCGTGCACCACTCTGCAAACACGCCTCTCAGAGCACTGCTGGTGGGGCGATGAGGTCCCTTTGTGTCCTGAGGGCCTCAGGACTAAAGTGGACTTCATCTCCCAAGCAGCATTGTGCCAGGAGGCGCGTTTACAGAGTGGTGGAGAAAGGGTTTGTGGCCTCTGACTACCTCTCAGCAATCCAGCTGTGTGGGGCTTATTAGAGGTAACAGGAGGGCTGGTTGGCCCCCAGTGACCCTCAAGAGGCAAGGGGACATCATCCCCCAGCCAAGAGCACGCCAGGAGGCGCATTTGCAGAGTGGTGGAGAAAGGGGGCGTGGCCAGCGACCACCTCTCAGCAATCCCACTGCATGGGACTTACTGGAGGTAACAGGTAGGCTAGTTGGCCCCTAAGGACCCCCAGCAGCAAAGGGGACTTCATCCCCCAACCAAGAGCGCACCAGGAGGCGGGTTTGCAGACTGGTGGAGAAACAGGGCATAGCCTGGTATCAGAACTCAGCAATCCTGCTGTGTGGGACTTACTGGAGGTAACAGGAGGGGTAGATGGCCCACAAAAACGTCCTAGGGCCAACTAACTCTCTTGTTACCTCCAGTAAGTCCCACACAGTGGGATTGTTAAGAGGTCTTCGGAGGCTACACCCCCTTTCTCCAGCACTCTGCAAATGCGCCTCCTGTCGCTCTACTGGTTGGGGGATGTTGCGGGATGAAGTCCACTTTAATCCAGAGGGACCTTGGGGGCCAAGAGACCCTCCTGATGCCTCCTGTAAGTCCTACGCAGCGGAATTCCTGAGAGCTGGTTGGAGGCCCAGCCCCTTTTCTCATTCACTCTGCAAACGTGACTGCAAGTTAAAAAACTTTAGAAATTCACTGAAAAAATCAAAGGATTTCAGGAACGTTATAGTTGGGAATTAGCATTCAAAAAACCTTAAAAATTCACTGAAAAACCACAGGTTTCAGGGATATTATAGTTAGGAATTAGCATTTAAAAAACCTTAGCAATTCAATGAAAAAAACACAGGTTACAGGAACGTTATAGTTAGGCTGACATTTCACTTGTACAAAACCTGTGAAATTCATCCGTTAACTCGCACCCCCGCAATGCACTGCTGATGACGTCACACATTACATCACTCATGACATGGTCAGTGACATCACTGATGACATCACTGATGATGTCTCAAATGACTTCACTGATGACATCACTTATGACATCATCCACATAATCTCTGATGCATCTACTCACACCCCAATATAACCTTTCATACACCCACTCCAAATTTCAGACTACATGGAATAAATGCTAATTCCTAACTATAACGTTTCCGAAACCTGTGGTTTTTTCAGTGAATATATACATAGGGTCTACTTTATTCTTGAAACTGATTATTTTGTAGTTGGTTTGAATTTTACCTAGACATTCTAATTTGTTTGTGAAGAAGAAAGCGATAAATAGAGTCAACGATTTGCCCATCTGTGGGCATAATCTCATAATCTTATGTAGACTCTAGACAATTTATGTCTTAATAGAGTGGGAAGTGATATGATGATACCAACAGTAATGTACTGGATATATTACCTGTGCATGAAAGTTCTGGTTGTCACAAACAGTTGATTTATAATTATAAAATGCATATTTATGTATGGACTTTACATGCTATAAGATGGCGGTGCGTTTTTCCATTTGAAATGCAGTCCGTTGTTGCTGTTGTTGTTGTCAACCATGTCGGGATACAGGAAATGATTGATATATAAACAATGGCCGTTTCCGGCGTGCCTCACCATCGAGAAAGGCGACTGCCGAAACGCGTCTGGTTGTGATACGAGTCCCGGAATAAACATTTGGACTCACCCCGTGTGTGCTTCTTTCTTTGTACTTTATGTGCGAAATTGGCATCATATATATATATATATATATATATATATATATATATATATATATATATATATATATATATTATCTACTGGCAGTCGCCAGTAGATAGTTATAGTTAGGACCTATTATCCATAGGAAATCCGCGACATTCTATTTGCAATAACGTTGGCGCCGGTTGACGAATCTTCGCGAAAGCTTCCAACTTGTTGGGGCGCTCCGGTCCGCTCCTACCCTGAAAGTCTCGGGGTGATACGTCAAGCGGGGGCCGAGAAAAAAGGGGGGTCCCAAAACGCATTTTCCCCATTCATTTTTCCATAGGAAACTTTAGTCGCAGCTACAGCCCGAACTTCTGAACGGAATTACCCCAAATTTGGCAAAGAGGTAGCCCTTGGTTCAGACTGGTGCCTTTTGCTAAAATGGTGTAAATCCGTTCAGTAGTTCCTGAGAAATTCACAATTAAAATCACATATATATCTATGGCCGCGTCGGATCCGTGTACCCTCCCGATCACGAGCTGCATGCTAATTGGCTGTCAACACTCCAAATCAGGAAGTGTTGGCAGCCATTTTGTCCCTCGGTAGAACCGAGGGACAGAAACAAGTGCGCAAAGCGCACAAAGGGGGCAGGGTAGAAACACCCTAACCCCCTGGGCAAAAAAAAGCATTTTTTTTTTTTTTTTAATCGGCAGGATGCGCTCAGGGTGCGCGGATCCTGATGAAAAAAAATCGAAGCGCGGTCTCCGCGCTTCGATGTTAATTGCCCCCGGGTGGGCCAAGTCCCGGGGGCATGGTGGGGGGATTAAATTTATGTATGGGGGGCCTCTAAGGGCCCCCAAGCCCCGGGGACCGCCACCCCCGGGGCTTTAACAAAAAATGGTGCGGGAGGGCTCTTTGCCCTCCCGCTGCCCCGGGGACCACCACCTCCCCAGGGCTTCTGTTTTTAATTTTTTTAACCTGTGTGGGGGCTCCAGCCCCCACACGCCCGGGACCGCCACCTCCCGGGGCACTAAAAATTAAAAATGGGGTTCTGTTTTGGACCCCGAAGCCCCGGGGACCACCACCTCCCGGGGCTTTGAAAATGTGGGGAGGGGGCCGCGCGGCCCCCTCCTGGAGCCAGTGATGGCCCTGGGGACCGCCACCCCCAGGGCCGGCTCCTACAGTGTCCCGGGGTGCCTACCCCGGGACACTGCTGTTTGCAATGACAGGACGGGAGCCTCGCGGCTCCCGTCCTGTCATTGCAAACTTGCTTTGGATATTGAGAGCGAGAGCAGGAAACCTGCTCTCGCTTCCAATATACAAAGCAAATTGCTTTTCCACATGGGGAGCTGCATATTAGCAGCTCCCCATGTGGAAAAGGAATGCCGGCTCCCGCAGGAGGCGGGGAGCCGGCAGGGTCCGTGGGGGAGTTGGGGTCCCCCCACGGACCCCAAAAGGATAGGGCCAGCCCTGGGGGATGGGGTCCCCGGGGCAAGTAGTGGCCCGGGAGGGGGGCCACGCGGTCCCCCTCCCCAAAAATCATTTAAAAAAAAAAAAAAAAGGCCGGCCCCAGGGGATGGGGTCCCCGGGGCCTAAGGAGGCCTTAGGAGGGGGGCCACGCAGCCCCCCTCCATCAAATTTTTTTTTTAAAAAAAGGTGGCAATGGCCCGGGGGATGGGGTCCCCGGGTTGAAATTGGCCACGGGAGGGGGGGCCCACGCGGTCCCCTTCCCGGTCCTTTTTTTTTTTTTTTTTTTTAAAGGGAGTCAGGCCCTGGGGGATGGGGTCCCCAGGGCTAAAAAAAATTACAAAAAAGGGGGGCCACAGAGCCCCCTTTTAAAAAAAAAAAAAATTAAAATCCGGCATTGCGCGGGAGGCCACGCCCCCTCTTTGTCAGCACTCTGCAAACGCGCCCTGGCGCGTTTGCAGAGGGGAACGAATTCCCCTTGAATACTGGGGGTCCCTGGGGGCCAACTAGCCCACCAGGAACCTCCAGTATGCGCCAGGGGCTGCCTTGCAGAGAGGTGTACAGAGGCCACGCCCCTTTTACACCTCTCTGCAACGCAGCTCTTTGGCGCTTTTTGGAGGTATATGGTGGGCTAGATGCACCCCAGGGACCCTCAGGATTCAAGGGAGTTAATCCCCCGACTTAAAACGCGCCACGGGGCGCGTTTGCACAGTGGTGAAGGGAGGGGCGGGGCTTCAGGTGACATGTGTGCAAACAGGCCCCGTGGCGCGTTTTAAGATGGGGAATTAAATCCTCTTCAATCCTGAGGGTCCCTGGGGGCCAACTAGCCCAACAGGTACGTCCAGAAAGCGCCACAGAGCTGCGTTGCAGAGAGGTGTAAAAGGGGTGTGGCCTCTGTACATGTCTCTGCAACGCAGCCCCCTGGCGCATACTGGAGGTTCCTGGTGGGCTAGTTGGCCCGTAGGGACCCTCATGATTCAAGGGGACTTAATCCCCCAACTTAAAACGCACCACGGGGCGCGTTTGCACAGATGTCACCTCAGGCCCCGCCCCCGCCCATCACCAATGTGCAAATATTCCTCTAAAATCAGCCGAAATACGAATTCTGATTTACTCACCTGTTATCACGAGAGACCTCAGTGCTGCATCTTTCAGCCCAGTACTGATCCTCAAAAGTAATTTTAACCGTACTTACCAGTAACTTGAATTTCCTTCCATAGGATATCATTGACTGCTTTTTGCTGAAAAAGTTTCTAAGTGTTGATTTTTGAAACATACAAATATTCCTCTAAAATCAGCCAAAATCCGAATTCTGATTTACTCACCTGTTATCAGGAGAGACCTCAGTGCTGCATCTTTCAGCCCAGTACTGATCCTCAAAAGTAATTTTAACCGTACTTACCAGTAACTTGAATTTCCTTCCATAGGATATCATTGCCTGCTTTTTGCTGAAAAAGTTTCTAAGTGTTGATTTTTGAAACATTCAAATATTCCTCTAAAATCAGCCGAAATCCGAATTCTGATTACTCACCTGTTATCAGGAGAGACCTCAGTGCTGCATCTTTCAGCCCAGTACTGGTCCTGAAAAGTAATTTTAACCGTACTTACCAGTAACTTGAATTTCCTTCATAGGCTAACATTGACTGGTTTCACTTGGAAATTCTTCTGTGTGTGGAGTTTTGGAACTTTAAAATATTCCTCTAAAATCAGCCGAAATACGAATTCCGATTTACTCACCTGTGATCAGGAGAGACCTCAGTGCTGCATCTTTCAGCCCAGTACTGATCCTCAAAAGTAATTTTAACCGTCCTTACCAGTAACTTGAATTTCCTTCCATAGGATATCATTGCCTGCTTTTTGCTGAAAAAGTTTCTGTGTTGATTTTTGAAACATACAAATATTCCTCTAAAATCAGCCGAAATCCGAATTCTGATTTACTCACCTGTTATCAGGAGAGACCTCAGTGATGCATCTTTCAGCCCAGTACTGGTCCTGAAAAGTAATTTTAACCGTACTTACCAGTAACTTGAATTTCCTTCCATAGGCTAACATTGACTGGTTTCACTTGGAAATTCTTCTAAGTGTGGAGTTTTGGAACTTTAAAATATTCCTCTAAAATCAGCCGAAATCCGAATTCCGATTTACTCACCTGTTATCAGGAGAGACCTCAGTGCTGCATCTTTCAGCCCAGTACTGGTCCTGAAAAGTAATTTTAACCGTACTTACCAGTAACTTGAATTTCCTTCCATAGGATATCATTGTCTGGTTTTCAGCAGAAAAGTTTCAAAGTGTTGATTTTCACAAACTACAAATATTCCTAAAAAATCGCCTGTATGACTTAAACGCATTCTTTCAACTGTTTACAGGAGATGCACCAGTGCTGGATCCAGGATCCAACACTGAGTAAGAAAAAGTAACGATAACAGTTTTTAACTTCTAAGTGAATTTCCTTCCATAGGATAACATTGGTGATTCTATGAGAAAAAGTTTCTAAGTGTGAACTTTTAAAGTACAATAATATTCCTTAAAAATCACGACTGTAACCAAAACGCTTTTACTCAACTGTTTACAGGAGATGTCCCAGGACTGAATCTAGGATCCAGTAATGTGGTTAGAAAAGTAATCCATAAAGTAACTAATTGCATTTAACTAGAAATTCACATTGAGCTGAATGTTGCATTGTGTTTGAAAATGTGTTGCCCATTGCAACAACTGTAACTACTGTACTTAAAAGTCTATTGCCTATGTGCAAAGTAATTAAACTAAAGTAATTCATTCTGAGAAAGTATTTTTGTAATGTAATGTATAATGTAATTACAATGTAATTTAAAAAATAAAATATGTAAAAAAAAATTGTTTCTAAAAAATTTGGAAATCAGTATGAAAAAAATTTATATAACAATTAATACATTTAAAAATTGTCATTTACAAAACCTTTGAAATTCACTGAAAAAACTGTAGGTTTCAGACATGTTATAGTTACAAATTAGCATTTAAAAAACCTTTGAAATTCACTGAAAAAACCATAGGTTTCAGGGACGTTATAGTTACAAATTAGCATTTAAAAAACCTTTGAAATTCACTGAAAAAACCATAGGTTTTAGGGACAGTTATAGTTAGTTGGACATTGCACTCATACAAAACCCGTGAAATTCCCCCGTTATAGTTAGTCCAGCTAACTATAACTCGCGCCCCGCAATGCACTGCTGATGACGTCACATATTACATCACTCATGACATGGTCAGTGACATCACTGATGACATCACTGATGACATCTCAAATGACATCACTGATGACATCATCCACGTGATAATCTGATGCACCTCCTCACACCCTAATATAACCTTTGATACACCCACTCTAAATTACAGACTGCCATTCGCAAAACCATAGGCACTCCAACACCAATAACTACATACCCACTCACTGATTCTTAGGTCTACGCACACATCCACTCACTCACCCGTACAGTCACTCATACTTACGGTCACTCAGTACAGGACTATCATATGCACTCATACTCCTATATAGACACTCAAACACCGCCACTCATCCATAGAGGTACTCACACACCTAGTCAGTCATGCAAATAATTAAACACACTACCATTTACTCACCTATACAGTTATACACACACCAGCTCACTTACTCATACAAATAGTAGCACAATCTTACGCTCTTATACAATCACTGATACAAGCACACACTCATCCATACAGCCACTATCACAATCACTCACTCTACGCTTATAGCTATTTATATACTCCAACACACATATATACTGCCTTTCACATATGTAGTTACTCACACATGTACCACTGGGACATACATTCACTCACTAACACACTCTTACACACACTTACCCACCCAACCAGTCTATCACAGTTGCACTCTTGAAACCATCCACCCAGTGAATCACCCACTCACACATCTATGCACAGAGTTGCACACACCCCTCCCACACAAACACTCAGGCACCCATACAGATACTCAGACAAGCATTCAATAACTCATATAGACACTCATGTAGCTATTCACAAACACATGCAGCCACTTACACAGCAACAGACAGACGGATACAGACATTCACCCAGTTTAGTCACTAACCCATGCATTCAGTAAGATACGTTAAATCACTCACTTATAGAGTCAGTCACGCACCTACTAAATCATCCATACAGACACTTACACACCCACTCTTTCTTCAATACGTCTTTTCCTATATATATTAAAAATATTTAAACTTTACAGAAACACACAGTCACTGGATGATGTCATCAGTGATGTCATCAGTGATGTCATTTGAGATGTCATCAGTGATGTCATCAGTGATGTCACTGACCATGTCATGAGTGATGTAATATGTGACGTCATCAGCAGTGCATTGCGGGGCGCGAGTTATAGTTAGCTGGACTAACTATAACGGGGAATTTCACGGGTTTTGTACGAGTGCAATGTCCAACTAACTATAACTGTCCCTAAAACCTATGGTTTTTTCAGTGAATTTCAAAGGTTTTTTAAATGCTAATTTGTAACTATAACGTCCCTGAAACCTATGGTTTTTTCAGTGAATATATATATATATATATATATATATATATATATATATATATATATATATATAAACACAACAACAATCCAGCTTCCTCAGACAGAAATCCAACGAAGTAGGCACGGACCCAAGAGTGTAGGTTAAAAGGCTTCTTTTAATGAATCAGGTCACCCTCAACCCAGGATAACGAGAGACGCGTTTCGACTCCGCAGGAGTCTTTGTCAATCTGAGAGGCACTATTACAAAGCAGATATATATAGTCCTTCCCACAATGGGTTAAAGTAGACATGGAAGAAATACTTACAAGCACGTTACATCGATGAATACCCTATGCAGTATATTCAAATATAATGACAGGAAAAACATCTAACATTTTAAACTTTGCATAATGCTAGTGTATTGTCTGCATGTTTAACCGTGCATTTTAAAGACATGGGTGATGAAAAGTGCCCTTGAAAGTTAAAACTAACTTCCCCCAACAACCAAAGTGGGAACATTTTATGCAGTTAACTTTTGGCGCCCTTCACTCGTATACATTGCCTATTAATTCGACATATAATATGTGCAAAACTAAAATTAAAATAAAGACACACACAACCCTGCTATATAAAGCATTTCTCGACATTGAACCACATTTAGCTCGAGTAGTTTTGCCGCACTCATTGTTTTGCCTTCTGGAAAAAAGACCTTTTGACCTCTCTACCACGTTTCCGTTTATGCTTGCTTGCTGTTGCTGAAAGGTTATATATATATATATATATATCAAAACAATACCCTTTCAGGCTTTGAGTGATGCATAAATTATGTAAAAAAGAAGCAGAGTACTCTGGGTAGTTCTCAAGTTTAGGTGGAAAGTAGCTCCTGTATAGAGCACCCTCAATACCAGCGACACTCTGAATTTGCTCACCTCAAATGTCTGCTTTTCTGTCAAAGTCTTTGAGTGTAGGATTAGCACAGTGCCATCCACACTGAGATAGAAAGGGACAAAGTGTTTTGCCATTTCTACAGCAAAGACGTTGTCCCTTTCTATCTCGGCGTGGATGGCACTTTGCTAATCCTACGCTTTAAGACTTTGACTAAGACTGAGACTAAGACTTTAAACCACCAACTCCCCAGGGCTTCATCATTGAATGCAGTGGGCTGCGAGGCCCCGCAGCCCCGGGGGCCGCCACCTCCCCAGGGCTATAGTGATAAAAAGTGTGTGGAGGCTCCAGCCCCCACGCAGACCTGGGGACTGCCACCTCCCCGGGGCTATGTATGTTAATTGCGGGTGGGCCACGCAGACCCCGCAGCCCCGGAGACCACCATCGACCCGGGGCTATTTAGATAATTATGCGTGCACCACTCTGCAAACACGCCTCTCAGAGCACTGCTGGTGGGGCGATGAGGTCCCTTTGTGTCCTGAGGGCCTCAGGACTAAAGTGGACTTCATCTCCCAAGCAGCATTGTGCCAGGAGGCGCGTTTACAGAGTGGTGGAGAAAGGGTTTGTGGCCTCTGACTACCTCTCAGCAATCCAGCTGTGTGGGGCTTATTAGAGGTAACAGGAGGGCTGGTTGGCCCCCAGTGACCCTCAAGAGGCAAGGGGACATCATCCCCCAGCCAAGAGGACGCCAGGAGGCGCATTTGCAGAGTGGTGGAGAAAGGGGGCGTGGCCAGTGACCACCTCTCAGCAATACCACTGCATGGGACTTACTGGAGGTAACAGGTAGGCTAGTTGGCCCCTAAGGACCCCCAGCAGCAAAGGGGACTTCATCCCCCAACCAAGAGCGCACCAGGAGGCGGGTTTGCAGACTGGTGGAGAAACAGGGCATAGCCTGGTATCAGAACTCAGCAATCCTGCTGTGTGGGACTTACTGGAGGTAACAGGAGGGGTAGATGGCCCACAAAAACGTCCTAGGGCCAACTAACTCTCTTGTTACCTCCAGTAAGTCCCACACAGTGGGATTGTTAAGAGGTCTTCGGAGGCTACACCCCCTTTCTCCAGCACTCTGCAAATGCGCCTCCTGTCGCTCTACTGGTTGGGGGATGTTGCGGGATGAAGTCCACTTTAATCCAGAGGGACCTTGGGGGCCAAGAGACCCTCCTGATGCCTCCTGTAAGTCCTACGCAGCGGAATTCCTGAGAGCTGGTTGGAGGCCCAGCCCCTTTTCTCATTCGCTCTGCAAACGTGACTGCAAGTTAAAAAACTTTAGAAATTCACTGAAAAAATCAAAGGATTTCAGGAACGTTATAGTTGGGAATTAGCATTCAAAAAACCTTAAAAATTCACTGAAAAACCACAGGTTTCAGGGATATTATAGTTAGGAATTAGCATTTAAAAAACCTTAGCAATTCAATGAAAAAAACACAGGTTACAGGAACGTTATAGTTAGGCTGACATTTCACTTGTACAAAACCTGTGAAATTCATCCGTTAACTCGCACCCCGCAATGCACTGCTGATGACGTCACACATTACATCACTCATGACATGGTCAGTGACATCACTGATGACATCACTGATGATGTCTCAAATGACTTCACTGATGACATCACTTATGACATCATCCACATAATCTCTGATGCATCTACTCACACCCCAATATAACCTTTCATACACCCACTCCAAATTTCAGACTACATGGAATAAATGCTAATTCCTAACTATAACGTCTCCGAAACCTGTGGTTTTTTCAGTGAATATATACATAGGGTCTACTTTATTCTTGAAACTGATTATTTTGTAGTTGGTTTGAATTTTACCTAGACATTCTAATTTGTTTATGAAGAAGAAAGCGATAAATAGAGTCAACGATTTGCCCATCTGTGGGCATAATCTCATAATCTTATGTAGACTCTAGACAATTTATGTCTTAATAGAGTGGGAAGTGATATGATGATACCAACAGTAATGTACTGGATATATTATCTGTGCATGAAAGTTCTGGTTGTCACAAACAGTTGATTTATAATTATAAAATGCATATTTATGTATGGACTTTACATGCTATAAGATGGCGGTGCGTTTTTCCATTTGAAATGCAGTCCGTTGTTGCTGTTGTTGTTGTCAACCATGTCGGGATACAGGAAATGATTGATATATAAACAATGGCCGTTTCCGGCGTGCCTCACCATCGAGAAAGGCGACTGCCGAAACGCGTCTGGTTGTGATACGAGTCCCGGAATAAACATTTGGACTCACCCCCGTGTGTGCTTCTTTCTTTGTACTTTATGTGCGAAATTGGCATCATTATATATATATATATATATATATATATATATATATATTATATTATCTACTGGCAGTCGCCAGTAGATAGTTATAGTTAGGACCTATTATCCATAGGAAATCCGCGACATTCTATTTGCAATAACGTTGGCGCCGGTTGACGAATCTTCGCGAAAGCTTCCAACTTGTTGGGGCGCTCCGGTCCGCTCCTACCCTGAAAGTCTCGGGGTGATACGTCAAGCGGGGGCCGAGAAAAAAGGGGGGTCCCAAAACGCATTTTCCCCATTCATTTTTCCATAGGAAACTTTAGTCGCAGCTACAGCCCGAACTGCTGAACGGAATTACCCCAAATTTGGCAAAGAGGTAGCCCTTGGTTCAGACTGGTGCCTTTTGCTAAAATGGTGTAAATCCGTTCAGTAGTTCCTGAGAAATTCACAATTAAAATCACATATATATCTATGGCCGTGTCGGATCCGTGTACCCTCCCGATCACGAGCTGCATGCTAATTGGCTGTCAACACTCCAAATCAGGAAGTGTTGGCAGCCATTTTGTCCCTCGGTAGAACCGAGGGACAGAAACAAGTGCGCAAAGCGCACAAAGGGGGCAGGGTAGAAACACCCTAACCCCCTGGGCAAAAAAAAGCATTTTTTTTTTTTTTTTAATCGGCAGGATGCGCTCAGGGTGCGCGGATCCTGATGAAAAAAAAAAATCGAAGCGCGGTCTCCGCGCTTCGATGTTAATTGCCCCGGGTGGGCCAAGTCCCGGGGGCATGGTGGGGGGATTAAATTTATGTATGGGGGCCTCTAAGGGCCCCCAAGCCCGAGGGACCGCCACCCCCGGGGCTTTAACAAAAAATGGTGCGGGAGGGCTCTTTGCCCTCCCGCTGCCCCGAGGACCACCACCTCCCCAGGGCTTCTGTTTTTAATTTTTTTAACCTGTGTGGGGGCTCCAGCCCTCCACACGCCCGGGACCGCCACCTCCCGGGGCACTAAAAAATTAAAAATGGGGTTCTGTTTTGGACCTCCGAAGCCCCGGGGACCACCACCTCCCCGGGGCTTTGAAAATGTGGGGAGGGGGCCGCGCGGCCCCCTCCTGGAGCCAGTGATGGCCCTGGGGACCGCCACCCCCAGGGCCGCCTCCTACAGTGTCCCGGGGTGCCTACCCCGGGACACTGCTGTTCTACAATGACAGGACGGGAGCCTCGCGGCTCCCGTCCTGTCATTGCAAACTTGCTTTGGATATTGAAGCGAGAGCAGGAAACCTGCTCTCGCTTCCAATATACAAAGCAAATTGCTTTTCCACATGGGGAGCTGCATATTAGCAGCTCCCCATGTGGAAAAGGAATGCCGGCTCCCGCAGGAGGCGGGGAGCCGGCAGGGTCCGTGGGGGAGTTGGGGTCCCCCCACGGACCCCAAAAGGATAGGGCCAGCCCTGGGGGATGGGGTCCCCGGGGCAAGTAGTGGCCCGGGAGGGGGGCCACGCGGTTCCCCCTCCCCAAAAATCATTAAAAAAAAAAAAAGGCCGGCCACAGGGGATGGGGTCCCCGGGGCCTAAGGAGGCCTTAGGAGGGGGGCCACGCAGCCCCCCTCCATCAAATTTTTTTTTTTTAAAAAGGTGGCAATGGCCCGGGGGATGGGGTCCCCGGGTCGAAATTGGCCACGGGAGGGGGGCCCACGCGGTCCCCTTCCCGGTCCTTTTTTTTTTTTTTTTTTTTAAAGGGGGTCAGGCCCTGGGGGATGGGGTCCCCAGGGCTCAAAAAAATTACAAAAAAGGGGGGCCACACAGCCCCCTTTAAAAAAAAAAAAAATTAAAATCCGGCATTGCGCGGGAGGCCACGCCCCCTCTTTGTCAGCACTCTGCAAACGCGCCCCCTGGCGCGTTTGCAGAGGGGGAACGAATTCCCCTTGAATACTGGGGGTCCCTGGGGGCCAACTAGCCCACCAGGAACCTCCAGTATGCGGCCTTGCAGAGAGGTGCACACGCCCCCTTTTACACCTCTCTGCAACGCAGCTCTGTGGCGCTTTTGGAGGTATATGGTGGGCTAGTTGGACTCCAGGGACCCTCAGGATTCAAGGGGACTTAATCCCCCAACTTAAAACGCGCCACGGGGCGTGTTTGCACAGTGGTGAAGGGAAGGGGCGGGGCTTCAGGTGACATGTGTGCAAACAGGCCCCGTGGCGCGTTTTAAGATGGGGAATTACATTCTTTTCAATCCTGAGGGTCCCTAGGGGCCAACTAGCCCACCAGGTACGCTCCAGCAAGCGCCACGGAGCTGCGTTGCAGAGTGTTGTAACACTGTCTCTGCAACGCAGCCCCTGGCGCATACTGGAGGTACCTGGTGGGCTAGTTGGCCCGTAGGGACCCTCGGGATTGAGGAGGAATTAATTGTCCAACTTAAAACGCGCCACAGGGCGTGTTTGCAGACATGTCACCTCAGGCCCCACCCCTTCCTTCACCATTGTGCAAATATTCCTCTAAAATCAGCCGAACTACGAATTCCGATTTACTCACCTGTTATCAGGAGAGACCTCAGTGCTGCATCTTTGAGCCCAGTACTGATCCTGAAAAGTAATTCTAACCGTACTTACCAGTAACTTGAATTTCCTTCCATAGGATATCATTGCCTGCTTTTTGCTGAAAAAGTTTCTAAGTGTCGATTTTTGAAACATACAAATATTCCTCTAAAATCAGCCGAAATACGAATTTCGATTTACTCACCTGTTATCAGGAGAGACCTCAGTGCTGCATCTTTCAGCCCAGTACTGGTCCTGAAAAGTAATTTTAACCGTACTTACCAGTAACTTGAATTTCCTTCCATAGGCTAACATTGACTGGTTTCACTTGGAAATTCTTCTAAGTGTGGAGTTTTGGAACTTTATAATATTCCTCTAAAATCAGCCGAAATACGAATTCCGATTTACTCACCTGTTATCAGGAGAGACCTCAGTGCTGCATCTTTGAGCCCAGTACTGATCCTGAAAAGTAATTCTAACCATACTTACCAGTAACTTGAATTTCCTTCCATAGGATATCATTGCCTGCTTTTTGCTGAAAAAGTTTCTAAGTGTTGATTTTTGAAACATACAAATATTCCTCTAAAATCAGCCGAAATACGAATTTCGATTTACTCACCTGTTATCAGGAGAGACCTCATTGCTGCATCTTTCAGCCCAGTACTGGTCCTGAAAAGTAATTTTAACCGTACTTACCAGTAACTTGAATTTCCTTCCATAGGCTAACATTGACTGGTTTCACTTGGAAATTCTTCGAAGTGTGGAGTTTTGGAACTTTATAATATTCCTCTAAAATCAGCCGAAATACGAATTTCGATTTACTCACCTGTTATCAGGAGAGACCTCATTGCTGCATCTTTCAGCCCAGTACTGGTCCTGAAAAGTAATTTTAACCGTACTTACCAGTAACTTGAATTTCCTTCCATAGGCTAACATTGACTGGTTTCACTTGGAAATTCTTCTAAGTGTGGAGTTTTGGAACTTTATAATATTCCTCTAAAATCAGCCGAAATACGAATTCCGATTTACTCACCTGTTATCAGGAGAGACCTCAGTACTGCATCTTTCAGCCCAGTACTGATCCTGAAAAGTAATTTTAACCGTACTTACCAGTAACTTGAATTTCCTTCCATAGGATATCATTGCCTGCTTTTTGCTGAAAAAGTTTCTAAGTGTCAATTTTTGAAACATACAAATATTCCTCTAAAATCAGACGAAATACGAATTCCGATTTACTCACCTGTTATCAGGAGAGAACCTCAGTGCTGCATCTTTCAGCCCAGTACTGACCCTGAAAAGTAATTCTAACCGTACTTAACAGTAACTTGAATTTCCTTCCATAGGCTAACATTGACTGGTTTCACTTGGAAATTCTTCTAAGTATGGAGTTTTGGAACTTTATAATATTTCTCTAAAATCAGCCGAAACTATGAATTCCGATTTACTCACCTGTTATCAGGAGAGACCTCAGTGCTGCATCTTTCAGCCCAGCACTGACCCTGAAAAGTAATTCTAACCATACTTACCAGTAACTTGAATTTCCTTCCATAGGATATCCATTGTCTGGTTTTCAGCAGAAAAGTTTCAAAGTGTTGATTTTCACAAACTACAAATATTCCTTAAAAATCGCCTGTGTGACTTAAACGCATTCTTTCAACTGTTTACAGGAGATGCACCAGTGGTGGTTCCAGGATCCACCTCTGAGTAAGAAAAAGTAACGATAACACTACTTACCTGCTAAGTGAATTTCCTCCCATAGGATAACATTGGTGATTCTATATGAAAAAGTTTCTAAGTGTCAACTTTTAAAATACAATAATATTCCTTAAAAATCACTACTGTAACCAAAACGCTTTTACTCAACTGTTTACAGGAGATGTCCCAGGACTGAATCTAGGATCCAGTCCTGTGGTTAGAAAAGTAATCCATAAAGTAACTAATTGCATTTAACTAGAAATTCACATTGAGCTCAATGTTGCATTGTGTTTGAAATTGTGTTGCCCATTGCAACAACTGTAACTACTGTACTTAAAAGTCTATTGCCTATTTGCAAAGTATTTAAACTAAAGTAATTCATTCTGAGAAAGTATATTTTGTAATGTAATGTATAATGTAATTACAATGTAATTTAAAAAATAAAATATCTAAAAATAAATAATTTCAAAAAATGTTGTAAATCAGTATCAAAAAAATAAATATAACAATTAATACATTTAAAAATTGTCATTTACAAAACCTTTGAAAAAACCATAGGTTTCAGACACGTTATAGTTAGGAATTAGCATTTAAAAACCTTTGAAATTCACTGAAAAAACCATAGGTTTCAGACACGTTATAGTTAGGAATTAGCATTTAAAAAACCTTTGAAATTCACTGGAAAAACCATAGGTTTCAGGCACGTTATAGTTAGAAATTAGCATTTAAAAAACCTTAGAAATTCACTGAAAAAACCATAAGGTTTTAGGGACAGTTATAGTTAGTTGGACATTGCACTCGTACAAAACCCGTGAAATTCCCCCGTTATAGTTAGTTCAGGTAACTATAACTCGCGCCCCGCAATGCACTGCTGATGACGTCACATATTACATCACTCATGACATGGTCAGTGACATCACTGATGACATCTCAAATGACATCACTGATGACATCACTGATGACATCATCCATGTGAGAATTTAATGCATCTTCTCACACCCTAATATAAGCTTTGATACACCCACTCTAAATTACAGACTGCCATTCTCAAAACCATACACACTCCAATACCAATAAGTACATACCCACTCACTGATTCTTAGGTCTACACACACATCTACTCACTCACTTGTACAGTCACTCATACTTACGGTCACTCAGTACAGGACTATCATATGCACTCATACACCTATATAAACACTCACACACACGCAACTCATCCATAGAGGTACTCACACACCTAGTCAGTCATGCAAATAATTAATCACACTACCAATTTACTCACCTATACAGTTATACACACACCAGCTCACTTACTCATAAAAATACTAGCACATTCTTACGCTCCTATGCAATCACTGATGCAAGCACACACTCATCCATATAGCCACTCTCACAATCACTCACTCTCACTTATAGCCATTTATATACTCCAACACACATATATACTGCCTTTCACATATGTAGTTACTCACACATGTACCACTGAGATATACATTCAATCACTAACACACCCATACACACACTCACCCACCCATACAGTCCATCACAGACGCACTCTTGAAACCATGCACCCAGTGAATCACCCACTCACACATCTATGCACAGAGTCACACACACCCCACCCACACAAACACTGAGGCACCCATACAGATACTCAGAGAACCAATCCATAACCCATATAGACACTCATTTAGCTAGTCAGAAACCCATGCAGCTGCTTACACAACAACAGACAGACGGATACAGACATTCACACAGTTTAGTCACTCACCCATGCATCCAGTAAGATACGTTTAATCACTCACTTATAGACTCAGTCACGCACCTACTAAATCATCCATTCAGGCGCTTACTACACCAACTCATTCTTCAATACGCCTTTCCCTATATATATTAAACATATTTAAACTTTACAGAAACACACAGTCACTGGATGATGTCATCAGTGATGTCATTTGAGATGTCATCAGTGATGTCATCAGTGATGTCACTGACCATGTCATGAGTGATGTAATATGTGACGTCATCAGCAGTGCACTGCGGGGGCGCGAGTTATAGTTACCTGAACTAACTATAACGGGGGAATTTCACGGGTTTTGTACGAGTGCAATGTCCAACTAACTATAACTGTCCCTAAAACCTTATGGTTTTTTCAGTGAATTTCTAAGGTTTTTAAATGCTAATTTCTAACTATAACGTGCCTGAAACCTATGGTTTTTCCAGTGAATTTCAAAGGTTTTTTAAATGCTAATTCCTAACTATAACGTGTCTGAAACCTATGGTTTTTTTCAGTGAATATATATATATATATATATATGTATGTATATATATATATATATATATGTATGTATATATAACCAGTCAATACTCAAATAGACCCTGCAAACCAAAATTAAAACTTAATGTTAAATAAAAATAATAAACTCTACAGTAAATGAACCCTAATTAAAAATATTAAGCATATATGCTCTCTCTCATATTGGAGTTTTGAGAGGTATTTTTGGAATGTTAAGTGCTTGTGGTGGCTCTAATCTTTGTGCACCACCAGCGATTTGGCAGCACACCAGCATACTGCAACTCTTTTCTTAGCAGTTATAGCAACCTGAGCTAACAATAACTTATGTCCTTGCAATGTACTGCTTATGACATCACATATTACATCACTTATGACATGGACGGTGGCATCACATATTACATCACTGATAACATCTCAAATTACATCACTGAGGACATTACTGCCTAGTTAACAGTGTCTTTTTAGATCCTGCAGGAACTATGAACATACATACAAGGGGTCCTACACCTAGGGGATATCATCTGAGGTTGAATACCTTAATTAATATATTGTTTGATGTATTACTATGGATGGCATTCCAACATGTGATTTTAATCTTCTCGGATGCCATATTGCAATATTATGGGTAGCGAGATCGGGCTATGCTGAGTCCTGTTTCTTTGACTATAAACTGGAACGTTACGCTCTTTATTTACCTTTATGGAAAATAATTTGCACTGCCCTTGATTGCACGTATTTAATTAGATTATTCTAATGTTCTGATGCATTCCCATGGCTCTGCAAGTGCTTTTTCTTAAAGATTCTTTAGATCATATTTTCGCATATATATATATATATATCCCTGCTGTCTATCTTCCCCTTCAAGTAAGTCCCTCAATCTGCCTCCCTGAGGGCAGAAAGTTTGTTACAACCTTTGAAGGGTGGAAATTTGGCCTAATGCCTGGATGGACCATCCTCACTCTATTTTTTGTAATCAATATAAAAATTCCTGATTTCAAATGGACTTTCTGCCCCACCTGTGAGGGAATATTGGGGGGAAGCCTCATGTGGTTAGAAATACGGCAGGAGCCTTTTAGGGCGGGTTTTGGCCTGATGCTTGACCAGGCCACAGCATCCCATTCTTTGTTACCAAAATAAAATTCCCTGGTAGCTAATAAGCTTTCTGCCCTCTGGGGAGGGCAAATTGGAGTAAATCCCCTAATCTACCACCAGGATTGGCAGAAAGACTGTACAGTCTTTAGGGATGGGGATGGCCTGATGCCTTCACTGAAGAAACAAAAGGTTAAAGTAACATTATAGATAGGTGAAAATGTCAGTTTAAACATAGCTTTCTAAATTGAAAAAAACCACTGAAATTCAACAGTTATACTTATTTCAAGTAACCATAACTCAAGCCCCCGCAGTGCACAGTGATGTCATGAATTATGTAATTTCCAATGTCATCAGTCATGTAATTAGTGAACTCATAGAACATTTAATGAGTGATGTAATATGTGAGGTTATTACTGGTGCAAATTGCTCAATTATTTGAAGTTGTGTCCCTGCGGAACTCTCAATAGAATCCCGCAAACCCAACCGTCCAGGTATGCATACATTTTGAACCTTCATTTCTCAAAAAATACTGAATGGATTTACACCAAATCACAAAAGCACACTTTCTGTATAAAGATAATGCTAAATTTAATGCAAGTCCGTTCACCCACTTGGGCTGTAGACCTGATCAAAAATCACAATGGAAATTGAATGGAGAAATTGCATTTTGGGGCCCCCATGTTATTGACGGATCACCCTGAAACTTTTAAGGAAGGAGCTGAGGTGGATGATTTTTTTTTTTTGGAAAGTTTTGTGAAGATTTATCAAATGGCACCAAATTTGTTAGCAAATAAAAAAAACATTTTTCTTATGGTAACTAGGTCCTAACTATAATTACACATTGGTGACAGTCTTCTTGAGGGGTAAGGCCCGATTGCCGGCCAGTCAGCCCCACATTCTTTCTTTTAAGATTACTCATAGCTCTAGTGAGCTTTCTCCTCTGTTTCCTTTCCCAGCAGGGCAAAAATATAAAATTGCACATTTTTGGGGGTTGGGGGGTGGGGAGGACATGTTCATAACTGGTGGGTCACCCCCAAGAGCCATGCTTGGTGGGCAGTGGGTGCATACCTATATGAATATCATCTTCCTGCAGCAATCCACAAGCAGGAGTGCACTTGGGAAAAAGTTTACTTGCAAGTCTAACTACCCATGGAGACCCGGAAATAAAGCAAGAGCTATCCATAATTACCTTTTTAGACCACACACAGAAATCTTTGAGAGTGCCCATTAGGCCCTCATCCAAAAACAACCTCTTGCGCCCCCCCCCAACCTGTTATGCTACACCTGCTGAACTATCGCAGCAGAGATGCCATCCTTTGGCTGGCCTGGACCAAACAAACTGTCTTTCTGCAATCCGCTAAGATCATAATTTTCCTATGCCATGAGATTCCAGCAACAATGATACATTTTTGCGAGAGTCAAAGAGAAAATGAACGTGTGTGTCACATATTTGCTCCTGTACCTGGTTAGGCTAAAGGCCCTTTACCAACCCACATGTTCAATACAGCAGAGGACGCCTAGGCATGGATAGAAGAGAGACCACTGTGGCTCATGTCTAAGAGGCCACAACCTGATGAAGTTGTCAGAACCTGGTGGATGGTTCCTTACCCTAGATTCAGATGCAGAAGACAACGAGGGAGGAGTAAGTCAGTTCCTTAGCAGGAACTCTAGCCAAGACAGAGCTGACCACTCCTCAGCATCTGAATACCATGATTCCACTCTGCAGAGCCATCCCAGGGCAGTGGGGCTGAGTGAGCACTGACATAAGACGACCCAATCCTCTCTGGTATCTGGACACAAGGATGGCTGACTTCCCATCCCACATGATTGAACTCAATAAAGAGTTGTAAGTGCGTGTGATCCATGACATGCTAAAAAAGCAGGCAAACTCCCAACATATGTGTTCCGTCACTTTTGTTATTCAACATGGGTTAAAGCTGAGAGCCGGGAGGTGGGGAAATTATGGCTGAGTTGAGCCTCCACTATTATTTAGTTTAGAGTCATTGGTTAGTAAGGAAAGTTATGACGGGGACAGATGCTTCAGTCGTGGAATTATAGGGAGGGATGGAGTTGGGAATTGGCTTTGTTGAGCCCAGTTAAGTTAGAAGAGACAAGATTGGCAATTAGCAAAGGAACAGTGCAACTGTATACACTGCGAGAGATAGGGAAACATGAGCTCACTCAACTCCTATAGGATTATGACATGAAATGTTAATGGGCTGCTAGATAAACATAATTGTGGAGCAATTATTGTGAGAAATCAGGACCTGTTTGCAGAGTCCCCCCACACTTTGACTATTAGGTGCTGGTTTCCTGACACTGATTGGGCCTCGGGCTCTGCTAAACAGACCCAGGGCCTGTGCTCTAAATTAAAAGTACATGGATAGGTATAATTTTAATTGGCAATGACAGACCACTGGAAGCCCCTAGTATATAATAAGGCAAGGGGGATTCAAACTACCTATAAGTCCCTAGTTATAATAGGCCAGGGAGGTTTAGAGGCCTAGTAAATTTCCTTCACTGGAGTGTGCACTGCTGAGTTGCCTGCTGTCATTTTAAAAGCCAGCTCTGCCTTGCAGGCTGCTTTTAAATTGTAATTATATGCAAATTAGACTTTTGAAATAAAGGTACTTCCAAAGTAGTAATCTACCTTATTTTTTACATATGGGTCACCCCTAAGGTCTGCCCTACGTGCCCCAGGAGTAGGATGTCTTATAACTATAAACAGGGACATTATAAGATATATTTTATAAGCTCTGGTGAGGGAAAAACTGCCAATTCCATTCCCCCCCTTGTAGTGAATGGTTCCATAGGCTATTATTGAGGTATTTCCTTAAAGTATAAATATTGACAGGAGCCACCTAAAAATATACTTCAAGGTATCTAATTAATATGTAAAATAAATCCAACAAGTTGCAACTGTTAGATTTGTAATAACTATTACAGAAAATAAGTTATTAAACTTTCTTTTCTGCCGGCCAAAATCCAGCTTTCCAGCTACCCTCTCCTGAGTGGCCAGCCTTTCCCAGGCTAGGCCAAGCTGTCTAAATGAGGTGTGAATTGGCCTGCTCTAAGACAAAGGGTTTTCTGTGGGTGGAGAACTGTGGCTGCAGAAACAGATGGCAGGATGAGGGGCGAAGCAGCCAAACTGGTCTTCAAAGGGAGAATGACACTTTAGGACAGCACAGGCTCACCCCACATCCTGCAACCCCAGCCACAGAGGAGCCCCTGCATTTAGATTAGTGAAGGGAGTGGAAGGTACTGTTAGTGAATCTTAGCCACTCCAGTGGGTTGGCTTAGCCTGATCTAACCTTAAAGGAGAGAAATTCTCCATGTGGGATTTTGTCTCGGTCCAGCGGTTGTATGACTTTACAACGCATTCCGTTGTAACGCATGCCTTTACCACGCATGTGTTACAACGCGAATGCCATCACCACGCATATCCTTTACCACGAAAATGCCTTTTACACGCATACTTTTACAACGATTTTTGTTGTTAAAATATGCATGTTAATGGCATTTTCATGTTAAAGGATATCACCCTAAAAATGTACCCTTTAAATTTACCCCTGCGCGACACCACCCCCTCATTCCCCCTTACCTCTCCTCTCCTTGATCTTCCGAGGTGACGTTGCACATCGTTAAGAGGAAGAGGAAGTGTCCTTCCGTTTCCTCTAACGACGCCGATTGCCTCCACATCTTTTTCTTTAAACGATGGAAACAGGTGCGTTTTTTAAAATTTTTATTTTGGGGGTGCCCCCCCAAGCCCCCTTTTTTAATCCCACGCTTTGTTTGGGGGGGGAGACCCCCAAGCCCCCCCTTTTTTTTTCTTTTAACTTTAGCACACATGCCTTTACTACGTATCTCGTAGTAAAGGTATGCGTGGTAAAGGCTATTCGTTGTAACCACGCATGCGTTGTAATGCATGCGTGGTTATGGTTATGTATGGAAACGGCCGCGTTGTAGTGGCCGTTTCCCGGTCCAGCATGACCTTTTTTAAGTCTTTGAGCGCTATTTGCTTCTAAGCGCTAGTTTTACTGTTAATCGTTACAAATTCATATCTTTGGTTCCCTACATTAGATTTGTGTTATTTTGGTGCCCATCTGTTCATAAAAATGTAATCTATGTTTATAAATTACTGTTGGATTTTTATTGTGCAGTGTGTCTTACTTATTTAATGTATTGGTGTTTCTAATTGCTTTACACGCCTGTCTCCTAAGTTAAGCCTGCCTGCTCATTGCCAGCTACCAAGGTTGGAGCAAGGGATTATTATATTGAGACACTAACTGTACCTTTTATTGTGTTTGTGGCCATATTACTAGTGGTAAGTCACTACTTATCACTACTAGTAATCCACTTTTCAACAATTATGCAATACTGCAATAAGTTTTACTGTTGCTATAGACCCTCCTGTTGGGTGCAACATGTAACTTTCTCGGCCACCACAGCTACAATAGGGTTTTCCCTACCAGGGGATCCAGAACATAACTGGCGACATGAGAAACTACATAGTACTAAAGGGAACGGTAGACGGGAACCCCTGGATAATATGTAGTATATACACACCTCCTGCATTGGTTAAATAAACATTACAAATTCAAGGACTGAGAATTATGGAGGAAAACTTTCACACAATTATGCACCAGAACATGGACATAGACTTGTTGTCCACTCCACCCAACGACTCTCCGTACATGCGCTGAGTCTTTGGAATTAGTAGATGCTTGGCCGGGATGGCACCCAAATGCTACTCAACGTACATACCTGTAATCCCAGCATAGATGCACTTCCAGCCTAGATTTCATATTCCTCCCTGTGATTCACTTAGGGATGGTTAAGAGCGCCACATCCTGCCCCAAAAGCCTTTGTGGATCTCAGATGCTGTCATTTGGACCAGGGCCTATGGAATGCTGGCTGATTAACATATGGTGACTGAGAGATGTGGGCCTTGCTATTCTCCTCCAGCGCGCCCACCACTGAATACTTTGACCTAAATGTCGACTTGGTAGCTTCCCATACTACGATCTGGGGTGACTACATCAGGTCATTTGTTGCTGCGCTTTTTCCAGGGTGGGTAGGAGAAAAAGGGGTCGCATAGCAGATGTAGACAAACTTGAGAAGTTACTCCGTCAGTTCCGAGAATGTGCTCCATTTGAATATTTCGAGAGGAAAGCACGCACCTCTCCCTCATTCAATTAAAACGGCGGGAAACATTGTTGGAAGCCTCCACCCACATGTTAGTTATCAGTATTTTGTTGTGCTGCGTAGCAGTGCTTAAATTAAAAAACAATGGGGCAGATTTACAAGCCCCTTGCGTCATTTTTGCGTTACTTTTCCCATGTTAAAAATGACGCAAAAGTGGCGCAAGGGCCTTGTAAATAAGCCCCAATATGTGCTGGTGCCTGAAGTTTTTCTCAAAAACCCACAGTCCATGATGACAAGTGTCAGGACTGCTGAATATCAAGGCTGAGTACCCTTGATCGCAACACGTGCCTCTTTCTTCAACCACCATACACTCCCGGAATGTTTTCTTCATCCATTCAGGTTAGTTTCTATCCCTGCTTACTGTGTTCATCTTTTTTTTCTGACTTTCAATTTCTCCTCTTTTCTTCCTTTTGTGCTTTTAGTCTCTTTTGCTCTGTGTCAAAATCTGATGAGGAAAAGTAAGTGGTGGTCCACAAAAATGCACTGGCAATGCACTGCAGAGCTAAATTTCACCAGTATTTCTTTTCTTTCTTTTGGCCGCTCACAGCCATAGAAGATCACAAAAAAATAATTTATCAAACATTCAATAAAGTCCAAAAGAAAAATGTGCAAAGATCGCAATTCAAGTGACAGAGTAGAATAATTAAAGATTGTCAGCATTAAAAGATTTTAAAGAATTGTTAAAATACAAAAAACAGGGCAAAATACAGCTAACCAACAAGTAATACATACAATAAGCAAATCATCATCATAAGTAAGATTTATTCCTGCGAATATAAAGCAGTATCATCATGATTGCCTAGTGCCAAAGAATCAAAGTTTATTTAGTTAATTTCAGAGAGTGAATAAAGCAGTTCACTATAGTTTCTAACTGAGATAGATTACCAACACCCCACACTTCAGAACCATATAGGGTTGCACTGACTGCTTTGGCACAGTATATCTGCAATGCTGGCGATGAGAGGTGAAAGGTGGAAGATTTTAAGGCCCTCAATACAGCCCCAGCCTACGAGAGAGTGTTCATCCGTCAGGCCACAAGATAATCACACTGCTTTAGTCCCTTGAAGGAGACACCTTGTACGTGTATTTTCCCATTGAAGGACCTAGGTGGATTGAAAGCCATAAACTTGTTAAATTGGTATTTATTTCTAGCCCAAACGAGTCACAGAAATTGGCAAATTTCCTAGCAGAGTTTGCAGGACCCTTGGAGTTTTTGATAGTAAGAGAGTATCAACAGCAAACAGGAGAGCTGGAATCTTTTCACCTTCCACTTTGGGGGAATTATTATCACAACTATACAAGTGCCTCAATCACCACATTAATATAGAATGTGAATAAAATTAGGGCTAGCACATAGCCTTGGTGGACACCTCTTTCTAGTGGGATTTTATTTGTCAGCTCCCCTTTGACCCCCCCCATCTAACCTGCGCAAAGTTGTTACTGTACAGACATACAATCAGGCTGCCCTTAAGTCTATAAACGCTACATAATGGTGCTCGCGCCTCAACTTTACAGTCTTCAAGACCAGAAGGGAATAGTGGAAAACTGATCAATTGTACTGTATTTTCCCTAAATCCAGCCTGCAGTGAGAGAGAGCCTTTGCCTCAAGCATCCACTCCTGGACTCTTCTGAAATTTGTCTACTAAAGATTTTTTGGACAGTGTCAATAAGGCTAATGGATCGATAGTTAGCCAGATTTTTCCTAGAGTTCTTCCTGAAAATAGGAAACATTTCTGCCCCTCTCCAAGTGGCGGGAAAATCATAGCCCTGTGTTATTGCGTTTGTTAATAAATTGAGATACGGACCCCAGACAGTGGGTTCCGAGTGATACACATCGGCTAAGATCTTGTCTAATCCAGCTGTTCTACCCCCCTTCATAGAATTAATTGCCATCACCATTTCATCTATCGTGAAGATGATATGGTCCGTGCTGCCCTCGTCTGTCAGTAGTATCAATGGAGTCAACACTTTGATATACTAATGGATGCAGATCCTTAAAGTGCTTACACCATACTTTAGGTTGGATATATAATTTATCCATCTTAATAGGGTCAGCATTGCCCTGTGAAAAAAGATGCCAGAATTCCCTAGTCCTACAGGTTTTCAGGTTATCAGTTATATCGCGTCATTTCCTTTCCTCCCACTCCCTCCTGCTGGTAATTTGTATGACCTTATACTCAGGAGTGGCAGGTAACTTATAAAAGCGGTGAGGCGAGTGAAGTGCCCCACCACATCCCAAACATATTTTCATTAAAGAAGAATACAAAATAAAAGCACTCGCATAAATTACATTTGCATTAAAAATAAATTAAATGCACTAACCTGGGCTGCGTACTCTGGGGCATATTTACGTTTCCTGGCGCATCCCTGCAAATCAGCAGGGATGCGCCAGGAAACGTGCGACACGCATCTCAATCCTTGCGCCACCACGGATGCGCCGCATTTACAATGCGGCGCATCATGGCGCAAGGAAATGCAGATGCGTGTCGCATCTGCTGCCGTAACGTTAGCGCAGTGCTGGAGTTGTGTCGCGTGCGCGACGCAACTCCAGCACTGTGCCAACCATGCCCATGTCTAACATGGTGCGTCAAGCCTTACGCCTGCTTCAAGCAGGCGCAAGGTTTTGACGCAGCGGGGTCGGAAAAGTGACTGAGTGAAATCTTGTAGATTTCACTCAGCCACTTTTCCGAGGCGTTCCTGCGCCGGAACGCCCCCCCCTGCGCCAGAACGCCCACATGAAACCTGACGCAGGTTTCATGTGGCGCAGGGCTTTACAACGTGACGCATCTCCCTAGATGCGTCACGTTGTAAATACCCCGCAGCATGGCGCTGGCTTTACGCCGCCGCTGCGTCACAGAAGTGACGCAACGGCGGCGCAAACGTGGCGCAAGGGGCTTGTAAATATGCCCCTCTGTCCTTGCAGTCCGTGGCTCTGACGGGCACCAGTGAAAGATGAAACATACCTAATAATCCAGATACTGCTCTCATTCTGCATGAGCGCAGTGCCTGGTTTGGGCAAAGCAGGCTGGCTAGACGCTCCTTTAGGCCCTGTAGGCCTGTGCTCTGTCTCCACCCAGCTGCCTAAGACAGCTGGGTAGAGACCTCCAAAGTGCATATGTCATTTTGGCTGGCTCAAGACAGCCGGTCAAACTGACTTGCTCATTTTTACAGCGTCTGGTCAGGCACGTCACCAGTCCTCCGTACAGCAGAGGACATGCTCCCCCTTCACTTCGGCTCCTGGGCACACTTTGTGAATAATAAAATGGAATGAAATCATTTCATTGCCATTTTATTGTTATTGTTCACGGGCGGGGGGATGACGCTCTCCCCAAGCTTGAAGTTTAAGCCAGCCTCATTCCAAGAAAGTAATCTTAGGGCATCCCGACTATGCCTAGGTACCCCACCTGCTGTAAAATCAGGATTGGTTTGTGGACACCCAATCCTGGGTTAGGCCGGCGTGGCTCACTGTGATTTTTCACCAGGATTCTGTACCCTGACCACTTTTCTTTAGCTTATTAATCAATCGTTATCGCCCAACCCTGACAAGGTAGAAAATCGATCAAGGTGACAATAGAATGTATGAGCAGGTAAACAGACCTGACCCTCAAGTCTCCAGTCCTCACTCTTGAGTCTCTGTAAAAGTATCCCAGGGGTAACATTTGTACTTCAATTGCCACGGACAACCTAGATAGTAAGAATGAATGAGACCACCTTCAAAAAATGGATTGGCAAAATTGACGATCACCCAATCTCCCACAAACTCCTCTTCTAGGTGGCCCACCCATGCCATTCTACAAACAAACAATATACATGAAAACAAATTGGTTTTGCACTGGACATGGGAAGAGAGCGAGTGGGTAACCTTGTTAATTAGTTGGCTAGTACTCTGGTGTCTTGGGGATCAAGTTTGGGGATATTGGTTATAATCAACTCATATGGGCAAACAGATGGCAGTAGATGCGGTACTGAAGAGTAATCACTGTCTTTCACCAGAGCTGATGAAATGGATGAAACCGTCGAAGAGGCCTGGGGGCTATTGGATAAGTAGAGCACCATGCACCTGCCGAAGATAGAGCTGTGGATGGTGCAATAAAGCCATATTGGCTGTTTTGGTGCCTGCTGTAAGTGAAATACAGGCAGCAGAAGGTCTCCTGACACTATTACATCGCTCCCTAACAGGGGCACCGCAGAGCTACATTTTTATTGGGTCATTACCATTTCAAGCAAAATAAATCAACATTTATGAGTACATTGTCTTCTTCCAGGTCTAAGACTGTCCCATCTTCCCCTCGTGTTTTTTGGCATTCTTGTTTTCCTTTTGTCAATAAACATTTATGCAATAAAATTGTAAGTTATGTGGAGCCATGTCCTCAAGCCACATTTAGGATTGGGAGACAGGAGAAAAAAAGCCATTTATAGTGTAAGTGAGTCCCAAACGTTTTCAAAATCTGATATGCAATTAAAGAAGTTAGCGTACATGCAAAAACATACAGGGACATATTTACAAGTCCCTTGCGCTGCAGGTGCTTTTCTTTTTGTGACGCATTGGTTGGGCCGTGTGGTGCTCCACATTTAGAAGGACACTTAAAGCCACCCTGTGTGGCTTTTCGTGTCCTCGTAAATACGACCCCTTTTCACGCAGCACTTTGCTTGAAAGGGGCATTCCATGGGTGTTGCTGTGGGTGTTTCCACGCAACACCCATGGATTCTGCCACATTCCTAGATTTACAACCTTTCGTAAACCTGGGAATGCGTCAGAATCCTAAGCCACCCCTGGGGAGGTGCAATGAGGAGAAATGCTTTTATTTCTCCTCGTTTTCCCTCTTTCTATGCATGCCGCATTCTGCAGCACACATCGAAAGAGGAGAACACCTCTCGTGATTGTTTTTGTGCAGGAAGGTGTCCCTTCCTTCACAAAAACAATCTTCCCTGCAACACAGGCACCCTTGCACTATGGTGCAAGGGTGCCTGCGTTGGCGCATGGCAGACAATTGTGCGCCAGTGCAGGGGAGAGCTCAGGGATATGTCATATTGTTGTAAATCAAGAATGCATGTGAATGTGTCTGATTTCTTTACCAATGAAAACCTCTTTCTTTGCCCTAATAACTATGAACAAAATGTTCAATCAATTATTTTATGTTGCACAAGATGTGGATAGGGAAAACAATATCATCATTGGACTTCAGGGAAAACGTCATAATAATGTTCACATAGTACGTTTCACTCTCTTCTGCATCCTGTTATTTGAAACAATTATTTCATTTTGGCATGCTGACAAATAATAGACCCCTATTTGAAGACCACCGATTTCCAAAGACACATCGCCTTCTAAAAGCTTAAAGTGGCACTTTTCATGAAAGCTTATGCAGGCCAGATGGATCCAATGACTTGTGAAAGGTCATTTGCCTGGAGTGAAATTGGATCTCTTGGTGGGTGGCTCCCAGCAGTACCACTGAGAACCCATTACAGCAGTATAAGGATATTATTAGTTGTATTGTAATACCTTCAGGCTATTGAAAAAACACACATCACAGAAAACTGCAAGGAAAATAAAGGAAGAGATGCAAAAGGTGGAATAATTTAAAAACATATCCAGAATAATTTGACTCTAATCTTTGTTTTATATTAAATTGCCTCTTTACTAACTACACTCTCTCTAATGAAGCTCACTTAAAACTATTTCTGGTAATTCACATAAGGGAAGAGGAATATGCAAAATATAGCAGAACAACAGAGGGACAGTTTTAACAGTTAGCTCTTTCTAGAGCGCTAATGGGCATATTTATGAACGGTTTGCGTCATGCTTGCATCACACAATATGGTACATGCACGACGCAAACCTCTCAGTCATATTTGTGAAGCCACGCGAAGCCACTTTGAATGGCTTTGAAAGGCTATACAAATATGGAATAATGCAATGCAGCGCAAATTGCTGCGTTGCCTTACTCTGCGCAAGGGAGGCATTCCATGGGCATGGCGGGTGGTGTTCCCACGCAACTCCCATGGTTTTTGATGCATTCCCAGATTTACAAGGACTTGTAAACCTGGGAATGTATCAAGTTCTTATGCCTTCCCAGGTGAGGTGTAACGAGAAAAAATTCTTTATTTCTCCTCGTTGTTTCCGCTATGTGTGCTGCATTCTGCAACACACATAGAAAGAGGAAAACACATCTATGGGTTGTTTTTGTGCAGGAAGGTGCTCCTTCCTGCACAAAAACAATCCTGCCTGTAACACAGGCAGCGTTGCACCATGGTGCAAGGGTACCTGCATTGGCGTTAGGCTGCAGAAACGGCGCCAATGCAGGGGGAAAGGACAGAAATGCACCGTATTGGATAAATCCGGTGCATTCCTGCCCTTTCCCTGTGATGCAGGGCAGCGCAACAAGGTGCCCCTAAGTGACCAAAAATAGACAACACAGCACCAAATCACAGCAAAATACGTTGCCCTCAAAAATGTATATTACAATATTACAGATCTTTCATAGTCTCAATTTCTACAATACTCTTGCCAGAGGTTATTTTTAAAGACTATTGATTACTATTCATTTTTAAAGCAAAGATGTTCTGTTTTTGTGATACCCTAAATGTATTCATTTACTTATGTGTGAGAAAAACTTTACACATGCAATACAACCCTTCTAAACTGCATGGACCTCTGTGGAGAAACAGATGCCCCATTTTAACCTACGATTAAACTCTTCAGGGCCTCATTTATGAAAAGTGTTGCATCGCTGAGGTAAAACAGTGTTGCAACACTTTTCAGTGCGCCCTCCTTGCGACACCATGGATGCGCTGTATTTACTGTATGGCGCTCCATGTCACAAGGATTGACAGATACATCAGGAATCCTGACGTATCTGTCGGCGCAAAAATAGCGCATTACTGGAGTGTGTCTGGAAACAGATGCAACTCCAGCAATGTGTCATTTCACATGGGCCAAGCCCCATGTGAAAAGTCCTGCGTCACCCCTGAAGCCTGCTTCAGGGAGGCGTATGGATTTGACACAGTGATGCTTTAGAAGTGTCGCAGTGAAATCTCATAGATTTCACTGCATCACTTCTACCAGCCTTTTCTGAGCCGTAACGCCCACCCTGCATACATTATACCTGATGCAGGTACAATGTAGCGCAGCAATTTACAAAGTGACGCATTTTTACGACGGCGTAAGGGGCTATAAATAAGGTGCTTTAGAGAGCATCAATCATATGGAGACCAGCGCAGCCATGTTCCAAAAGAGGCACTCTGACCCAGACCACCAGAAATGCAAGCGACCTGTAGTTATCTCATTTATTCAGCTCTGTGATTTGTCAAAGGTCAGTGATATGTCCCTTCTTTTTAGGGTTGTTTATATATGTCCTGTGTCTGGTGCGATCCTCCTTATGTAGGGGTGAATCATCCCTGTCTGTGTGTCACTACATATGCTTCACTTATCCCTATATTTATTTTGTGTGCTCTGCACATATACCTGGTTGTGTCTCATCTTGATTGTCTTATGTTTCCATCCTTAAAATGCATGCTGCAACAAGGATGTTTTTTCTTTTCCCAAAAATATAAAGATGTAATCTTATGGGTTAGTAGGCATAGGCGTAAAGTGATGTTCATGATTTTCCCCAGCACCAGAGCTCAGTTATTCCCAAACACAGGAGAGACTGTGGTGAGTATGTAGAGTTTAGTGTTTTGTACATGAGCTTCTACAACACATAAACTTAGATATTCACACGCAGACACAAGCATAAGGCTTTAAAATGTACCCTTAGCTCTGCTTATGATAGCTTTGATGAGATCAAGACATCCTGCAACAAGGGTGGGGACATTGAGAAACAAAATAAACCATTATAGTTGAAAGTTAAAGAACTAAACAAACTATAAACTGCAGGAATGGTCCAAACGTTGGGCTTAGTTGAGGCTTAAATAAATTAGCAAATATTCCTCTCATTATTGGGAGATATGTTCTTGTTTTCTTTTTGCCTGAATAATAAGCATTCATATCACTCAGTGGAGGCTGTCTGCTCTAAACTTTAGAACTATATAAATGACTATCGACAGACCAACTTTATGAATCAGTAGAATATATTGTGAGAAGCAAAGTCTGCTGAGAAACAGGCACCCACCTGCAACTGGAAATGTGATTTAAAGGTGTCAGGGCATGTTAAAGTAGCAGCATTACAAATGTCTCTAAAAGAAGCTTCTTTGGAAGCTGCCTAAGAGGCTGAGACTTCTTCAGCTCAACAACTCTGCATAGGGCCTGACCAAAAGGCATCTACTGGTTCACAACCCCATACGGTGGCCAAATGGATCAAGAGCAAAGAGTAGGAGACGTTGGGTAGTACCCTTGACCTGGAAAACCAAAGATAGTGATTTCATGTTTTTATAAACATTTGTCAGCTTTACATCTGTGTGAATATGGAAAAAGCTAGAAATTTAAAGCTGCAAAGCAAATGGCATAGCAACTCCTCACACTGCCAAGGATGGCCAAGGTAAAGTTATAGAAAGTTAAATTATTAGAGAGATTTCCAATTATAACATCAAGGTGGAATAAGTATTACTTACCATCAGCCCCTCCTGTATATTCTTCAGAAACATCTTCTTATCCAATAGAAGTGATTAGTGACTTTCCTGAAAAGACAGAAGAAAAGTACACACTCGTTAGTTGCACTGACCGCAGTACATCCCTGCAAAAGCCAGTGATGCAAATCTGTTGGTTCGCTAACCGTACCTGTTCTAAATTCACCTCTTCCTTAGATCCACTCCTCCCTTATTGTGTCAGGAAGCATTCCAAGAAGTATGGATTACTGGTTATGGTTGGACACCATGTGGCCATAATACTACATATGCACAAGCACCAAGTGCAATCAGAGGAGGAAAGGCTGGCGGTCTCCACAGAGTGTAGACGCTCTCTAGTGTAAGGCTTTGCCTGCATTGTAAAATACACTATGTGACGGTGTCCCAATGACTAGCTAAGGGCCGTATTTAGATCTTAGCATATATAATAGGATATAATGGGATTTATATTTTGGTGGACGGGTTATCAATCATCGTTGGTCCACCAAGATCTAAATCAGGCCCTCTATTTCCCTGTACTCTCACGTTGTTTGGAAATACCATTGACTATCTGGAGGTATCAGTTATATCTTTCATCTTGTCTCACTGTCCTTGCTAGTCAAGAATGATACAATTTTGTTTCTGGCATAACCCTGCAATGTAGATTCAGGAATATGTTTGTAAAGCACAACTGCTTTCCTTGGAGAATGTGGGAGACAATTGGGTCTACAGAGAGGCATTCTGAAAATCAAAAGACATATTTAACTATTTTTTAAACATTTGACTTTTAGACTTTGAAAAAAACGTGATTGTTTCATTAGGAACAAAATGTTTATTTTACTGATGGAACAGTAAGGATTTTAATGTCAGGCTATGACACACAGATTATGTATATGTGATTATACGTAAGGTAATCATAATTCTTAGTAGTGATATTTGAAATGCCAAGAGCAAACCACAGAATATTATTAACTGTTACCCATAGCAATGGCACAAAGGACCAAGTAGTAACTGTTCATATCTGCATGGCAGAGCCTTGAGTTATAAAGTTTAAGGTAGCTATTGAATTTGGGGAAAACTGTTAATGAACATATATATGTGATACTCATCTTTTTTGTGCTTTAATTTCAGGAACAACAAGCTTCATATCAGAACACAAAGAGGTGGTTATACAGAAATTTAGCAATGGCCTATTCCTTCACAAATATGGTTAAATGCAGAACTTCCACAGCTGGTTATTAATAGGTTAACTATCTTCCTTAGAGTCTCACATTGGCCTGCAGACAACAGCTCCCCAGCAGAGGTTACAAGTCAGATTAGTGATGTCTTGTGTCTATGTTCTCTCCCTTGTCCTATATACATACATACACACACACACACACACACGCACGCACACACACACACACACGCACACACACACACACGCGCACACGCACATACACACACACACACACACACACACACTGAGTACTTATTTAGCCAGCTTGCATCACAGAGGCATGTTTACAATCGGAATCATGAGAGGTAGATTGCCACTCCCACCTCCTCAAGCTTGTTATTATGTATCTTGCACTACAATCCATGGGGCCTATTCAGAAATTGCACTGTGTACTAAGTTTTGTAGTACTACAGTATAACTACAAACGTATACATAAACTACACCTAGAGGCCTTTTTCTGTGCCTGCCCTGACTTTTTCTGTGCAGAGATCTCTGTATCGACTGCAGAGTCTTCGCACACATAGGAATACCCTTTAAAGGATGGAGGAGTAGCTGGAAAATTAGAAATATTTACAACTAAAGGGGAAGAGTTTAGGGAGGGGTAAGGAGGGTATAGGGAGGGATATGCACGAACCCAAAAAAGCGTAAGCTCATTACTATTCACAAATTGTACTTCTACTACAGTTACAACTGCCAAAAAGGACAGAAAACAGTAGTAAATGTACTGTTAGAAGTAAATAAATGTACTCCAGATCAGGGATGGAGTAAGTCCAGCACTGCACGTGGCCACTCACAGGAACTGCAACACCCTTCTACAGAATATAATGGATGTAGGGACTTTAAAAAAAAAACCATAATAATGTTAAATTAAATTACATTTTTAGAATAGTTAAACATATAATTTTAGTTTAATGTACATATATATATATATTATTTTTAGAATTGTTTCGCTTAATATTATATTTATTTATATGTTTAACTATTTTACATAATTACATTTATATTAATGTTATTTCCTATGGGATTTATCTACTCCATATTTCTTTATGGGACAGTGTTGCAGATAAGAGGTTTGCCATGGAGAGTGCTGGAATTACTACTGCTCCTTTCGGGCAGTAATAACTTTACACTCAGGAGGTGGAGTCATATAGGTCTATACTTTCAAGTAACATAGCACTTATATTTTGTGAACAGCTCAAAGTAGTAAAGTTACTTAAAAGTCAAAGAGTACATTTACTACCAATAAATTTACATGTGTAGATTTGACTTTGTGACTAGGCCTCCATGTCTTTTAATAGGCTACAGAGAAAGCAATGTAGTTTAACAGTTTTTCATATAATCTATGTGAATTTGTGTTGCTTTAGCATTCACATTTTCAGTTACTCCTCTAGGGAGCGACGTATTCAGCAATGTGCTAGACTTGATGGGCTTTGAGAGCCTAGGGGCATGGTTTGCTGCAATTGGTGGTCGACTTTGTTAACAGTTACAGGAACATGAGTGACAGCAATGTTTATGCTAAGGTTGCAAAATGTGTTACATTGACAAATGATGAGTGAGCAATGTTAAGATCACCTCACCGTGTGCTGGCTCCCACTCATCTTTGAGAGCACTACTGGGTCAATGTGCAATTGCCCCGAGACCTACAGGTGCATTGGTTATGTGTGAGACCCCCAAATGCCTCGTACGTGCACTTGGTGTTGGCGCAACCTTCCAACTGTAGAGCAGAAGTGCAAGAGAGTCATCAGCATTGATAGAGTGACAGACATGCGCCATGAATTGCAGTTCTCAGTGACAGCACCTGATAAGTGTCCTGGGAGTGAGTATTACAAAACATGAGAAAAGGGCAAAGTAAAACAGGTGCGGATGGGACACTAAATATATAGCAAGTTTTAAGCTAATTTGCCCCTGTGTGAATATCTCTGTTTTTCTTCATAAGTGATCTGGAGTGAGCTGTCCACAGAAGAGTGTATGCCATGCCTCAAAGAAAATGTCAGGAGAAAGAGGACTGTTGTCAAATGGAAACCCAGCATTTGGGAAAGGGCTACTTTATGTCCCAAATAACAATGACAATTGGAAATGTTTGTCAATGTAAAGGTCAGCAATATGCTGTGAGACGATCTAGAGCAGGGCTGACAGCCCACAGATCTAATGGAGCCAATGCCTGAAGGTGGCTCAGTGGTTGAAGAAAGCTGCCCTAAAACACTGCTCTGTGTTGTATATTGTGTGATATGTGTATTGTGAGTAGTGTGTTTTGTGGTGAAATGAAACCATAAAGCTGTCTAAAGCTAGAACTGAAAAGTCAGAGCAGCTGTAGAACGAGGCAGGGAAACAGCCAAACTTGAGAACTTTCAAATAACATAGTTGCCTACTCCATGTGTGTGTAGCTCACTACATCCATCGATTGGGCAGTAGGTGCATACCACTCATATTTTTTGCCTAACAACTAAAAAGACAGTACACAGGCTTGAGAAAAGTGTATGTGAGTTCAAATATACAACCAAATGGAGGGGAAATAACAGGATCCCATGATGGAAAGCATTGCCGGATACCATTTTTCACCGAATCCCAAATAAGTGCAACATGCATAGTATGAATTAATATTTATTATCCCCCCAAGCTCAGGTAAAATGTTACTTTATTCCTCTCACATAGGTTAATATTCTTTCCTCTGAATTGGTTAGTACTGAAAACCCTATCTGTATCCAGAACCATGACAGACAGGCTGACTTTAGCGTTAATAGCACCCTGTGCGACAGTCTTTGTTGGTGTCCCTATGCCCTCCTTCTTCACTGATTACCTCACTACTAGCCTCCATTGGTATCCCTCATCTCTCCTTAGCCCCTCTCTCACATGTATTTATTTTATAGTGCTATTTATTTCTAATGTAGACTCTCAGAGTGCTTTACATCACACACATATTAAGCATAGATAATAAGTCATACAAGGGTGTAAATAAAAGTATATGAAATGTTACTCAAGACAATGAGGACCACAAGGTGAACTAGTCACATGTCATCCATACTGGTAGGCATTCTATATTAAGAGTGCTTGATTTGGAGAAATGAAAGAGCAGATAAACTAAGTTTTCACGATGTGCAGGAACCAATGTTGCTGTTCTGCGTTGCATCAAAAGGAGAGAGCACAACAGTACCACATCACAACAGTATCATATCTTGTAGGATATGGTGCTGTTTCTCCTAGAAATGGGGTTTCTGGTTGGCTAGGGTATGCACCTAAGCCAGGCAGAAGCCACCACTCTAGTCAGGGTCAGGGAGTTACACACCCAAGATAACCCCTGCTCACCCCCTTGATAGCGTGGCGGAGCAGTCAGGCTTATCCCAGAGGCAATGTGTAAAGCATTTGCAAAACACACACTCACACCAGTGACACACTAGGCACACCACAAAAGAGACTCCACAGAAGGTTATATAAAAAATATAATTTGTATTATACATAAAACACATAGACCACAATCACATAAATCACTTTGCCACTAGGCAATTGTCGGAACACATACATCATACTTCACTTTGCCACTAGGCAATTGTCATAATGCATAAATCACAAATCACTTTGCCAATTAGGCAAATGTCGGACCACATTTAGTGCACCAAAGCACTACTTACGTGTTGCACATGTCATAAAAATCACCAGGGAAACATTGAGCATAACATCCCAGTTAGTGCACTTAGGCAATACTTTCAGATTGCACCCATCAGGAAAACATCAGGAAAAACCATTAGTGTACATCTTGGGATGCTCTTGCAGCAAGACATGGTTTTAAATGGCCTTCTTCCAGTTCAGGGATTTTCTTACCTTATAGAGCGGGGCCTCCGTCAAAGTCTTCCCTATGATGCCTGTAAAACAATGTAAAACAGCCACCAAGGAATATGCGGAGGGGCTCGGCCCCTCTGCCCGGGCCAATGTTGCCAGCCATGCCCTTGTAATGCGGACCCAACAACAACAATGCCCCCCAAGGTTGGGGTCAGAATGGGAGTGGCAGGCACGCCCTGCCGCTGTCAGTGGGGAGACCTCGCTGGGTCTCCCGCAGGTAGAATGAACCCCAATTGCAGCTGCCCACGAGTGCAGGGCAGCTGTGACGTGCAGAAGGTACTAGCTCAGTCCAGCCCAGCCCAGGTCTCTATGGTGTGCAGCCCATCTACTTCCTGCCGGTGATGTCAGGAACTCCGGGGGGCTGCCTTGGTCACCTGGCAATGGCGGTGACTTTTCTTGCTTCCTTGACAGCGTGGCCTTGCACTCCAGGGAATCAGGAGGAGCCGCACTCCACTTCGGCCGGTTACTAGGCAGCGCTTGGCATTCCGGGAGCCCTCGCTTCGTGTAGAAGTGGCCTCTGTCTGCTTTTTCCTGCTCTTTCAGGATCAGCCCAGAACTAGGTCCCAGCAGTGCAATCACGGGAGCGCAGGAGAGCCTCCCCAGGGGTGAAATACACATGGAGCTCCCAGAAGCACACGGGGCTCTGGGTAAATCATAGCCCATGGGAACAGCACTAGGAAGTTCTCAGGGAGAACGTTAAGCATAACAGAGTTCCAACTTCCAATAAGGTAAAAGCCCAGAGAAGTTCCAATAATCACCAAGAACTTCCAGTAATCAATAGCATAATGTAGGAAGACTTTGATATCCCTGAGTCTTCCAAAACAGGAGGCCAGCACACACAAGCCCTGGGAGATTTTTCACGAGCAAGATACCACAGGAGGGCAAAAAGAGTCAGTCCTTTTCCTCCACCACTGACAGAAGCAGCAACTGCAGGCCACCTCCCCCCGCCACACAGAAAAGGCAGCGCTCCTCACACAGTTCTTCCGCTCTTCTTCTTGGCCGGGTACTCTTGTTTCTTGAAGTAATCTAAAGTCCTGGGGTTTTAAATCTAGTACTTATACCCCATTTTGTCATTGTTCTCTTTGTGGCAAGAGTCTCTGAACCCAGTCCAAACCAGTCCTGTCCTCTCTGGTGCAGCATGACCACAGGGGGTGGAGACAGCATTGTGAAAAGGAGACACAGCCTATTCAGTTGTAAGTGAAACTCCTCCGACCACTCTAAATGCAGACCAGGTCTATTCAGCCCAGCGATTAGTCACCCAGCAAAAGGAGGGCACACCTCAACCCCACCAGTGACTGTCTGGAGTGAATGCACATCCCCAGTTCCTGTCACTCCAACATCAGACACTGAATACACAACCAGCAGAGGCACACAGAATGGTAAAGGAAGAAAATGCCCACTTTCTAAAAGTGGCATTTTCAAACACAGAATTGTCCCTATGGAAAGTTACACATGTAAAATGTAACAAAGCAACTCCCATGTTAGCCTATGGGACAGATAGCCTTTCAATAGTGAACAACGAAATACACAGTATTTCACTATCAGGACATGTCACACACACCAGTACATGTCCTACCTTTCACATACACTGCACCCGGCCTATGGGGGTACCTTGGGCCTCCCTTATGGTTGCCTTACATGTAAGAAAAGGGAAGGTTAGGGGCTGGCAAGTGGGTGCACTTGCCATGTCAAAATGGCAGTTTACAACTGTGTGCGCAGACACTGCAGTGGCAGATCTGAAATACATTTACAGGGCCACTCATGTGGGTGGCACAACCAGTGCTGCAAGCCCACTAGTAGCATTTGATTTACAGGCCCTGGCACACTCCGTACACTTTACTAGGGACTTACCAGCACATCAAATATGCCAATTATGGATAACCAATCATATCACAATTTATACAGAGAGCATATGCACTTTAGCACTGATCAGCAGTGTTAAGGTGCCCAGAATGATATAGCCAACAAAAACAGAGTCAGAAAAGTAGTAGGCAAAAGGCAAAATGTTTGGGGATAAACCTGCAAAAAGGGCCTGGGTTTCAGTTGTTCCCTCTCCAGTAATGGCTGCATTCTGCCAAAACATACACCCTTGCACAATTGTGGGTGTGTGCATGACATCAAGCATAAGTTTTATACAAGAAGAATACACTTCCAGGACAAAGTCTATGCTTTGACAAAGTTTAACACTTTACCACTTTGTATGTGTGCTCTATGTGCAGCATATATGCAAGATGGAAAGCTTTGTACAAAATAAATCTTTTCTCCAATTTTACGCATGCCTCAAGTAGGATTAATTTTTTGGTGGCAAATCCTCTCTAACAAAATTAGAAAATAGCAAATTAACGTCAAAATCCAGGCATGAGTGCGTGGGAACGTCCCTGTACCACCCATCATAGGCTTCATTGATGTACAGTAGTGCATAGTGCAACTTTGTGTTACTTTAGGGCTACTGCTCAATGCAATTCCAGATTTGCCCTGGCAAGTAACCCCCAAAACAACACTGCGCACCAGGTTTGCATTTCTATTTTGTTAGTAAATCCACCACATAAACATTGCACAATTATTGGGGTGTTCATGCTAATGAAATTGTATTGCTACCCGAAGGCACCCTTTTTCACAACTTTGAGATTGAGGGGATATATCAGAACGATTGTTACTCATGAACTCCAAGTAACAAAAGGATCTCTGTGACAAAAGCAGTAACGGAGCTATCTACATAAAATGCTATTCTGCGATCTACATGTCACACATTGTGCTTTGCAGAAGGAACATCAACCCTCTATGCTACTATATCATGAGTCAAAATTGTGAGTGTACAAATCACAGATCTCTCTATCAAGTGCATTAACCATCAGTAATGCTACCGCTGTAATTATCCCCTGCTGCAAGACATAGATCCCCGCAGCCTGCTATTATCCTGGTTCAGCCTGTCTTTCAGAGGGTGCCACTTTGACCTTGGCACCCGGTACGACGGAACTAGTCACACTGCCCTAAAGGCTGCATCCAGAAAGACATATCTGACATAACTGGGTTGACATGGGCTGGTATTTATATACACCTATGGGCACATGCATCAAGGTAGGCAATTGCGATTCCATAATTGCGATTATTAAGGAATCGCAATTATGGAATCGCAATTGCCTAAGCATGTAGGTTTCGCTAAAATATTAGCAATTCCTACATATTCCTTAATTGCGAATCGCAAATTGCGATTCGCAATTAAGGAATAGCTTCCATTCATTCCTATGGGCTTAGAGGCCCATAGGAATGAATGGGAATTGCATGCGCAATTTGCGAGTGCCAAAAGGCCACCCTGATGCACCCCCGAAATTGGCAAGTGTGCACATGTGACACACACACATGCCCTAAGGGCATGTGTGTGCGCCACATGGCACTTTGAAAAATGCACTTTTGTGCATTTTTCACAGTTTTTGCAAATTACTATCAACTTGCAGTTGATGGTAATTGGCGTTTCCTAAATGCGAAGTCGCATTTAGGAAAGGCTTGTTGCATTCCAAATAGAGAATTGTTTGCGATTCCATAAATGCATTCGCAATTTAGGTAATCGCAAATTTTGCGATTACCTATTTTACGAATTTGCATTTGGGTTGATGCATTCCAAATGCCAACATACCGGTCGCAAAGGGCCGATTCACAGAATCGGCCCGTTTGCGACCGGTATCTTGGTTGATACATGTGCCCCCTAGAGTAGTGCTTGGACATAGGGCTATTACCTATGAGTAGTGAGGATGGCTGAGGGTAGTGCAGGATTAGTTAATTTCTTGGAACATCCGTTGTGTAAATCGGTGTAAGCAAGGTACTGGAGAGTTAACTATCTTACTAAGAGATTTTGGCATGATTCTGCAGTGAAGCAAGGCGCAGATGTTCCTGAAGTGCCATGGTATGATGGTCTAGCATTCTTTAGATAAGATGTGCCATGGGGGCGGCAGAGAGAGAACTAGTAATAAACAAAGAATTTGTGTAGTTAACATGAAGCTTCACAGGGCGTTAGTCCACAGGTGGATGTTTATGTGTTACTTTGACTAACGACAGTCTTGGAAACCAGCCCATACCGACCTCCAGAAGGGACAACATGGCAAAGTACCTGCCTGAACACATAATTCATAGGAAAATACAGCAAAGCGCATGGAAGGTTGAGCTAGACATTTCTCCAATGGACAGTTACCAGAATTTTGCCTATATAAGGCTGCCTAATATACATGTATTGGAGACTCACATAGACTTGGGCCAGAGTGCTGCATCAAACAGCTGCTCCTTCCGGGGTGTGCATCAGGGTCAAGGTAGATTTATCTATACGAGGGTCTTTACGCATCAACACAAAGCAAAACATTGCAATACCAGACTATACCAGAAATATGTGGGTTGTTCTTTTTCATATTTTTCCTCCCAGGTCCACATGCAACATGTATATATCTGCTTATTTCAACTATTGGCGCATATTATGACGAATGCATGTTAAAACCTTTATCCCAGATTTGGCATCATTCCTTGAGTTGGGAACTACTACATTGCACCGTTGGGCCCAGGACTCCAACTGTTTTTGCTGGGTTGGGTCAGTTTCTTATTAATAGACACATGCTGGAGGGATATTTGACTTCCTGACAAATATGTCTTTTTATCCCAAAAACACTGTCCGTCATTATCTGTCGGAGACAAAGGTGTAATTGAATCACGTGGCAGAAGCTGTTTTCTAAAGGAGCCACCAAGGTCCTTCCCATTCAATACTTCTGAGTGTGGCTTGTGTGACTAAAACGTACAAACAAAAAGAGTGATACCACCTGTAAAAACCAAATATGGACAGGAAAATTTTCTTACAGCATCTTAAATCCACCTGTCCCGTTTTGACATTTTTCTATCAGAAAATTAAAAAAAATATATCCAAATTCAGCCTATCTGACTGTAAGAAATGTGGTTGCTGGTTGAGGGGGTAGACACCTACTAAAGCAGAAACCAGAATCCTTGGCAGGGATTAACCTCTGCTCAACCACCTGGCAACTTGGCACAGAGAAGTCAGGTTTAACTTAGAGGCAATGTGCAAAGTATTTGTGCCACACTTCAAACAGTAACACAGTGAAAGCACACCATAAAAAGATCCCAAACCAGTTTAGAAAAACAGAGTAATTTATAACAAATAAAGCAAGTGGAAAATAACAACAATTCGAGCAGTAGAACAGGAGATATGCAGGGTTAAAGATTTCAGTGAAAATAGTACCAAAAGGCACAAAGCACCAACTGTGTATATCTGGCTGTGCCAGACCACGTCAAAGTCACATGTTCACGCCATCTGCAATGGAGAACAGGCTGACTACAGAAACCCAGTGAGGCCTGCTGAACAAGAGTTTCTTTGGTCCTGGTTGCGGCGCGTTGCGAGATCACATGCCAAGGATGTGTTGCGCAGCTGAGGCAATGCATCAGTTCCAAGGTTCTGAGGAGCTGTGACACGGGGTCCTGCATCATCGTTGAGGATCCAGTTGAAGAGGGCTTCTTGCAATGCAAAGTCCGGCTTGAAGGATGCATTGTGTAGTTAAGGCGATGCGTCGCTTCTGAGGTGCTTTAAAGCTGCAACACAAGAACCTGTGTAGTCATTGAGGCTGCCCTCGATGAGGAATTTTGGTCTGAAGGGCTTGCGTCGGGAAAGCTTTACACAGGTGGGGGTCCTGAAGTGGACTGCAAGGTTGATGTGGAGTGATGTGGATTCCTTCAATCAAGTGAACCCTCTCAGCAGAGGTAATGTGCCGGTCCTGCTTGGGTTTGCGCCATGGAACAGAGGAGATGTGGTGGTTCTGCTGGATCCACAGATGGGCTGTCAGAGCAACTTCAGACCTTCTTCCAATGGTCCAGGACTGGGGTGGCTCCACTTGGCAGGGAAGGACTCACAGATGGCAGAGTTCAGGTGAGAGGTTCAAGGTTATTGGAGCCTTCTGTCCCTGGGGCTCTAGCCCTTGGAGTCACTTTGGGGCATTCCACAAATGCAGATCCAGTCCTCCTCACCCAGGCAAGAGAGCAGCAGGTTAGCACAGCATGTCAGAGATCCTTCACAACAGCAGTCCAGCAGTGCCGTTGTCCCTTCAGCAGTACAGCAGTCCTTCTCCCTGGCAGAGTAGCCATAGGTCCAGAAGTGTACTGAAGAAGTGGTGTATGAGGTCTAATTTTTATACCTGGTGCCCTTCCTCTGGAAGTTGGGAGAAGCTTCTAGAAATTCTCTGTGAAATGCACAGGCTTCCTGCCTTCCCTGCCTTGGCTGCACACTAACTACAAAGGGTATGCAGCCCTTTGTGCGGAGGCAGGACACAGCCCATTCAAGTGTAAGTAGGGCTGTGCCCAGCTCTGCCCTCCCATCCTGCCAGTGATGGCCCATCCAGGCACACCTAAGCTCTCTATTGTGTATGGTTGTCTAGGAGGAATACACAAAGCCCAACTGTCAATTACACCCAGTCATGTGACAGAGACAGACTACAGACACTAAATGGCTGAGGTAGGAAAATTCCAGCTTTCTGAAAATTGCATTTATCAAAATTGTAATGTAAAATCCAACTTCACCATGAGAGTATTTTTCATTACAATTCGAAAGACACCAAAGATGAACTGGTTACCTAATGCCACTTGGTATTGATCACTTATTAAATATAATAAGGTAACACCAATGTTAGCCTATGGGAGAGGTAGGCCTTGCACTAGTGAAAACAACTAATTTAAGAGTTTTTAACTACCAGGACATGTAAAACTTAAAGGTACATTTCCAACCTTTTAAATATACTGCACCCTACCCCCTGGGCTGTCCAGGCTCTACCCTAGAGGTGGCTTGTATATATTAAAAAGGAAGTTTGGGCTCTAGCAAAAGATTTATTTTGCCAGGTCGAGATGGTAGTTTAAAACTACACACACACAGGCTGCAATGGCAGGCCAGAGATATGTTTATAGGTCTACTTAAACGAGTGGCAGAATCAGTGCAGTAGTAGTACTAGTAGTATTTACAGGCCCTGGGTACAGGTATTACCACTTTATTGGGGATTTACAAGTAAAATAAACATGCTGATTGGCGATAAGCCAATGCTATCATGTTTTAAGGAGTGAGCACATGTACTTTAGCACTGATTTGTAGTGGTAAATTCCTAGGGCCAGCAAAAACGAGACCAGCAAAAATAAGAGGAGGGAAGCTAAACATGTGAGGGAAGACCACCCTAAGGCTGACAGGTCTATCACTGACTTTGTGGATACCTTCCTGCATTCAGCCTAAAGATGGGAAACAGAGAGTACAGTTCCCAGAAAACATGGAGTGACGTTAACTGTTAGCAAAGGGCCCTATCGTCAAAGAATAGTCATGTTGTGGATCCATCCAATTTGTTTCCCTTGTTTGACTAGAAAGCCCAATGTGACCCTTATAAATGTTTTCGTATTCATACATTAATATTCTTCTGTGTTAAGGTTAGAAATGTTTGAATAACGCTGGAAACTTTTACATTTATTTTTCTATTCTTATATATTTCCTGAAATGTTACTGATATTAGTCACTATACATAAACCTTTTCATGGACTTGAATTGGATTATATGTTCTATGTACCTTCAGCCATGTTTCATGTTGGACTGATGATGTATGCTCACTCCTATGTGTCCCTAGGAGTCAGTCTTCAGTATAGCTCCCTTACTAATGGTCAAGCCATGGCGATTTTAGAAAAAAAAATTGAGGTTGCTTCGTGGGCTTTTTCCTGTCAAATATGCTGGGGAGCTTAGTCACAGTGTTTATAAGGGTGTCTGGTAACTCTCACCCACTCTGCCTGCCAGGAAAATTTGTTACGGTGCATATGTCAATTAATAATAAAACACACAACTCGAGAGAAGATTAGAACTTGTCCACAACTTCACAAAGCACAATGAAGGAAAGCAATTTACATGAAATTTAAATGTCCAAAAATAAACTATTTTACTATTAAACATTAGTTAATAAATGATATCAAAGAATGAAGCAAGACACAACCACTCACAGAAAAGATTAATCAGGATACAATGGTCACAATATTCTTTATATGATTAAATGATGCTTAACGTCCAGAGTTCTAATTGAGAGTTGTGCCATTTGGTTAGATTGCTAAACAATCAAAGACAGTACACATTGTTTACATGTTGGGTTGAAAATTTAGGAGTTAACTAAAAAAAACTTTTTCTGGTTATTACTCCACCCTGTCTCTGTCAGTGAAATGCTTCATAATTTCCAGGAGATGGTTGGAGTTACCAGGGTATCTCCCAGTTACAAGTGTGACTCCTATAATGGGGTCTAACATGCAGATTTACATGCTAAATGCAACTAAATCCACATGCCTCTTCATTGGATGTATGACGTTACAACGCAAACTATCACAACGCATGCTTTTTCAACGTGGTTTTTCCAACGCAAGCTCCATACGATGCATGCTATTACAACTCAAGCCCTTACAACGCATGCACCATTACAACATAATTTACTATTCTAACACTGCTGGGAGCTTACCTCAGGGAAGGTGCTGGTCAGCATTGTCATAGCATGCATTGTAACGGAACTTGCATTGTGTTGGCTGGGTTAGAAAGGCATTGCGTTGTAATGCCTGCGTTGCAATGGACGTTTCCCCTCTTAATTATTAGGTCATTTTGCCACAGATAAATTTTGCCAGGTTTGACCATTTACATGTATCGGGGGAAATCTAGAGCAGTGTGGTGTGAGTTGCCAAACTCTTAATTGAGATATGTTTGGTAAGAGGAGTTACCACAGATATTTCAAATCATCAGGCTACTCGTAAAGAGACCTGTGATATTTTTTCTCCTCTGCTTTCATTGTGATGAGGGTCAATATACCTTCTTGCAAGCCGAGGCCAAAGCTTTAATTGAACGACCTAGGGACACAATTACAATACTTTTGTAATTTACAAATAACATACACAGTCATTTACACATTCAGAAACCAAACTTGATCAGTAACAGCTCTCTGAAGTTTGAACAGCAATACCAAGCTCAAAATGGAGTCACTATTTTAGGGATTCTTAAACAGAGATTTGGAAAGAGCGGTTCATAAAAGTCATCAACAACTCTATTGTAAGTATCAAAGAGTTGAAATAAATGTTGCTCAGAAGCAAAAATTGCCACCACTACAGAGAAAGTGATTTCCAGCTGCAAAATAGCACACCCAATATGCAACATGCACCGTAACAATTGCAGACCGTTTTACCATGGAATGAATGAGCATTATTGGGTAATTGTAGAATTATTTAGCTAAAGTGATGAAAAACTGTTTGGGAAGCATGGGCAAAGCAGGTTGGCCATCTTAAATTTAATTGATGAGCTTTGCCATTTACTTGACCCCACACAGATCATAGTAATCTCTCTAACTCATGTAAAGATGTTTATTTGGATGGTTTCTAAAAAAAATATCACTCAGGAGTTACCATGGCAGGTGTCATTCGCCCCACACACACACACACAAACACATACACACGCACACACACTCACACACATACACACAATTTCTTTTAGAACCTGCAGAAGTGCCTCAATTTAAGCCACTCTCCAAATGTCACTGGTTCATTCAACAAGACACATATGTGATCAGCCCGGATTAGCAAATGAAAACTTACTTGGAAACAAGAAACACAGTCACTAATTTATAATTTATGCTTGTCTACAATTATCACAGCACCACAACAGTTGTGGCATCATATCTTCTTGGGAACACACTTGATTCATAAAGGTTCTGGCACATTTTTACTTGTCAGTGATGATCTTGGAAATGATTGGCTAGCAGGTAAGATATTACTGTGTATAGCTGGATAATCCACAACTAACACATGTTGCCCACACTGATCTGATGAGGTTTCCAATAGGTCACAATGCCACATGACCAATACTCTTGTAACCTTATTTGAACCCAAACTCCTCCAGGCAAAGGTGACAAATTGCAGCTCATTGGTAGATATAGTCTGCAGTGGAATAGACATTTAGAACACACAAGTCAATGTTTTGATGCCTCCATGCGAAAGAAGGGCCAATAATGTTCAACCCTTAAACATGTTGGAAAATCAAGGACTCTGTTGCCATTTTCCACAACCAATCCATTTGGAAGGTTTTGCTCATGGAAGGAGATAATGAAGACTCAGGTAAGAATGACCATCAGTCTGGCACAGGATGGAGCAAGAGTGGCAGAAGGATAATAGCTGAGAAAAACATTGGCCAATGAGAAGTAGGTAGACCACTCTGTTGTGGCTGTAGTGCTGTCGCAGTGGCAGGGCTAACAGGTGATGGTAGTGCTGCTGCACGAGAGTCATGATCATCAGTGCCTAATGGCTGCAACATGTCCTGATAATAAGATAAGCAATGGTCAGATTTTCCCTATTTTCAATGAATGCGCATTTTAGTACAAGGTGTGAGGTTATTCTTGGCACACACATTTCCCTTACATGTGAATGTGCCATTAATAACTGTGTTTTGCATGGACATGTTTGGCAGGGTACATTATGACAGCAACGCCCCTTCACCCCAATTCCAAACAGGCATTGTTTGGCATCCCAGAGCCAAGAACTAATTTGGCAGGAAACTTCTTTACGACCTGAGGTGGAGTGGTAAGAGATGACCCAGTTGATGTGTCTGATTTCTGAAACTCTTTCAATGCTTCAAGTGCCATGGTACTCTCCACAGTCTTCTTCAGTGATGTTGTGGGATTTAGAGCTAGTCCCTCCACCTGTCTCAGATACGTCTGACAGGAGTGTAGCCAGCCTCTTCTTCGCACATGCCAACACTGTGTGTACCACTCCTTTAATACCTCAATTGTATGGTGGGTGTACCCACTGCCTTGACATGCATTTAAATTCTCTGGAAAACGTCTCTTAGTTTCCTCTGGTACAGGTAGCCATTACTTCTCATATACATTGTCATCCTAACCTACGCATTCCTTAAACGAGATCTAATGTTTCTCAGCTAAATCGCATTTTTCTCTTTCTTTTAAAATTTTTTTTTTTTATTGTCCTAGCAGGACGTGCTGTAATGTGGAAGTGTGTTGTGCAGTTATAAGCTCACTGCCAGGCCTCACTGCTAGTCCCATGCTTCTCAACAGAAATCCACACAGTTTCTATTTAAAAAGCTAACCATGTTCATTTTAATTTTTTCATGATTTGCGTAGTAATATGTTTTGTTTTGTACATGAAAACACTTTTTGCGATCTTTAACAGCCTGGATTAAGTATTTTATATATTTTTTTATTTTATTTAGACTGTAGCGTTTTAGTATTAATGTAGGGTCATTATTTTGAACGGTGCCCGTTAAAATTGGGCACTGCTGACCAATGAATTCAAAATATAGAAATCACTACTAAACCAAAATCAAAATGCCTTCCTATGAGAAATTGTTCTATTCCTAGCATCCTTGAAAATATGGTAAACGTAGAGAAAAAATTGCCAGTGATGTCTTCCATGGTTAAAAAATGTATATTTTCTAATTTGATTGCATTCCGATTTAGGGGCCGATTCCGATCTCGGTCGGAGGCGCACCCAATACCATTCGGTCGGGAAAAAAGCCATGCGAATGCCTGTTTCCCGACCGATCCGTACAGCAGACCGAACGAGTAAGTACGATGCGCACAACAGCACAGAATCCGGCCGAGTCGTACTCACCCAATCCAGGTCCTGTTCTCCGACCGAGGCGAATCCGGAAACGCTGAATCGAGTCGCACGGAAGGGAAAATGCAGCTCCGTCCGGCCGAACAAGTACGATGCGCTTTCCGTACGCGCCGAACCCGTCGCTACGCACGGCACGTCAAAGCATCCGGGAGAGGCGCACATAAGCTCCGATTCGCGCCACAACACGATCCACGGCTACGAGGCAAACACGCCAGCGACGAGGACGACGCGAAGCAACGAGAAAGACGAACGACACAAACCAACCATGAATCCCTTCGTCCCGATCATACCAATATTCTACATTTACTACCGGAACAGGCACGGACGCGTACGGCGCAGAAGGTAAGTCAGACACCAACCACAAAACACATACAACACGTACACAACACATCACACACACACAGAGGGATGCAGAATTTACTTACACCAGCAACAGCAGCACCATAGGGGCGGGATGCCCATCACCAATGCCACATATGCACACAGGGGCCTGAATGCGCACCACCACCCCTACCCAGGGGGGGCCGGATGCCAACCACCACTACCACCCTTAGCCAGGGGGGTGCCAGATGCCCACCACCACTACCACCCTTACCCAGGGGGGCTGGATGCCTACCACTACTACCACCCTTAGCCAGGGGGGTGCCAGATGCCTACCACTACTACCACCCTTAGCCAGGGGGGTGACAGATGCCTACCACCACTACCACCCTCACCCAGGGGAGGCTTTTTGCCTACCACTACTACCACCCTTACCCAGGGGGCTGGATGCCTGTCACTACTACCACCTCTACCCATGGGGGACTGGATGCCTACCACCAACACCACCCCCACTCATAGGATGGACAATGCATGACACAACCAGCACACCACAACCTAGGGAATGCAAGAAAAAGACATCCCCCAACACCATGACAAGCGTGTGTAGACTGTGTCAAATGCCTACAACACTGAACATGACTTTGAACATACAATGTGACCCCCTATCACATGTGCCACACATATATGTGTGTGGCCCCCACAATGCAAGCAGGCCATGACCATTGTGGCAATGGGGTCCAAACCCCCATCATCACAGTGACCAAAAGGTAAGTGTGGGGTCCATAGCTGAAGCACATTTTGAACATTGTGGCAATGGGGTCTAACCCCCAGCACCACAGTGACCAAAATGTAAGTGTGGGGTCCATAGCTGAAGCACATTTTGAACATTGTGGCAATGGGGTCTAACGCCCCATCACCACAGTGACCAAAATGTAAGTGTGGGGTCCATAGCTGAAGCACATTTTGAACATTGTGGCAATGGGGTCTAACGCCCCATCACCACAGTGACCAAAATGTAAGTGTGGGGTCCATAGCTGAAGCACATTTTGAACATTGTGGCAATGGGGTCCAAACCCCCATCATCACAGTGACCAAAATGTAAGTGTGGGGTCCATAGCTGAAGCACATTTTGAACAGTGTGGCAATGGGGTCCAAACCCCCATCATCACAGTGACCAAAATGTAAGTGTGGGGTCCATAGTTGAAGCACATTTTGAACATTGTGGCAATGGGGTCCAAACCCCCATCATCACAGTGACCAAAATGTAAGTGTTGACAAAGAAAGAGCTGCAACTGCCAAACTGCATGGATGATTCCTGGTCACAGAACATACAACACATCAGTGGCAAAGTAGTGCATGTGTCCCATTGCAACATAAATTGGGGGAGCCAAATACTGCAGTGCAAATAAGACATACCTTTGGCCATGTGCAGACAAACAACACCCATGGGGGCTGACACTGTCAACATTCATCAATGACACAATGACAGAAGTGACCATCAGAATGCAGACCCACATATTTGCACCAATGGGCACACAAATGCAGATACCCTGTGGAGACTGTAGATGTGAGGTGAACAGATACCATACCATGGCAGCAATGGGACACACAAATCATGATCATTGTGCTGACCGATGACCTAGGAGTCCCAGGGACAGCAGGGGAAACCCACCAAACTACATACAGCCAATGGCACACCCAAGATATGCCAATGCAGTGGTGCAGATGCACAAACACAAACAGGCAGACCCACACTGCACATCATACACAACAGGTGAGGGGGTGCCAGTGTCCCCAGGCAACCACACAACACATGAGGAGACCTGAATACCAATCATACAGATGTGCATACAGTGCCACACAAAGGTAACTCATGGATCCAAATCCCCTATGTGGGCAAGCAGGCATTGTCAGATGAGAGGGAGCACAAATCACACATGTCACACAGGCACGTAGGAACAGCAACTGACACATCAAGACACAGACACACCACAGCACTACCCCCAGGGCCCCCACAATGTGGTGACCCTGGGCTGCATTACAATCCCACTGTGATGACAAAGCTAAATGTCGTTCACACTGTGAACCACAGTCATGTGTCCTGAGCAACAAACTACCATCACACCTACACAAGCACAAATCAATCAGCATGGCCAGTAAGCCAAGGCCAACATGGAGGCAGGGGCCTAGCCGGGCAACAACTCTCATCTGCACACACTCAACACCACACCCCTCGACCTCCAACAATGTGCAGCAGTGAAGCACACATGCACTGGTGACATTGCACATGCACCCATGACTATTCCAGGGTGGTGGGTGGGAACCAAGGTGCAGAAACACATCACACATGGCCACTCAACAAGACTCCTGAATGTCTGACACACTGCACACTACGCTGTACATGGACATGACGGCAATACCACACCAACCAATGGGATCCCAGCCACAGTCACACACCAATGAAGAAGCCAAGGTCACCCACAAAGAACACACATAGACAACAACCAACATTGCAGCCCGGACCCTGAGGAGTGCCAGCAGTCACACACACAACGTGTCACAATCACTGAAAGATAACACAAACTGGAAATCACATGACAGGGGCAAACAACAAGTGCCAAGGGGAAACCTGACTGTGACCCATCTGCGTCTGCACACAAACTCAGCCCTGACAGCAAACACACCTATGGGTGACACCCTGATGACCAGTAATGTGCCATGCACCCACATCACAGAGAACCCAGGGAGAAGACTTTGGGGGAACATAGGTCAACTCAGCAAGCATCACAAACAGGTACAACACTAGGGATCACAGCATGCACAGCTAAACGGAAGTGAACACACAGACATGCACATACAACACACACCTTGGGCGCAGGCAATGTCACAGGAGTACACACTGCCATGAGGGGACTCCACTCCTGTGTGAGGAAAGCTGTGCCATATGTTGCCTCAGTAGGGCCCCATCATGTCAGCTGAGCACTTGGTCACACAATCAACAATTAGCACCAAATGAGGGCTCCCGTCACATCAGCCTGGTCATGGAAGTGCCAACGAAATCATCAGCACAGATCCAACACACTTGTATAGCAATGTTGCACTGACAACACAGATGAGTCCTTCCCCATTGATGCCCAAACCTGCATGTCCAGTGGAGATGGCCACACGGTCAGGGAAGTAGACGAAATGAACAATGGCAGGCACAACAGATGTGCAGGGGTGGAAGCCACAGATGTGAAATAGCTAATGTAAGTAGGAAATCCCATTGCCAAATACTGAACACATGACACCCTCAGATGCTGCTATGGATGACATGGATACACCACAGGATAGGACACATTCCCCCTGGACCACATGGGTTCCTGCACAGTAACACTTCATTATCATGAGACCAAATATCACCATCATTGCAGCAAGGGCATGGTTAGCATCATCAACAACATGTACATCAGAAGCATAAGCACTAGAGAACAGAAAGTTGCTTTATTCAGCATATGTGTGTAATGAAAACTGAAAGTCCAGAAAAAACACAAAGGCAAATGGCCAGTCCATTGTCAAAGTCCAAACAGGGTGACAGTGGCAGATGTCACCCTACGCATGCCTGCACAAAACCAGGGACAATCCACTAGGAGGGGCAACCGGGGGGGCAGGCCAGGCACCACAGGGACAGGATCAGGGCTCACCAGGAGGAAGCAGGGAAGGGGTGGTGGGTGCTGGAGAGCCACTGACAACTGCAGTGGAGGTGTCTGACATGGTGTGTGCCGGCACAACTGGGGGGCATGGCTCAGATGTTGTGGGTGCCGGCACGACTGAGGTGGACCCTGCAGATGGAGTGGACAGGTCCGCCACTGCAGTGCCCAAGTCAGACAGGGTGGTAGTGGACTCCACTGCAGTGCCTACCACCAGGGGAGGAGAATGGGGAACAGGCAAGGTGGGCTGGACAGAGGGGGAGGACACCCTCACCACATCAGTGGCACAGAAAAGCGCAGCGGGGGGTGTGGTGCCGGGAGAGCAAGTGGCAGGGGGAGAAGGCCGGATACTCTTGGGGATGGTATATCTGTGGGTGGGGGAACCTGGGGCAGGGTGTGGTGGGGGCACCTGTGGAGTGGGGGCCTGAGGGATGGAGGAAGGAGACCTGGTGCCTGAGCTGCAGGGCGGCGGCGGGGTCTTGCTCTTACGACTCCGGGGGACTTGCGGGTGGGGGCCTCAGTCTGTCTGCGCCTGGGGGAGGGTGTCCGGGGGCGAGGGGCACTCTGCTCCGTGTGGTGGGCTTCCTCTTCCCCCTGAATGCTGTATCAGCTGGATCGGAGGGGAAGAGGCCGAGGTCACTGAGGAAGAGCCGCTGGGTCTTTGGGGTTGCAGGTGAGGCAAGGGAGGGTGCTTTGGAGGGAGAGGCAACTGAGGACTGCGCAGTGCTCGTGGATGCGTGTGTGTGTTCCAGGGCCCCATCCCCTGTGAGTCTGGTTTCAGTCCCCTGACTGTGCGTGCGTGTGCATTTTGTTTGTGGCGTGTGTGTCTGTGTGCTGGATGTGTGTGTGCTGGTGTGTGCCTGTGCCGGTGTGTGTGTGCTTGGGACGGGTAAGGTGCTGGGGAGTGTGGATGGAGCAGAGGCAGGAGGGGTGAGGGACTGTCTGAGGAGGGACACTGCTGCCGTCAGTGAGGAGTCCATGGACCTATTGCCCCTCTGTAGGTCAGACATGCCCGATGAGATGCCCTCCATGAACGACACCAGCTGAGTCAACAGAGCGGTGTGCGCATGGAGGACACTCAGCATGGCTGTCTGCCCTACATGGAGCTGGCGAAGGAGGTACACAGACTCCTCACTCAGGGCAGCAGGGGACACAGGGGCAGGGGTGCGGTGCCTGGCCCAAAGGAGACACGCTCCCGAACATGGGAGCCTCCACGGACCTGGGGAATGGGAGCCGATGGGAGGGCGGTGGTGGTGCTGGTGGTGGCGGGGACAGCAACACTAGCTGGGGTGTGGTGGCTGCTGACACCCGCCTCCATAAGGGAGTCATCGTCCGAGTTGCTCTGGTCCTCAGCTGAGGTGGATGGTGCTGAGGACTCCTCGGTGTGGCTCCCTCGCCCTCCGTGCCACTGGGTCCCTCCGACCACTCCTCGGCTGCTGACCCAGTCTGGCTCTCCGGCTCCTCCTGGTCCGTGGAGCTGTCCCCTTCCGTGGCCGTGGATGTATCTGCAAACAATGGGGAAACAGACAGACATCAGTCACCTGCACCAAACGCACACACCACTGTGAGCACAGCACATTACAGAGCAAGCCCTGGCATCATTAGTTGTACATTGCTAAAAGTGCCCTAACTGAACAGGAGAAGCCAATTGTCAGTCTCATGCCAACCATGGCACTCACATCCCACATGGCCTTGCACCCATCTGTCTGGTGTCTGTTGGATAGCAACACCCCAGTGTGGACACATGCACCAACTACACAGTAGTTGGACAGTGCAGAGGACACAGTGTAGCATGTGGACATGCACACATCACAACTCTTGCCACTGAGTCAGTACAGGTTTCCGGATGAAAGGGACGCCAGAGTCAAATAGGAAATGCATGTGATGCATACCAGCGACAGACACCATGATGCACCCATGTCCTGATAGCCATCGCCACAATGGTGTGCATGTAGCACATGTCACTCCCCTGCAAGATCACCAATAAGTAGACACATGCCATGGCGGAGGCATGACTGCTAAGTCATACATCACTGTCTCAGTGATGTATGACTTGGCAGCCAGACAACAACACTCTGCACTGTGTCACAATAGTAGGTCATGGGGAATGCAAGTCCTGGACCTGCACAAGTGCACATGTACATCCCCCACACAACACATCATCTTAACCCTCATCTGTCCAGGTCATACCGATTGGACATATGGGAGACCTGTGACACTACCCTCTGAACCTGAGCCCCTCACAATCTGCTGTGAATGGGGAACAGCTGCCTGAACTTCACATTCGCATACCCCAGTCTGCACGGGCAGCTGATCAAACACCTATGTGACACACAAGTATCGTCTCCTATGGTCACATCTCCAGTGGCATGCTGAGCCCCTACCGAGAAACACCCCAGCAGTCCTGGCAACAAATCCACAGCACACTGACACAGAGGCAGACACCTGAGGGGTCAAATCACTGCGCACAATGTGTCAGCTGATACACGGGAGTGGGAGTACAGAGTGCATTGCATGGCCTGGAGTAGGCATGACTGTCCTGCCCCACATGAATGAGGGATGAGCCCTGGACAGTGGATAGCTGGCTATGTATGTGTGACACACGTAATCTGCACACTCCTGGGGCCCAAACATTGTTCCCACCCGCTGCATGGGTGTGTGCCACATACCCCAGGCACATGTGGTGGCTCAGCTCAGCAAGTGGACCGCATATCAAAGCAACACGCAGATTACATGTCCGAACACAGGCGTTGTGTGAACAATGGACCCACCCATGATGCCCACAACAGAGTTAGGGAAACAGATGCTGTCCCCCACCTTTAGTGAAGCAAACTGCAAGGACACAGTCCCAAGTGACACAATTCCCTGAATGTAAGGGCCACACCTGGGTATCAGATGAGGAGTGGGCAGTGCACAATAGAGGGACATGGCTCCTGGACAACATGACTGCTGTACTGTGGCAGTTTAACCAGGCCAGAGGAGGGCACATACCATGTAATACAGAGTTCACAGTGCAGTCTTTGACTCACCCCTCCTTGCTGCTGTCTGGCCTTCAGCTGCCCATCCAGGTCTGGAAACACCACCGCCAGGATCTGGAGCATGTGGGGGTCAGGGTCCGTGTTCCGCCCTCCTGCGAGGAGGCGACAGCTTCAGCTGGACCCGTGCAATCCTCCGGGTCCAGCCCCGAAGGTCCTGCCACCTCTTCTGGCAGTTGCGGATCCGGTGCTTGTAGACCCCACGGACCGGACAGCCCGGACGATGTCCTTCCAGATCTCCTGCTTCCGATGGGCATTAACCTGTCAGGATGACAAAGTGAAAAGGCCATTACTACACATGCAACATATCCGTGCATGACACAGTTGTATATACATGTCTCAATCACAGGGGCACATGATGTACACAGGCAGTGCAACGCTGCCCATGGACAGTTTGCCAGACGTCACTACATGGTATCATTGCATGGGAAGTAAAACCTTGTTCAAATGCACTGTCACTGCACCATACCTGTCCAGTGCATGTCACTACACACTATGGGGGTGACAACTACTCAGTGAGCCTGCTAGCCAGTGGCGTGCAGACTTTCAGCCTTGCTAGTCAGACAAAATGCACATTCAGAAAGGCAGTGCACAGAACACTCACCTGCTCCCCTGGTGTCCCATACAGCTTGCTGTACTGTGGAAGTAGGCTGTCCAGCAGGGCCTGGTTCTCCTCAAGGCTGAAGGCTGGGGCTCTCTCCACAGTACGTGCCATTGCAGGGTCCAGAGGGGCAGAGACAGCAGCAGTGCAGTGGCAGATGTCGTCCTGGAGCATGTAGTGCAGGCAAGTGAGCTCTCAGGGGAACAGCCAGCAATATATATGTGCTGGAGAGGCAGATACTGTCCCTTGTGTCCAAAGTGATAGGTCCAAGTCGTTTGCATCTTCTGAATCTGGCCAATCCATGGAATAGCAGCACCAATACACGCCCACAGCATCCTTCAAATCTTCAACTTCATGACATACATGATTTTGCAACATTGTTGTGGGTGACCAACTGAATTTCCAGCAACCGACTCGTTCGAATTTCGAAAACGCGTCCGTTGCCAGGCTAGGCCATTGTCAATGGGTGCGCACCGATCGGTCCATTGCGGTACAACGCGTACAGGGGTACAACGCGTACCCGCACACATTGAATGCAATGGGCCGGCCGGGGGCACCGATCGGTCCATTGCGGTACAACGCGTACAGGGGTACAATGCGTACCCGCACACATTGAATGCAATGGGCCGGCCGGGGGCACCGATCGGTCCATTGCGGTACAACGCGTTCAGGGGTACAACGCGTACCCGCACACATTGAATGCAATGGGCCGGCCGGGGCACCGATCGGTCCATTGCTGATCAACGCGCACAGGGGTACAACGCGTACCCGCACACATTGAATGCAATGGGCCGGCCGGGGGCACCGATCGGTCCATTGCGTGATCAACGCGTACAGGGGTACAACGCGTACCCGCACACATTGAATGCAATGGGCCGGGCCGGGGCACCGATCGGTCCATTGCGGTACAACGCGTACAGGGGTACAACGCGTACCCGCACACATTGAATGCAATGGGCTGGCCGGGGGCACCGATCGGTCAATTGCGGTACAACCCATACAGGGGTACAACGCGTACCCGCACACATTGAATGCAATGGGCCGGCCGGGGGCACCGATCGGTCCATTGCTGTTCAACGCATCCCTGTACAAGTGACTGGCATATGTCACCATGCCTGTCTCAGATGGACATATGCCAGCCACAGATAGCTCCCAGGGAGTGAGGGGCACACCTACAACACGACAGCCTGTCCAAACTGTATGATAAGGCATGTAAGGCTGCATTTCCTGTTGTGTATGTTGGTGTACATGTTGTCCTGTGGGTGTCACCTGGGGGCAGCCACCCCCAGGCTGTGCACGTGTTCATGGGAACAGGATCCTGGGTGTTACGTGTACATGACCACTGTGATGTGCAACTGTTCATATCTGTGCATGTGCCATGGTCACATTTCACGGTGGTGTATGTGTATGTCATGTCACATACCCCGTGAGTCCCATGTGGGACGGTATGTTTGAGCCAGGGTGTCCCAGTGGCACAATAGTGATGGTCCTCCACAGTCTGTGTGCATGTAGTGTTTACAATGTCTCTGATTTCATGTGCACAATGGGAGACAGTCTCCACATCCACGTTGTGTGTGCATGGACTTTGATGTTGTGCGTGTGTGTGTCACAGACGTCCATGTCTGTCCTGCAGTGGCAAGTGGGACCACTACCTGTGGGGGTCATAGTTGTTTTGCTGTGGTGTATACATGATACTCCATGTAATGCCAGTGTCCATGTGGCAATACAGGGTCCCTGGGAATGTACCTGTCGTTGAGCTGTGATGCCTGGGGCACATCTGTCCTCACATGTCACTGTGGGGGGTGATTGTGACACGGCAGCAGGAGATGGGAACTGTGACACTGCCTCATGATATCCAATGGGCCAACCTGGGACTTATTGATGCCACTTGTTGAACCGTGATGACAGATGTTGGCCATGTATGTACCATACATGTCCTTACGGAACTGCACACTTCATGTAGTTGTGCCTCATAATGATGTATGTTGGGATATTGAGTGTATTCAATGCTGCATATGTGGGCTGACTGACAATCTTGCTTTCTTCTCCTCTGCACTGCAGGGCTCCTGCTGTCCATCGACCATTCCCAGACCTGGCAACGATGGTGGAACGGGACAGCATCCGACGGTACCGCTTCACCAGTCAGCTGATTGAGGATTTGGCAGTGCAGTTGGCCCCACATTTGCAGCCTGGCCGGCCGTATCCTACAGCGCTGACCCCCAAGGTGAAGGTGATGGCAGCCCTACACTTCTTTGCCACCGGTACCTTCCAACATACTGTGGCGACTGCTGGTGGGATGTCACAGACCATGTTGAGCCGTGTGCTCCGCGATGTTTTGGTGGCAATGTTGCTATTCCTGAACCGGTACATCTATTTCCCTAGACTGCAACGACTCACTGACGTGAAGAGTGACTTATATGCCCTGGGGAGGATGCCGCCTGTCATTGGCTCCATTGATGGGACACATGTGGCTTTGGTACCACCACAGGCCCAGGAGCAGGCCTACAGGAACCGCAAGCACTACCACTCGATCAATGCACTGGTGGTGTGTCTTGCAGATATGACCATCACACACGTGTGTGCCCGTTTCCCTGGTTCAGCACACGATGCCTTTGTGATGAGGAGTAGTCGCATCCCCAGGATGATGGCACAGATGCAGAACCAGCGTGCCTGGCTTGTCGGTGTGTACTGACTTTGTGCCATTGTGTGTGATCTGATCTGTAGTATTCCGCCCACTTTTCCAAGTCAGCTAATGTGCACTTGTCTGTCCGTAGGTGACTCGGGATACCCCAACATGCCGTGGTTGCTGACACCCCTCAGGAACCCTGTGACACCAGCCCAGATGCGCTACAATGAGGCACATGGTCGGACCAGGAGAGTGATTGAGCGGACATTTGGTCTCCTGAAGAGCCGCTTCCGCTGCCTGGACAAGACCGGAGGGTCCCTCCCATATGCCCCTGCGAAAGTGTGCAAGATTATCATCGTCTGCTGCATGCTCCACAACCTGGCAGTGCGGAAGGAGTTGTCTCTCATCCAGGATGACAATGACCAACATCCGCCACCTGTGGAGGATCCTGGCCTGGACCACGATGCCACTGATGATGATGATGAGGGTGATGTCCGCACACAGCTCATCACCAACTTCTTTAGCTGAATGTGAGTATCCTGAGGTGTCATGTCAATGATGTGAGTTGGCATGATATGTGTAGGTGGTGCTCTGGTGCTGTTGGAGTGTGTCCATGGGCTACTTGACTGGATGTGTGTAGCGATGTGTGCTTACAGGTGGTCTGTACTCCCCAACAGTGTTGACATGCTAACTTGCTTCTGGGTGGGTATCTTGTAACATGTATTGTGCATGAGTTTTGCTGTTCTGTCCTGTTCTCCATTGCTTTTGACTGTGTGTCATTTCTGTCCTTCACAGGGTACTTTCAGATTCGTTTGGTCAACTGTGTCCACCGACGACGTGATTGTACTTCCAGGGTGGTAGCTGTTGTGTCCCTACAGGTGATGTGCGCCACACCCATGGACTTCCTTCCTTCTACAGTTGTTGACTGTGTGCCCACTGCCAGGTGGGATTACCTTGCATCTTTAGTGGTTACGACATGTTGCAACTGTGTAATAAACCTGTGCTTCACTTTGTGATGTGCGTTGTCTGTGGTCACACATTTGACTGCCATTTGCTTACTGCACCTGTGGGCTACTTGACTACAACTGGGAATAGGTGTGGTGTCTGTGCATTGCACCGTCTTCCCTGGCAACATCAGTGTAGGCAATGAGTCAGATGGCCTAGGTGTGTATGTGTTGTGTAGCCCTGGTGGTGTGTCTCCCTCATATGTGTCACATTGCCTTTACTCACATGCCTGTGTTGTACTTGCTGTTGCAGTTCGCATACACAGTGTAATTTTGCAGTTCATCATCCCCATAACAGCACCCACATTGGAATCACAACAGAGGCAAGTATGGTGTATTAGTGTGTTTATTGTGATACATTTGTGTGAATAGTGCATAGGATGGGTAGTGCTGTACATATATCTTGCAATCAGAAGTTCCTAGGTGAATTGAAAGTCCTGGTAGACAAAATCCCCAGTATCGGGGCCACAGTTGTCTGAGACATTGATCCAACTTGTACTCCCCATGCAATGTGTGGGAGTTGTGTTGCCGTCAACAGGGTGAACAGTCTGTGCACAAAGGTGAACATCCAGAACAGGTTCAGGCTTCCTGGGAGTTGCGCTTGGCTATCGGCCTCTCACTTGCCCCTCCTCGGACGACCCCTCTTCTTTGGGGGGCCCTCAAGTACAGGCTGCTGCGGTGCAGGGGACTCTCCGCCAGAGTCATCCTCCCTCCCTGTGGCAGTTGCAGTTTGTTCAGCACCAGATGTTGTTGGCACACAGGGAGGTGTGGACTGGTTGCTGTTCATCTGGCGGAGGCATTGTAAAATGTCCCTGTGCACCGCCGTCATCTCTTGCAGTGCGTCCCACTTGGACTCCACGCGGGACATGTGTGAGTCTAAGCAAGCATGATGGGCAGCCTGCTGCTGTTTCATGTCTCTGAGGAGCCCCACTACCTGGCTGAGATCTCCGGTGCTGGACTGGTACGCATCGGCTATGCGTACCAGTTGTGGGTCATCATGCACACCAGCAACCTCTGCAAGCAGCGACCTCTGTCTCCCACCCCTCCCACCACCCCTGCCGACATGTGCAGTGCGTGCAGTGGCACGCACAGATGACCCTGGTCCACCTTGGGGGTTGGTGGTGGTGGTGGTGTCCATGGCCCCACGTTGGTCCAGGGTCCCTGTGCTGGTGTTGCTCCTTGTTCTGTCCATGTCGGCAGGGA